>PYXC01001803.1:1255000-1388226 GCA_015244755.2 Tenualosa ilisha | reverse complement strand
TGCCTTAGAATGGCAACAGTTTCAGGACCCAGTGATAATAATTTGGTTTCATAATGAAAACTCTCACTTTTACTCTCATTTACTTGCTTTCTCTCTTTCTCTTCCGGTCTCTTTTTTTCATTCTCTCTCTCTCTCTCTCACACACTCACACACACACACACACACACACACACACACACACACACTCTCACTCACTCACTCACTTTCACTAACTCTTTCTGTGAGTCAGCCTGCAACGCGTCCAACCAGCAACAGATGGCTGTCTCTGTCACAATGACGCCAGGCATCTTTGTTCTCTCGCTCTTCCAGTCTTTTGGGATTTCTAGGGAGGGTAGCCTGGTCGCCTGGCAACAGCCGTCTTCACGGAGTAGACTTGAGGAGGAATGACACATGAAAAGTCTGTCGAGGAAAATTCAAATGGGCCGCAGCACAGCAACAGTCTATTTTTAAGCTGAACAAAAACGTCAAAGTGTCCTTGAAAATTTATTTGGAGCAGTTGTCACCTTCACATCCTTAACATAGACCCGGTGGCTAGAGTATGTCAAAGCCATTATCAGTATTGTTAGTCGGAGTGATGCCAGAGGAGTGAAGCGCCTTTCAAATACCATCATGACATTTTTCTCACCTGACAGTGTCACCCTGAAGTCGTCTCTCTCAAAGAGAGTGGAGAGAATTGTATATGTCTGTGTGTGTGTGTGTGTGTGTGTGTAAGAGAAAGAAAAGTCATTGTGTGGATGTGTAAAAGAGAGAGAAAAGTCTGTGTGTGTAAGGGAGTAAAAGGTGTGTGTGCGAGTGTGTGTATGTATGTGTGTGTGTGTCTATATGTGGGAGACCGATAGATGGCTGATGCTTGCATTGGGAGTCTGCCCACCTAAGCATACAGCAGCTGTGTCCTCAGGGGGGCACTGGGTAAATTTAGAGCCATGCTGACACACACAATGCACTCATATGTGCACATGCGCACATGTCACTCACACTTTCTCACACACACAGACAGACACACACACAAATGCACATTCACACACACAGAACAGGGAAATGGGAGAATTTGGCCTCTCACTGTGAGCAGTACACCAAGCCTCAAGGGGGAAGGGGCTTTTGGGGAAGCTGAGCTAAGCTGAGTCTTGTACTGAACCTTAGTGTTGGCGGCTGACAATGTTTACTACAGAAAGGGTTCCTGGTCAAAATAGGAAATGTGTGTTTGTCAGATATGGTATCAGTATACGAAATGACTGTACATATTATATTGCAAATGCGTGGATGGGTGCATGAGTGTGTGTTCCCATGAAGTGCATATGTAACAGTATTACCCAGAAGTTCTTTGTGTGGCATTGTGTAGCATTATTTTGATAACCACAATGTGTTTGCAATACAGCGATTGCATCAATGCAGGAGTTGCATCAGTGCAGCGGTTCTAGCCTTGGCTTTTCTAACTGAATTCACTGATAAAACCTCACTTCCTCCTCCAGCTTTTGTGATCTACAACTTCCTCAGCCTCTGCTATGAGTATCTGGGAGGGGAGAGTGCCATCATGGCCGAGATCAGGGGAAAACCCATTGAGTGAGTCTGGATGTTTCTCTATCTACCTGTCATTCACTCATAGACCACCCAGACTTTTGTCCTCTTAAGCAGTGAAAAAACTTAAGTGCATGTATTGATTGAAATCGTATTATTGTATTATTGCACTAGATTGTCTTGCGAAGTGTAAGTAAGTAAGTCAATTCGGTGTGTCTTTCAGGTCCAGTTGTGTCTATGGGACCTGCTGTCTGTGGGGGAAAGCCTACTCAATTGGCTTCCTACGCTTTTGCAAACAGGTTGGCCTTTGGAAGCCCATCCCCATGTGTGTCTGTCCTGTCTCCTTGACGTAATTCTTTCTCTCTATGCCTTATTCCCTTCTATTCCCTAAGCTCCCATGCTTGTCATTACCATAATGGAACCTAATCTCTGACCCTTAGGCTTTTTGCTCTTGTAACGGTCATCTGAGCTCTTTATCCCTTTTCTCTTTCAGTCTCTCTCTCTCTCTCTGTCTCTTTTTCTATCTCTCTCTGTCCCTGTGTAAGAGTACAGTATTTTATAGATGGCTGGTGATGTGCTGTTCAGCCTGTAATGGGAGCCTCTTCTGCTATTTCAGGCTACGTTGCAGTTCTGTGTGGTGAAGCCTCTGATGGCCATGGTCACAGTTATCCTGCAGGCATTTGGGAAGTACCGCGATGGAGATTTCAAGTATGCGTTTCACATTATATTTGGAAAAAGTCATTACGTATATCAACGTACATGATGATCCTTACATTAATTAGTGCAGTTGCAGGGCCCTCTTAGAGGTGATGTGAGACTGAATTGCAATGAAGCATTTAATATAGTTAGCATAGTTTATAAGGCATCAACCACTGACTTTTTTCACACTTATGTTGCTTATTAGCTGTTGTAAATCTACAGATCAAAAAGGAAAGAGTTGCTCTAAAGTAGTTTTTTTTCCTCCTGGCTGTTTTCTCCTCTTGCAGTGTGGCCAGTGGGTACCTGTATGTGACCATCATCTATAACATCTCTGTCAGCCTGTCCCTCTACGCGCTGTTCCTCTTCTACTTCGCCACCAGAGACCTGCTGAGTCCCTACAGCCCCATGCTCAAATTCCTCATGGTCAAGTCTGTCATCTTCCTCTCTTTCTGGCAAGGTGTGTTAACTAGTGGCAAACACATTTCAGTCTAACTCAAAGACACAAATGTTTTATAAAGTTAGAAATGCAATTATGGATTAGAGAACTGAATATTCGAAAGTATTGGGACACACCAAAAAAAATATATATACTGTTATATACAGTCTATATACTGTTTATACTGTCTATAAACTGTTTATACAGTGTATATATATATATATTATACTTTATAAACAAAAGCTTTATTTAGTTAGCTTTTTCAAAATTATTTTTCCTCAGAGCTGATGAATTTGTACATTTATTCAATGAATCCATCAGGGATGCTGCTGGCCATCCTTGAGAAGTGTGGTGCCATCCCCCAGATCAGTTCAGCCGAGGTATCTGTGGGCGAGGGCACGGTGGCAGCAGGCTACCAGAACTTCATCATCTGCATCGAGATGTTCTTCGCTGCCCTGGCACTGCGCCACGCCTTCACCTACAAGGTCTACATGGACAAGCGACTCGACCCGCAGGGTAAGTAAGGGAATAGAGGTGGAAGAAGATGAGTGAAGGGAGGAAGATAAAGGGATTGCTGAGATGAAGAGAAAGTTAATAATCAAATATGACTTATATCGAAGTTCTAGAACCTGATCAGTTCTGGAATCGTTACAAATGAATCTGAAGCTCTCAAACTTTCTGTGAGACCCAGCTTGGTAATGCACAAGATAAAGGGGATGTGTGTGGAGCTAAATACTGTATTCTGTTTTACCCCTATGATTAGATCTGATTGATTTCCTCTTGCCTTTTATTCCTTTTGCATTGATCCACTGGAACTTGCCTTTCTTTTTATGTTTCATGTCCTTCTTAACCCTTTTGTATGCTTTCCATTTCCTTTACTCTGTTTTTGTATCCATCGTGTGCGTTCATTTATATCTTTCTGTAACACCTTCCATCCTGTTGTAAATTGTCTCCACTAATCATTGTCTGTCTTCGATAACCGTCCTAACCGTCCTAATTTCCTGTCTCCATTCTTTCACTTTCACTTCTTTGTGTCCTTCCTGTCTTCTCCTTTCTTTCCCTCATCCTCCCTCCCTCCACATCCTCCTCTCTTTCTCCATGCTGCATTCTAAAGGGCCTGTCCCCACGTATGGACCACACGGTATGTAGTCTCAGGCTCTGGCCCCGCAGAACAGCAACTTTCAGTTTTACGATCTGTTAACCTCATCCACCCACCGCTAGACAGACAGAACACACTCTGGTTTCTCCAAAGCAGAACAGCTGCAGGACTATATTTTTACTCTGAGAGGAAGGCTACCTGCTTGTTGTGTGTTTCATTACAAACCCATTAATGCATGCAGGTGCATCAGTAGTTAATACCTCTCTTTGCAAAAGGACATCTAGAACTAAATTACAGACAAAATTTGTAGAGAATGGTACATGTGGTGGTATCTTTCTGCATCTGTGTCATCTCATCATTGTCAATGCATTTGCTTTAAGTGTTTGTGTCAATTTGACCTCCATTTGTACACATGAAGAAGAGAGGGCTCTTCAACCACAATATTTCTTTGTTCTCAGGCCGCTGTGCTCCCATGAAGAGCATCTCCAGCAGCCTGAAGGAGACCATGAACCCCGGCGACATGGTCCAGGACGCCATCCACAACTTCTCCCCGGCCTACCAGCAGTACACCCAGCAGTCCACTCTGGAGCAAGGCGCCCCTGCTCCGCCTGTCTCCCGTAACCACAGCACCACCGTGGCCCGTGACAACGAAAAGACCTTACTGCTGAGCTCCGACGATGAGTTCTAGCATGGTGTTCTCCTAGAGCCTCTCCTCTACGTCGTTTCTCCAAATTATACGAAGTGCAACCCCTTCCAAATTCACACATTTCTGGGGAGATTTTTATTGTGCTTTACATGGACTCGTTGGTATGGGACCTCCTAAAGGCAAATGAGACCAACCCGGCCATGCATTCACACTAACGCTCATATTCAAAAGCGTTGTTTATTGCTTCATGTTCTTTTCCCCCTGCTACACTGCTACATCAGATGCCTGACTGGGAACTCACAAGTAACCCATTGTAGTTTCTGAATTAGCCCAACTCAATCGAGCTCCAACCTGATACCCACAGTAGATCTAATGCTGGTATTAGAAACACTTCCATTTCTGTAGCCTTTACATGTTTGATTGATATGCTACTGTCATATATAACTGTCGTTGCTTTTGATATTTCTTGCTACGTATGTGACAGTTGTTGTTGGTTGAGTCGTAACAACCAAAAACATTTTTTTAAGCTTTTTAAGGCTTTAAAAATATATGATCATCGTCTGCTTTAGTTCAATCTGTCGTGGGCTCCTAAGTAATGGTGTGTCCATACATCAGTGGTGTAACATGCCCTGACATCACAAAGACCGGCATCTGTCTGGAATTAGCCATCTCTGTTATTGTTTGTGTGCCGTTATTTACAGTGGGTCTATTGGGCTGAGAGAGAGAGAGAGAGAGATGGGAGGTGAGAGCTTGGCTAGGCTTGGTGCATGGACGAATGTTCGGGCGGGGAGTGCTTGATGGGACATGATGAGATTATAGATTAAGAGAAATCTGCTCCATACACAGGCACTGGGGAGTAGCAAAACGTCGCCGGGCGGGATTAGGAGAGAGTAATTGGGGCGTTATTCGCAGGGCCCAGATTAGTGCACTAACCAGAGGACCACTGCCGTTAAACTGTAATCTGGGTTAGACCGCAGTACACAAACATCTAGGTTATTTTTATAGCTGTGGGTGAGCTGCAGTGAGATAGGCTAGTGTTGAGCTGCTTTTATAGTCTCCATATGAAGAGGAAGTGGTTTTATGGAGCACTTTGAAAAACAAATGTATATAGCTGATCTACAATATGCACTATTAAGGCTGCTTCTGGGTCAGTCCATCCACTGTGATGTGATTCATAGTCCAGGTCCAGTCATTCCTGCTGGCGTGCTGCTTGTCCATGAATAGTGTGTGTCTCCTTCTCCACCACTAGAGGGCAAACATGGATCCAGTCATGTGAAATCCACACTTGATCTAGACATTAAAAAGCCGCCCACACACACACACACACCTTATCTGGAAAAAACAGCCAGACCATTGCTGTTAATGCACGCTTGTTCTGTGAAAGGATGGTGCATTGAAGTCTGAGCTGACTTGTAAAGGAAAGCCTCTCAGCAGACGTTGCTGGGTTGAGGATTGTTGTCTACAGTTTGGTAGGTTTAATGCTTTCATTCAAATATATTGATATGTCTGTATTTATTCTTCTATGGAAATGAAACTAGCAGTTATAATAACTTTTCACTTTATTTTTTTGGGGTCCTCAGAGGCAACGGGGGTATCTTTTACACATTTCCCTTGCACTGTATTCTAAAACTGATAATCACCTAAAAGTTACTAGTAACTCAACCTTTAAAAAATGTACAGGATTTGGCAAACTGTCAGAACATGGGATATATTTTATTACATATATAATGGATTTGTGATAGAGAAATAGGTGTATATAGTTTTCAGCACAGTTTTAATCATATAAAGAACATAAGATGGAAGTAATGATAGGAATAAACAGAAGTTTTGTACTCTTGCTCAGCTGTGTTGTTATTTTATATGGTTGCTTTTTGTAAAACCAGTTCTGTTTATCTGAAGTACAATGGGACTCATATTTTCTTCCTGGCAATGATGAAATAAGAGTGCAAAATAAACAAAACTATAGTTGTTCTTTATCTGTTGCCCAAGTCTGGTTTGTGTGTCTGGTTGTACTCAGTGTGACCACATACCCCTTTCCCACACACGGCTAATTTTGAAGTCATTTCCACAAAGTCATTGCCTAAGGGCGGTCCTGGTTCCAGAAACCGTTCCCACGTCTGGATGAGGTATGGTGCACACCACATCTCATTATAGCATACTAGCCATCTTTCCCTTTAGATGAACAAGATTTTCTCTTCATATTCATGCTCAAGGTGAAGAAATGTAGATAATGCTTCTTGAATGTAGTTTTATCAAGTAAATGTCATCATACTTCACAGGTTTATGTACAACATATACAACATTTATTTCAATTTAAGTATAAAATAGACAATGTATTTCATTTTTACTATAGAAAAAATATATGTAATAAATACAAATGACACAGTTTTTGTTTTGCATTACAAAACATCCAGCAGTTTCAAGAACAAAAATAAGCAAATGAGATGGATGAGCTAATTCTATTTGGGGTATTAAATCAATGACATTAAACACCAAATGACAAACTCATATTTAGCAGCTAAGATATTCCACTGGACAAACCCCATAAGGCTAAATGCTTCTCAGTATTGCTAACTAACTCTCTAGATATAGTTCAGGAAGTGTTTTTGCAGTGTGTATCAAATATACTGAAATAAAATCCAATTACCCAATCATCTGAAAAGCCCCGAACAGCTTAAGTAAGTGTTGACTGGTGTTTTGTTTTGTGTTTTTAATGGGCCATCTTTAGTTAGCTGTGACTCCTACCACAATTCTTTTCTTCGCGTTCCCCCAGACATCACTAAACATGTTCTACACTTCCAAAGAATCCCTTAAATCCTTAAACCTTTCCTAACATTCCCTCGCCATCTAATCATCCATGCATTATCCTTTCTTAATCCATCACCTTCCTCTTCACTTCTTGTTCTACTTATCTCTCACGCTGTCTGCGGGTGTATACTACTCCCCTCCACTCTGTCTGGAATTATCTTTAAATCACTTCCAAAAATCATAAATAATATATTTCACCCTGATCTTTAAATACAAATACCACTAAAAACAAGCCACTAATGACATTAGTACAAATATAACTATCCAGGCATACACAAAACCATAATTAAAGCAACTGGAACACCTGCCTAGGGACATCAAAACTGCTTATTACAATAGTTTAACATTACAAAAATAATCAACCCCAATGTAAGACAGGCGCATACTTCAGTATTTGGACTTGAACATCACAGCACTCGTTAGCTTTGTCATCTCTATTTTTTTAAATACAAATAAAATAACTCTTGATAAATGTCACCGAACATTTTTGTCTTTTGTTTTTTTTTGTACAAACATTACAACATGATAATCAAAAGGAATGTATCCATAGAGTTGCATTGACACCGCATTCTATGGGACCCTTACTATGTGGTTCCAGCAAAACTCACCAACTAGCACTTAGTTGAAAGTCACAGACGTTAGCCTAGCTTGTACTTGATGCTAGCGCACACTGCAGTACATTTCACACTAAACATGTATGCATGTTATGCCTATAAGTACACACACTCACACACACACACACACACACACAAATATAGATATATAAACGTATACACTGGTAACACGGTGAAGCACAACAGATGTTTACCAACGGTTTGTGGACCAGAGTTTTGTGTTGTGGTGGATACAGCAAGGACTCTATGCAGAACATATCCACATACACTTTGCTCATCAATACAATACCAAAAATTACAAGCTGTCTGTCTAGGGCATTAAATAAAATCTTAATTCAAACAGACCATGAAGTCCTATGTTTATGAGTGCCGAGTTAGGAAGTAGTTATTAGCACTAGTTGAAACTGTCTTTGTATCATGCATGGCATTGGCAGGTACACTGCCATAATCCTTTGACATTTGGAAACATGGCACAAAGGCTTACAATTTGTAGACTCACTTGTGGTTAGTCAAATGGTGCCATTTCTAAAATGTGTTATTGTGAGGTTCTTTGTGACCAAATTGTTTCCAAATGTCATTTTAAAGAAAAACCTTGAACATGGAATGTTGCAATAATCAAGTTCAAATGAGCTCTGATTTCATACACACTCTCAATAGCAAGCAATTTTTATGGAAGCATATTTTAGTGAAATCCATTTTAACAGAGCCCTCAAGAGTGACAATCACATGTGTCCCACCTAGATGTAATCAGTGACGATACATCTAGGTTGGACATAGATGTTTCTGGAACAGTAGTCTACTGTACTGAGCAACTTCAACAAATGAGTTCCTGTCTCAGTAGCTGACTGTTTCTATTGTGGCTCTCAGTACCCCTGCAACTACAAGTGTGTGCGTGTGAAAGAGGCTCTCAGGAAACAACAAAAAAAGACAAGAGAAAGAAAATACTTGTGTCACTGACTATTGCCGTCACACTGCCTTTTCCCAAGTCAGTCAGTCATAGCGTTTCAATCCCGTTGATGTGAGTGCATAAAAGTGAGTAAGAGAAGAGTGACTTTTTGTTTGTGTGTTTATGTGTGTGTGTGTGTTTGAAGGAGAAAAACAGAGGCATCTGACCCTACGAGCCTCCCCCTTGTTCCCTGGGTGCTGCCTGTGGCTGCTGCGGACTCTTGACGATAGTGATGACGGACGCAGTGTTGAGGCGCGGTGCTGTGGCGAGGAGCGCCCCACCGCCTGCCCCCGTGCCCGCCCCGTCACTCTCGAGGCCGCGGGCAAAGCGCTGCAAGGCGGCCAGCCTTGCGCCCAGGCCCTCCAGCTCCCTGCGCATGCCGGCGTTCTCGGCGCCCAGGCGCTCTACCTCGCGTTGCAGCTCCTTCTTCTGTTGCTCGAGGGCCTCACGTTGCGACACTCGCTTGACGCGGCAGCTCGCAGCGTAGCCGCGGTTCTTCAACGTGCGCCGCCTCTGCTTTAGCTTCTGCACCTCCTCGCGTGAGAGCCCGCGGAGCAGAAGGTTTAGCTCGCGCACTGACAGCGACATCAGATCGTTGTCCGACATCACTGGCATGTTCTCGCCACACTCTCTCTTCACCTGGCAAGGCAGAAACAGAAAAGGCAAGATCTTTAGGGGAAAAGTCTAACATCTTTATATCCATGATGTCTTTGACGGAGCACTGATGATTAACATGGTAATCAAAGCAGCAGGCAGTCACAACATATATTATTGTCAAATGTGGTGCTGTGTTGTCTGTTTATAAATGGTGCCTTTGTTAAGATTGTCAGTGCAGGCACACAAGGCTGACCTGCTTCTGGAGCTTATCAGTTTGGCTTGTGTGCTTAATGCAGCAACTATCTTGGCATCCGGTTTATGGTAACTGCAATTTGAAAAGGTGCTGTGTCATCGTAAAATTACACAAGCCTGAGGCCCAGTTTATGACTCTTTCTGGGCCAACATTGTCAGACAACTTTGAAAGCTTAGATTAACTGTAATCTTTAGACATCCAGTATTACACTAAATTGTCAGGTCAGCATTTCCATACAGAACTTGCCGTCTTTTTAAATGGTTTCATTGCCTCTTAAAATGTATTTTCTCTGAATTTCCTATTTAAGGAATTACAAGTGAAGTGGGCATTTCGTAACTTAAAAGCTACAAAGGTAATAAGTAACCCTGTACACTGCAGATGGAGCAGCAACATGGGGAAATCTATTGGTTACCTTCAGTGCTTTGCTGGCTCTGCTATCCGATGTCATTTCTAGGTGGATTTCTCTTGCCTGTAACAAACAAACACATTCTCATGCTTAACATTTACAGGGTGGATAGGCTCAAAGATATTTTATATATGGATATGGAACAGTAATATGAGCTCAAGATATGAAAACCCTGTCCTCCATTTTCAGTGTCTAAATACTTCTGCTGCTGTGGTTTTCAAATCAAGTTAAATCAACTTCAAATGAGGTTCTGAAAGCAGAACAAAATTTTCCTCACAGATCACAAGGATGAATGCATCAGGCAAAGTTAAAAACAGGTGTTCCTCTTTTTTTATTTTTACATTGTTAGTGAATATTAGAGACTTTACTTTAGCGTCTCAATCTCGCTTGTAAACATAACGTGGTCTGGCACTATACCAGCATGTCAAACGATTCTTTTCTCATCAAATGAAGAAGCGAACACATCTTACACACTAGTAATTATTTCATACAGGTTTTCACTATCAAAGCCAGTAAAGCTTGAAATTCTGAAACATGTGGGCTATGGCACGTAGCCTTTAACTTCGGAGGGGTGGACAGGAAAGCCACATGAGGCGCCTCCAGGAAAACGTCTATGACAGTTTTCATCAAGTCACGGTGATTCAGCAGAAGTCGCGTGCCTTGTCTTCTAGTTTTAGCTGTATCCTCAATTGTTTAACTTTGTCAGAGAGGTTTCCATAATAAGAGGAGATATCCTAACAGATGGCTAAAAGCACTGTAGTCAAAATAACTGAAATGCCAGCAATAATATATCGGAAATAAATCAACAGTCATTGTTCTGGGTCACAATGCGCTGACAGTTGTCATGCCACAGCCAGCTAAAAATGGTGCTGACTTTACATAGCTTGTAGCTAGCATACTTGCGTAAGGGAAATCAGAAACTTCGATCAACTAGATGTTCAGTTTCGGATAAAACTGACGTTAGAAACGTCAAACACACATTTGATAATCAAATCTATTTTCACATTTAAGTGGCTACACTGGATGGCTAGCTTGAAACAAGCTAATTAGCACCGTGACTAGCAGCAAGCAAATACCGATAGCTGACGTTAGCTAGCCTGCTAGCTAGTATTACCTAAACAGATCACGGTAAACAACATCGACATCACCAAACGAACCATAGGTCAAGTAATTGTTAAACACGCCTCTTAAGTTTTTACAAACATTCAAAATAATGCTACATTGGGTCTTCGTGTTGTGCTTTTTCTTCTTTGATCTTGGTAAACATCTAAGGCTCAACAACAATCCACCCATTTCCTTATAGGGACTGGATTTGGCGAGAACCTACAATGTGAATTTTAGTAGTAAACAAAACCACATTTCACACAAAAATGAACTTTAACGTTAACCATACAGTTACATATCCGCATACTTACAAAGTCAATTATTTCCGTAACCCCGCCAGTAAGATCGGTATTAAACCATACAGATGAAAATGACGGACGATCACAACAGCGTGTCGCGAATTCAATATGCTGCCTGATGGCAATATTACGCTAACGTTAAGCTAGCTAGCAACACGCTAGTGCGACTCACAACACAGAGAAGACTGTCTACTCACTTGTAATGTGTTCCTGTTCGTCACACGCTCCTTATAGTTGAAGATGAGCTACCCTTGTAATACACAAACGACACTGTTCCTCTCATCAAATATAAACGTTACCTTTCGGTCCGCCTTTTCCCGGAATTACTCACCGTCTCCAGATTCTTTCATTCATAAAAAACAGTTAGTATGACGCAAGGCTTCAAGAATGAGGGCGGAACCTAAACGCCCCCACATTGTACAAAAAACACGTAAACATAACTTAGGAACTGCTCTCATATGTGGTGGACAGAGTAGCCTATGAAGCATGTGAAGAGTTTTAACAAATAGGCTCCATGAAATGATAAACTGTCTTCTCACAGTTTAAACCTATCTGAATCATAAACAGTAAAATCGACAAAACTTTGTAGTTTCAATAGATAAGAAAGAATATTCATTGGGTCATCTATTTGATGATTTGTAAAATTAGGCCCATTGCGGAGTTAAAGCTTAAATACCAAAGCATCTATAATCGCACAAATCAGTTGTTATAGTTGGTAAAACAAACGCACATACAAAATACGATAAGCAAGGAAATTATTTGTGTCTGTTAAGCGGAATATTCAGACCATGCCAATCTATTTAATGCTTGGCCACATTGACAACTTGTAACCAGTCCTCTTTCTCGACAGAGGGCGCTCTTCTCCTTTCTGCAATTTTTTAGGTGAGGCACTTTTCCCATCAGCCAACAACGCACATGTAACCCAAGTGACCTCGTACTTGCGGTAGTGCAGTGTGATATACAAGACAATGCATGCTTTGTAGAATATTGTAATGCTACATGTAGGCTATTAATCGCGGACTTAAAAGAAGAGCCACAATCGCCAAACTGCCACAACCAACCTCTATTATTTCAGCTCACAACCAGTGTAACAACAGAATTAATGGCTGGAATTGAGGGACTGTCGCCCGCTGCGGGCCCTGTCGAAATACGGCCCCCTGAGGACGAGATTGAAGATGATGAAGACGAAGATGTAAGTCACTCCAAACGACAATAGAGTTAAGATCGACAGATACAATAAGAGACATTTACTTGTTTTAGACAATGACAATAACATGTTTGACCAAAAGGCAATGTTTTATGTGGCAAAGTAGACTGTGCTATGTTAGCTTGCGATAGCTAACTTAGCGTGGCAGCTTGCGAGTAGTTGCTGCCCCATGGTTGCTGCAAGGGAAGGCAGCTAACCCCAAAAAGTACTATTTGGTCCTGTACAGTAGTTACTCAGTGTAGCAGAGTATGATCAACACGACTTTACACGAACATACAGTTGTCTAAATTGTCATGTCTTGCAAATCTCCGGTCAACTGTAACGTAGCTTACTGACTTATCTTCCTCCCTGTAGCTGGATGAAACACTGTTGGAAAGGCTATGGGGACTCACGGAGATGTTTCCTGAGTCGCTGCGCTGCGCTGCGGATGCGTCAGCACAGTGCTCTTTCACTCTCGCCAAGAAACTATACAGGTGATATTTGTGTTTGCTTAATAGTTTGCCATTAGACGTATGTGGGAAAACGAATGATTTATTTACTAATCGTGTTAAACCATACCTGCTCTTCAGCTTCTCACGTTCGGCACTCTGGGTGGGCACAACCTCGTTCATGATCCTGGTCCTGCCTGTGGTGTTTGAAACAGAGAGACTACAACTTGAGCAGCAGCAACTTCAACAGCAACGACAGGTATATACAAAACTAATGAAAATGCAAAACAAACAGACCAACATCTTGGACTTTTTATTTTAACACACATAATTATGAAATTCATATAAAAACCCATTTAATCATGTGCAGTCATGATGTTAAACCAACGACTTTAACTAGCATGGAGAGCATTTGCTTTATCAACACAAAATGGACTAAAAAATCTCAAAATTAACAAAAATGTAGTTTTTGTTTGCTGTCAGCAATTCTATTAGAACTGTCCATTCAATTAAAATTAATCTTTTCCACAGTGCCAATTCATGATGCTATGCTATTTATGGGCATTACAATCGAGCGTCATTGTTTCATGTTTTCCTCATTGGTATCTAGCAAAGCACTTGGAGAGCGCAGACCTCCACCAAGGCAATATAGGGTCACTTAATTCACACAAATTCCAGACGGTGTTCTGGACCTGTTCCTTGGTCTAATATCCATGTTATCTGAAAATGTCATCCAAATCCGTGTAGTACTTTTTGAGTTATCTTTGAGTTATCCAACTGCACACAGACAGACACCTGCGAAAACATAATCTCCTTGGTGTAGGTAGTTACCCAGATATAAGATGAAGTGCCAGTCAGATCGGTCAGGTGCGCTGACACTTCCCGTATATCTGCTAGCTAGTCCTGCCACCAAGTATTTATCAGGCCAGAATACATGTCCTATATATATATATAGAGGGGTGGGGTGTTTTTTAATCATGAAAAAATAAGCAATCAACAGGTTTAATTCTTTTTTTAGGTTAATGGTAGACCCTATGTGCCTAAATTATGAACACATGAGCATTCATCTTCAATGCAAACTTAAAAAGACATTAAACATTTCATTTTCTGTGCCGGCCACGATGTGATGGCTTATTTGGGCTTCAGAACCATGTATAAGGTCCGCTCACGCGAACATGTCAGAGGATTGGCAGAGTAACATTAGTCTAATGGGATTGGTCTGTAAAACGTAACAATAATGATTTCACATGTCATAAAATAGGATTTCACATGTTATGTCAAAGTAAGTAATTATAGAACTAAATAAACAGTTTGCTCTGATGTCGGATTTCATGTGGCCCTTTCGGTTTTCCTGTTGGCGCGTCATCTGCAGCGTGTCATCCTTCTTTTATCCACATCTCTGCGAACCTCTGCGCATAGCACTAAATATTCGTTCACATTCTGCTGTTGACACAGGGAGCGTGGAGACGGCAGAAAACAAGTTGCGGAGATTACCGCCAATTCGGGTCAGGTTGAAAGTTAGCAGGCTACCAACAATGTAGATTATAGCTGTGTAAGAAACCACAACCTGATTTCAGTTTCAATCGTTTTTTTTTTATTATTGACGGGGTTTTATCCCCCCGAGGATAAAATTAATTCAGGAGAGGTAAAATGATCTTCCCCACCCCCCCTACAAATCGCACTCTGTGTATAATATATATATATATATATATATATATATATATATATATATAATATCAAGTTTTCTTCTAACCCTTGTTTGTCAGACTCATATTTATGTACATTCAAGGTCGAAATAATTGACTCTCCTTTATGAAATCACACAAAACCATTAACCTTTCCATCAAAATGACCTTAACAAACAAATGAATAGAAACAAGGAAAAGATCAAATGAGTCTGCCAAAGTTATTAGCCCGACACCAAATAGTGTAGCTTAATATTCTGTCTTACTACACTGACTACATTCTCCTATTGTATGCTAAATATATTGGCACGGGTCTTTTGAGGGGATCATCTTCCAAGGAAAATTCTTCCAGTTCATCCCAATAATGGGGGGTTTTGATCATGGACCTTAACTTTGAGTTCCTGCCCCAGATCATCAATAGGATAAACACCTTGGCTTTTAGAGGGCCATGTAGGACCTAGATTTAGTTGTCCTTTAAAATGGGTTGGTCCAGTTGGACCAAACTACAGAAACATCAATCATTTATCATCAAGCTAGTCAATTCATTGCTCATACTTTGTGGATCAGTAAATCACTTGCTGAATTAAACTGCCTCTTTCTTCACAACTATCAGATCTTATTGGGACCGAATGCTGGAATGTCAGGTGGTATGCCTGGGATGATGGCCCCTGCACCAGGGAAGATTTGATGGCCAAGCAACAGACAACTAGACCAGAAAGACTAGTGGTTGTAAGAAGAAAGCTGCCAGGGGTCAACACGCATGCTCATTCCACAACAAGGTGTGATGAGAGATTCCAGCAGATGGATGGAGTGAATAGATGAGTCTTTCTCTCACTCCCTCTGCTCATAATATCTCCTGGTGTGAACTGACCTCTAAGCACTGATCTTTTATGTTTTTTGTTTGTTTGTTTTTTAAATTTCATTTAATGTATTAATGTAGTTCTGTATGTGTCCAGTGGTGTAAGGATGGGCCAACTCGAAAGGGTTGTTCTGAAGCTGTTTGGTTGCAAACTTGTTTGTCTTCATGTTTGGGGTACAGATTTTCCATGGCAGTCCTAAATGTTGCTGGCATGGCTAACATGCTAGCTAGTGGAATTACACTAGTTTCTGTTAATAACATGGTAATGTCATCCACAAGAATAACAGCTTTATGAAGGAATCAGTCCTGACTTTGCCTGTGTAAGCCATACATCAGTGTCTAGAACTCTGCTACCCCTTGGTTTCTTCATGGCAACTTCTAATTGAACATGCAGAGCATTTATAAAGATACTGTAAAAACGGAACTACATTGCTGTTTCCTAAGACAAAAAGAACTGTCCAAATGTAGTGTCTTGATTGTGATAAAGATTTGCCCCTATAAGGATGTACCGGCTGATATTGGAACAATCACTTATGCAGCTAGATGTTGTAAAAGTGAATTGTTTACTTCTATCTATTGTTTTTTTAATATCTGCTTTTGAATCAATATCCATGTATCATGAGGAGACTGCAGAAATAAAAAACACTAGAAGCTATTGCTACGTGTGTAGTCTTAACTGACCACTTCCTCTATGTATACAGTGCACAGCAAATGATTTGCATACATTCACCTCAGGAGAGGGACTTCAGAGAACTTCACACGACGTCAGCATCAAGCGAGCGCGAGCAGCTTCTCAGACAGATTTTTGCTCGATATTTTCACGGCCAGGATAGGAGTGTTATTGAGTCCGAAGACGACACTGTTTGTGACTGAAGTGTTGTGTGTCTGTATTTCGAAAACAACCCGTTAAAACCTGACCGGAAGTTGTACGGGTAGCTCATCAGACAATACCCTACTGGTAAATTCATAGTTAACATGTTAGCAAGTCAGGTTGGCTCTCTGGTAAGCTAATAGTATGCTGGCTACGGTAACCATGTTTTTTCCATCACGATTATCAGTAGGTAGATATGAGATCCGCCGAGGACCAAGTTGTGGAGGATGAAGTAGGATTCCAAGACGACGAGGTATACATAGAGAAAGAGGAAAACACAGAATTCACAGAGCTCAGTATTTCAGCAGACAAAATACGAAGTTTCTCAGTTTCGATGACAGTTTGTTAGCGCCACAGAGGGGCGACATTGTGAGAGCGTGAGAGAATAATAGAATCTGATGATAAGGTTGAAAGCGTACTGGGGTTGAAAAGAGAAAATGGTCGCTTAACACTTTGAATGAATACCCTTCTTTATTAGTACATTAACTAGTGTTTCCTTCACAGGAATCATTTTTCCAAGACATTGACCTTTTACAAAAACATGGCATTGTAAGTATGAAGGGAAATACACAATCTTATTACATCAACATTACCACTAATGGGTAGTGTCCACATGTGATGGCCATGTGTCATTGCCCACACACAGAATATGGCTGACATAAAAAAACTGAAGTCAGTGGGGATCTGCACAGTGAAAGGCATACAGATGACCACACGTCGAGCCCTCTGCAACATCAAAGGTCTCTCTGAAGCTAAAGTTGAAAAAATCAAAGAGGCTGCTGGGAAACTGCTGGTGAGATAACAGGCCTGGGCTTAGATTGCCTTCAACTATTTGTAACTATAAAGTGCAATGGGATTGAAAACTATTTACTTTTTATGATGTTAGTTTAATATGTTTTGCAATGGATTTACTTTCATGTGTTGTAGAATTGACCTCACAGAGTAAATACGGAAAAACAAAACACACATAAAGCACAAACATTTCCAATAGAGTGGGAGAGCATCCGGGTCAGATGCAAAAACAACCTCTTTATCCATTATCTCACAAAGGAATAGTTCTTTCTAGATCGGCCTCGTAATTTGTGGCAAGTTTATTTACACAGTGTTAACACCACATGGTAAACAAAACACAAGTTTGCATGACGCAAAACATGATCAAGTTTACACGACCAGGGTGAGGCTTTGCATGTCTGTCCTCTCCATTCTGTCAGCAGAGTGTTATTTTCATGTTCCTCTCCTCTTACCAGGCTAACGGTTTCCTGACTGCGTTGGAGTACAGTCAGAAGAGGAAGCAGGTGTTCCACATCACCACAGGGAGCTTGGAGTTTGAGTTAAGACTTGACCCCCAGGAACATGAAAAAGACATCAATTTATTTACGCTTTCTCTAATCACCTCAAACTTCATGTATCAAGTTGTGTGAAATCGTTCAGTCACAGCACTTTCATTTGTGGAGGGTTTTAATGTCAAATGAAGTCATGAGGTAAATTGTTCCAACAATAATAATTAAAAAAAGAGAGTTCTAACTCCTCTTCTGTTCCATCTTAGCAAGCTCATGGGAGGAGGCATTGAGAGCATGGCCATCACCGAGGCATTTGGCGGTAAGACGGATGGCTTTGTGTTGTCCTTTTTTTCCCTCTTCGTTTCTCCCCTTTTCCGCTCGCCTCAGTGTCTGTTCTTGGCTCAGGGTCGTCTGGCCTGGAGTTAACGGCGGTGTCGTATAAAGCAGGGTGTGTTGATGACACATGCGGTTTGGCACATCCTTGGCCCTCGGAGGAGAACTTAACATTTAAATGTTTTCTCATGCAGAGTTTCGAACTGGGAAGACACAGCTCTCACATACACTTTGTGGTAAGTTAAGTCAGCCTGCTTTTTGGGGCACTTCAGTGATCCTTCCGAAAGTGACCACTAAACTTAGTCTGTGTAAATGATTTTGAAAATCTTTTATTTTTATTTCAACTTTGCTATTACAGTAACATCCCAGCTACCAGGAGAGGATGGTTACACGGGGGGCAAAGTCATTTTTATCGACACAGAAAACACTTTGTATCCTTCTTGGACTGATCTGTGGGATACTAATTCAAGATATTTGGCTAAACAAAAGCACTTTCTAAGGGTACGTCCACCAGCCCAGGCCTCAACCAGAGGCAATGTAATGAGCCCTTGAATGCATCACCTAAGCAGTATCACTGGGGGGCGTTGTGGTGCAAGTTTGAATCGATCCCATGGTCTTTTCTCAATCCCAGTCTGTTGTTGTTATTCCTCACTGTTCTATCTCTTATAATCCCTTAACTTTCCTAGCCGGCCGGACAGGCTGAAAGACATTGCAGACAGATTTAATGTGGACCATGAAGCAGTGCTAGACAATGTGCTGTATGCCAGAGCTTATACCAGTAAGACCCAGTCCGCTTGATTATGTCTTTATGCTATGTCTGGTTACCCCATAGTAATTGAACACAATCTTCCAGCTGTGTGTTCCTAAGGCCTGGCAGTTGTCTTTTTGTGCACTATTAAGGTTATCAAAGACATAGTCTGTGCTGTGTTTGCTTGTTACAAAAGATTTACACACTATTCTGTACATTTAACATAAACACTGCAGTGTTTTAGATGCCTTAAACCCCATAAATTAAGTGGTAGAAATAACACATGAAAGAGGTTTTCCACAAGGGGCTTGGGAGTGACCCTGTTCCGTCTCAATAAATACAGACTTCCCATGTCATGTCAGCGCATGTAGTGAGAGTTGTTCATTACACAGGCGAACACCAGATGGAGCTGTTGGATTTTGTGGCAGCCAAGTTTCATGAGGAAGCGGGCATCTTCAAGCTGCTGGTACTGCACTAGACAGTAATAATTACATCATTACTGAGTCATACATGTTTGTGTCCTAACTTATTTTTTGACTATTTTATAGCTCTTAAACGTCTTATTACTTTCAAGCAACCACTTTAATGTCAATTGTTATCACATGCAAGCGCACCAGTAGTCAACACACTACTACTTACCACAAGTTAACACCACATTTTCACTCCCCTGTCAATTTTCTACTTGGACCGGTTTGTCTCCCTGTGTGTCCCAGATCATTGACTCGATCATGGCCCTTTTCCGGGTGGACTTCTCCGGTCGGGGCGAGCTTGCAGAGAGACAGCAGAAGCTGGCTCAGATGCTCTCCAGATTGCAAAAGATCTCTGAGGGTCAGAGCCCACTGGCAACTGTTCTTTCTAATTGAACTACAAGATGTTTCTCTGCTGTTTTAGAAAACATATGAGATGCTTTCTGAAACATAGGGATAGATATGCTTCTGTCTATTGACTCCCATGGCATTGATTGTGTTTTTTTGTTTGTGTATCTCTCAAATTATGGTCTACAGAATATAATGTTGCTGTGTTTGTCACAAACCAGATGACAGCAGATCCAGGAGCAGGGATGACGTACGTGACTGTAAACTGCCATTCTCATAGAACTACTGTAGGGTCAGACTCAGAAGTCAGACACTAGAGATCATGCTAGAGATCGTATTCTCACCATGTGTCATAGGTTCCAGGCTGATCCCAAAAAGCCCATTGGAGGGCACATCCTGGCCCACGCCTCCACCACCCGCATTAGCCTGAGGAAAGGACGGGGCGAGATGAGAATAGCCAAGATCTTTGATAGGTATGTTATTTGGAATATACATTTGTTCTGTTCATTATTTCAAGCCTATACTACATTTCTACTACTACTACTCTATTACAGATGCTCTTCTAATTTCTAATGTAGTTAAATGCAATGGCCCTCAAATATTGTCAGTGACAACTTAAGGTTAGTGAAATTTTATGTTGTATGGTTGTATGACTTCTGTTTGTCCCCTAATATTTTCTCAGTCCTGATATGCCAGAAAATGAGGCTACTTTTGCAATTACCTCAGGAGGAATCACTGATGCCAAAGAATGAAGCAGAGATATTGAAGGGTGGAGCACTCTTGGACAAAAATGATGTTCAGTTGTTTGTGCCTGTACTAACAGCAAACACATAGTAACAGTACACATATTAATATTATTATTATATATTATTTATTATCCTTGTTATTTATTGTTCATAATGGTTGTTTATTGTATATTGCCTAATGATTAGTGCATTTGGATTCCTTTTAATAAGGTGTGTTGTAAATAAACTAATTTGAAAGTGTGGGCTTGCTTAGGTGATTTTATTAATAGATAATAACTAGAAAAAACAAATAATTAAATGAGAAAGAATTGCCCTGGAGACCAACTGTATTTATGCCCTTTTAAGCTTTGTTTTACTCAAAGCTTAGTCATGGTTGAATTGCGGGCATTCCAGTGGCATTGCAGTATTCCACTATTCAGAATATTAGGATCCAGGATGACTCATAGACCATAGCTGGTGGAAATGAATGTAAACACGTACACATACCTCTCCATAGTAGGAAAGAGGATCTAGTTACAGACAACAGGCACCCAGTTGTCATTGGGGCATTTAGATATTTAAACGATGTTGTTTTATTTTAAGAATAGTTTAATTATGACAATATCATCGAAATGTTCACTTGACATGACGGGAACCTGTAGAGGGCAACGATATTTACAACACTTCAGAAAGAATGCGACCAAAATACAGGATGTCTGAAATCGTCATTTCCGTCAACCAGCTAGTTCGGCAGCTAGCTATGTGCTCGGAGGGCTTCCACTACCGCTAAAGGTTTGTGTCGGGAACAAGAAATTGTGAAACAAACATCTTCTCACGACAGAAATGAATATCTTTGGCACATAGGTTAACATCATATAATGAATATATGATTATCCCTAAATATTTTTAGGCTGGACTGGATGAGATCCATTTCTTGACACAGTTAGCAGCAAGCTTGCTAGGTTACTCACAGGCTAATCAGCGAAATAAACATACAAGTTAGCATGTTAGCTTAATGTACTACAATTCATTAGAATACGACATACCAAATTAATCATTCCTCGTCTGATATTCTGTATGTGCTTTGGCGTTTTGGCTATTTATATCTGGATTTCTGGTACTGTATTTTTCTATTTTGAGAGGTCGCGAAGTACCGGTATGCAATATTAGCCGAGTTAGGTCGTACTTAAAATGTAGCTACATAGACGATTAGTAAGGTTTGTCAGGCGATTTGAGTATATTATTATAACGTTAGATCAAATGATGCATGTCATCAAAATATTTCCTACCTTATATCTTTTGGAAGTCCTGTTCCTGTTTCTGTAAAATCGTAACGACCTGCATTGTGTCACATTCACAGTCAAATTTTCAACGGTGAACTCAAGATTTAGGCTTACTATTTTTATTCATTCACAGAGGGAACCATGTCTGGCACAGGTGGAGGGAAGCGTGCCTCGGGTGGGGACAGTCCCCCTGGTCCACCTGAAAAGAAATCCAAGAAAGAGGAGAAGACCACCACCACCCTCATCGAACCCATTCGTATTGGAGGGGTCTCCTCCACGGTCAGTGAGTTGCAGAAATATGTCAAACATGGCTGTCAATCAGCATTTGGGCCACGAAATGTCAAAGCAGTTTGTTCTGTACGCTTACAGGAAGAAATGGACATGAAGGTTATCCAGTTCAAGAACAAGAAGCTGTGTGAGCGGCTGGAGCAGAGGCAAGTGATGGAGGATGAATTGCGAGAGAAGATAGAAAAGTTGGAGAAACGTCAGGCAACTGATGACACAACTCTGCTCATTGTGAACCGCTACTGGACTCGGGTATGGTAATCAGTTCATTAGACATGTTCCTTACCTTTACGTACTTACAGATCTGTGTGAAGACCTTATCTGACACATTGTATGCTGTTTAGACCAGATATTTAATAATGATGATGGAATGTTGTTTGAATTTTGGAGTTGTACACTCCTTGTTGCTCAATTGTTCAAATTTTTTTATGCCATTCTCCCATTTCCATCTTAGCTTGATGAGAAACTTCAGGTCCTGCTTCAGCGTGTTCAGCCTGAAAGCCCCCCAGAGCCAGCTCCGGCCTCGGCCCCAACCTCAGCCCCAGAGCCTCCTGCTGCTGCTACCCCCTCTCCAGCCCTGGCTCCTGAAGTCCCCCCAGTGCCTGCTCCTGAGCCAGACACCGAGCCTCCGCCTGCACCCCCCCCAGCAGATGGAGAAGAAGTGCCAGTTCCCCCTCAGCCTCCTGCCCCAGAGGAGGAGGACCAGCAGCAGCCTCAGCAGCCACCTCCACAACAAGATGGCCTAAACCAGACTGCTGAGGAAGTGCCACAGGAGGATGGCATTGCAGGTAGGCACCTTTTTTGGTTAGCTCTGTGTGATTGTTGTGTTTAATGCATTTCCAATACAAAATCATTTGTTAATTTGGTATTGGAAATGCATAGATTTATGGATTATTGTCAAGCCAAGAGCTTGTTCATGTAGTGTATTCAAGGGAAATGTCACATCTTTAAATTGCAATTCTCAACAGATGCCTGTGTTGACATGCAGATAGATTTTTTTTGTGTTCAGAATGACTTTCACTATGAGATCTATGTGCCAGCTGCAGTAGCATTGCTGTGGAGATGGACAGTAAAGGTTTGTGTAGATTGCTATTTTGGCTCTCATGGAAGAGTTTGAACATTGATGGCTGTGATTCCTCGTGCAAAGGCATGATTCCCCCTTTTTACAACAACCCATGCAGAAACCTGAGGTTTGGCAGGCACCCCGGGCAATTATGTATGTGCACAGATCTTCCAATAGGAATTGCCTCTCACCAGGATGTATGTCAAGTTCGGAGTAGACTTGCAGCCCCCGTACATCTGTTTCCTATTCTTTGTACTCTTATTTTAAAAGCCTGTTTATCAGTGATTCTGTGGTGACAACCCACATAGTGTATTGTTTATTGCCAACTGGGAAATGAGTTGCTGTACAGCTTACAGAGGTTATCATCACTATTTATGTATGCTATGAATTCAAAATAAAACTGCAATGTATATATAGATTGACACAGTACAGTGATTTCCTGAATATAAGCCGCACCATGTATTAACATCAGTTTACTAAACATTACCTACTGATCAGATCAGAGTAAGTAGAATGATAAGAAATGCAATCCTGTATATAGCCCTCAGCCATGTATTAATCTCATAGATGAAGACATTTTTTCCAAAATCAATGTATGAACCTCGTTAATAATCAGGAAAGTACGGTAAAATGCAGTCTGGTTTATCTTACCATGAATCAGGGTGGTCATCACTCTAGTTCTGCTGATAGAAGGCAGTCATTTGAATCAGCAGCACGAGTGTTTTATTGGCACGTCGTTGTCCCAGCAGGCTAGATCCCTGTCACTTAGGCTCATTCATCATGCAGATTTAGGGCTTCAAGTCAAGCATGAATTTCAACCAGGCAAATACGGAACATGCGTAACAGTCCGTTCCCTCCACAGCGCCCCCTCCCCCGACCCCGCTGAGCGACACTGCCAAGGAGTTCCTGGCCACGCTGGACCACTGCTGCGAGGAGGAGCTGGGCCTGCAGCTGCAGGACCGCATGCAGTTCAGCAAGGGTGCCGTGGCCTGCATGGTGTGCGTTTTCGATCGGCTGCACACCAACATCGAGGACCTGTGCGCTCGCGTCCAGAATGCAGGTGCATCCCCGGCGTCTCGTCCTTAGTTCACTCCACTCTCTAAACAACCATCAAAGCATATTTAACCAGTATGCTGAAATCTCTTGAGTGCTTTTTGTACATGACTGAATGCATACATACATGGTACATATAAACCAGCATATTCTGTAAATGTATGTAATCACGGGTTCGTTGTTGGATGCTTTGCACAATTCTGAAGCTCTCATTGATTTGCAATGAGGTATAACTCCCTTTGTGCATCTTCAGTGTGTGAGGATGATAACCAGAGAGAGATCCTGGCCCAGAACTGCTCTCTGCTGGAGGAGAACCGGAGACTGCAGGACCTTGCCTCCTCACTGCAGGGCAAGCACCATAAAGTGTCTATGGAGGTGTGTGGCCAACTGTTTTTATTGCTTATAAGATCAAATGCCTTACATGCATTGTTGCTCAGTGACTCTGTAAAATTGTTACATTGCCATCCCTGATGGTTACAGGCCTTAGCAGTTCTTTATTCCATACACAAACATACACAAACACATGCATTACAAGAGTAAGAATGTCCTTGATGGAATGGGGATGTTTCCTTTTCTGTCTCGGCCTATTGGGTTCTGTGTGACGTCAGAATTGGCTTCTGTCAGTATTGGCTCCAAGAGCTTGAATACATTTTCATATGCAATGATGCTTTATTAATAAAACCAATTTGAATTAAGGGCCGGAATACAAACCATAACTTTACACATTGTTGTACTCATCACTAATCCACGCACAAAAAAAAACCATTTTACCATAATAATACAAAGTGATAATGTGTATAATATGACCAGTATACATAATTCATGGTATAATTTGTAATCTGATGGCATTACGTTTGTCCTCTATGGCACAGTATAATGAGTTGGTAGACAAGGTGACTGGTTCGGAGACAAAGGTGTCTGAGATGGAGACAGCTGTGGAGGACCTGCAGTGGGACATTGAGAAGCTGCGGAACAGAGAGCAGAAGCTCAACAAGCACCTGGCAGAGGCCCTGGAGCAGGTAATGGGAATATGTTCCTATTTAAACTATGTGGTGAATTGTCAGTGATTTCAAGATAAGAGTCCTTAGTGGGTGCGTCTTTGCCTCATATGTTGTTCTATCTGCCAGTTATCACAATCCAGTTATCCAATAATGGAGTTTGGATCAAAAGATTAGATTATTGTGTTGTTCAGAATGCTTTAAGCCATGATTGTTCATCTTAATTTGACCGTGACTGTGTTTCTCTCCCAGTTGAACTCGGGCTACTATGCCACAGGCAGCTCAGGAGGGCTCCCTGGAGGCCAGATCACCCTCAGCATACAGAAGGTAAGGTGACTCATCCTCCCTGTGAAACCACTCATATGCACAGACAGCACTTCACTCATCGCTTCAGTAGTGTGTGTGCCAAGTCATTTTAGAGAGATACTGAGCACTGCCTAACCTATAACCCCCCCCCCACACACACACACAAACTCTTCCTCTCCCTAATGCCCAGTTTGAGCTGCTGAACGCGGAGCTGGAGCAGAACCAGGAGCTGGCCAACAACCGCATGGCGGAGCTTGAGAAACTGCAGCAGGAGCTCCAAGAGGCCGTCAGGGAGAGCGAGATGCTTAAGGTGTGCTGGGACAGGGCTTACTTGTGTGGCGTCCCCTGGTTACGAGCTGCTTTTAAATGTCTTATGGTTGTTCATGGGCCATTGTTTATAGCAGTCTGAGCAGTGGTAAGTTGTACAACAGATGGGTACTTCGAACGGTTCAAAAGCACCATAAAAGCATATGAAAGCATGGATTAAAATTAGTTTGACAATTGACAACAATGGCCATTTTTTAAGCAGTCATAAGCTGTCATTTTCAGAATTAGTATACTGTTAACAGAGAATTCTCTGTAGCAGCAGCAGCAGATCAGTATTTTTAGTCAACAAAAATTAGATAACAAAAGTATTAATTTTATTCATTTCCTAACAGATGGACCTGCGGAACATTCCAGAAGAGGTGGTAAAGGAGACACCAGAGTACAAGTGTTTGCAATCCCAGTTCTCCCTGCTGTATAATGAGTCCCTCAGTGTGAAGACCCAGCTGGATGAGGCACGGGCGCTGTTGCTGACCGCCAAGAATGCTCACCTGAGACAGATTGAGCACATGGAGGTGAGGTTCCAGACAGTAGACTTATAAGGAAATGTGTTAGTAGGAATTTACAATTTGAAATACATTTTGAATCTTAATAGAGCTTCATATAAACTGTTATGGTGAGTTGGAAAAATTAGACTGAACATGTAGTGATGGCATGCCTACACAAGATTCCTGAATAGGGTAGTTTCTTTAATATGTGTGGACAGAAAAGATGTTGTCAGCTTCATCATCCACACTGTGGTGCAGACACGGGTTGTTAATTTTAGACGAGGAAGTAGAGATATAGTCCTCTGTTTCCGTATTTTTAACTCTTAGAGATAGCAGCTGGCTGACATTCACGCTAAGTTTAAACGCAGCGATAACTGGAAATAGCCACAAGTGGTGTCAAGGCTTAATTCTTACGGCTGGTCTCTCCCCCCCTTCCCTGCGCCTCATTGTTGCGGCTTCCTGTGTCCCTGTGGCGCGCCGTGATGCGATGCATACCCCCTCCGGGTCAGAGTGACGAGCTGTCACTGCAGAAGAAGCTCCGCACCGAGGTCATCCAGCTGGAGGACACGCTGGCCCAGGTGCGCAAAGAGTACGAGATGCTGCGCATCGAATTCGAGCAGAACCTGGCGGCTAACGAGCAAGCAGGTAAATAAAACCTTAATGAACCCCACAGTGCTTCCAAAGTTCTAGCAGTTCCTCTGGCTCAAGGCTGCACCACTGCATCACTTAATCACTTGCATGAGCCGCTCATGAGCATATGCCTGCAACACACTCACGAAAAATGTGTGAGTGCTGCTTCCCAAATGTCTTGAAATGCCCTAGAAAAAGTGGCTTTGGAAGTATTAGCATAGATCACAGTTATGTCTCCACTTCAGTAAATTAAACTAATTTGTAATGAAACTTAATGTAATTAATGGTTATACCATTTGTGGTTCTTGCCATTATATGACAGTGTTATCGATTCAACCTATTTGCATAATGGTGGTCACAATGTCTGCTTTTTGTTTGATCAAGTCATATGCCCTGATTTTTTTTTTTTTTATGCAGTTCCATCTTATTATTTATTAGTTGAGGATATGAATTACTATATAGCAACCCTCCACCTGAAGAGAGGTGTTTTTGTTTTTTGATGTAAAGCGCCCAACAGTGATGGATTTAAAAGGCCACACAATACAGCTCTAGACCTAGCCAGACAGAGGACATTGGCAGGATGCCATTTCTCTGCGTCTCTTGGGAAAATGGCCAGGTCCATGCAGCTTTAATTAGCCTTTCCTTTCTTTTGCCTTGTACTTTTTTTTTTTACCTAGAAAAGCTTTTTGGTGCTGGGAGAATGATTTTTCTTTCTCCGAGATACTGAGGGTATTTACTGGAATATTTAATGACCATCGCACCCGTAGTGAAGTACGCTCCAGTGCTGTTGGAACAGCAGGGAAAACGGGAAAAGATGGGATCTGGATTGTATCCAGGGAGTACTGAATCCACACGGATGCCAGAGAATTTTACGGCGACATCATACTATTCCCTCTGGACAGTGTCTTTATTGGTCCCACTTCTACTTTTCGAACACAACCAGCCCATGCTTGTCCCCAGGCTTTGTAAATCAGATCTGAACAGGAAACCGTCAATGTAAGTGATTTCAATCATTGAAAGGCCTGCCCAGTCACGTAATATTAACCTGAACTGGCTTCTGTGAAATGGTAGGAACTGGGCTAAGTGTCCACTAGCAATGTCCAACAGTGTAAGTCATCTCTGGGCTGTTCTCCGTAGGCTTGGAACAATAAAATTTAAGGGAATGTTTCAAAGTGATTTACTCATTGGTTACTACCAGTGGGTGTTTTCTGCTTTTGTAAATAGTGGAGTTTGAATGGATGAAAGAAGTCTAAGTTTGTATAGTCAGTGCTAAATTCAAATTGTCTGAAGGCCGCTGCGTGTTTGAGTGAGTTCCATGGTTTTTGGCCGACCAGCATGGGTCAGCTCACTTCAGTGGCGACTAATTTGAATGAGCCTAGTTAATTAGGCAAATTCATTTGTTGCTGTCCAAGGCCATGTGTCAGCAGGGTTTAGGATGAGCGCACTCCTCAGTGTCCGCTCAAGGAAACGTCTCCTCACATCCACCCAGTAACCCTCTCCCCTGTCCACCGGCCACTCCCACATCCACTAATTGAACCCGAACTCGTTAGGGAAGTTCTGCTTTTTTATCGGTCCTGCTGCGCACCAAACCCGGCGACTTCCTTTGTTGTGGTCGCCAGGGGTTACTGTTGCCATAGATGCGAGGCAGGAAATGTGTGTATGTGGTTGGGGGGGGGGTGGTATGCATCCTGTCTTTGCCTTTTCCTCCTAGCCAACGGTGTGTGCTTTGGCCCGTGTCCACCACTGAACGTGGAACAGAGATAGTGACATTCACCCATTGTATCTGCCATTATCAGGCGTAACCATCTCTTGTTCCCCCCACCCCACCCCACCCTTACCCCCTCCCCCTCTTTTTACGTGGCTTTGGTAGGGCCCATCAACCGGGAGATGCGTCATCTGATCAGCAGCCTGCAGAACCACAACCACCAGTTGAAGGGCGACCTGCAGCGTTACAAGAGGAAGCTGCGTGAGACCCAGATGGAGATAAACAAGGTCTGTGTCAGTGTGGCCTCCCTAGACAGGCAATTCAGCTTATACCCCCCCCCCCCCCCCCCGGCCTCCCCTCGATGAGGTGCTAAGCCATTGCGGGGTCAGTGCTAAACAACTGATAAAGTTCTCATACACACACACACACACACACACACACACTTACTCACTCTGTCTAGAATGGACAGACAGTGTTCTGCTGCATGAGTGCTATAGTCCCAGCCATAAACGGGACACAGCAGTAAATTCCTTGGGCTGGTGGATGAGGGGCTGGGGGGTCTGCACAGAGAGGCCAGATGTCTCCACACCATAAGCATATCTGTGCAGTAAGTGGAGGGTTGCTGCAGCAACACTGTTTCTCTCTCTCTCTCTCTCTCTCTCTCTCTCTCTCTCTCTCTCTCTCTCACACACACACAAACTAAAAAAAAGATTGTTGGAAAAAAGCAGTATGAGCACATGCTTGAAGGCTAATTGAAGTCATGTTTTTAAAAGCAGAGCTATGTAATGAAGAAGGAGTACAATGAAGGCGTAATGTAAGCAATGAGGATATGCAGCCCTTTGCACTGTATTACATGGCCGCAAACATTTGTGTGTGTGTGTGTGTGCAACTGAAAACAGCTGTTGAGACGTCACACTTGTATACGCTACAAAAGTTTGCTGTTGGGTCAATAAACAACAGCTTTTTAGTTTTTATATTTTGAAAGTTCATACTATACTTAAAACTTAGCTTGCCAGAGCACTCTTCACACAGAGCAGTGAAAACATCTATCTGGCAGTTTTTACAAAGCAAAACTAAATGTATGTTAAATGTATTTTTCTTTTCTTTTATGTATTTAAGCAAGATCTGCATCTCATCCCGTTCTAGCATCAGCAGCGCAGGCTAAGGAAGGGAAATAATTCATTTTTTAGTTCCATAGAATCACATCACTTCCAATTCACTTGTATTTCATTGGGGTCAAATACAAAAACTCAACTGATTGTCCAGCACTTTTGGTGCACTTTTTTTTTTTTTTTTTTGATCCATGAGGAGAGCAGCTGGGCGTTTCATAAAATGAATGTCCACATACGCATAAGCTAACTTTTGTTAACTTTTGTCACCAGGGATGGTACCTCATACTTTTCCCAGACTCGCTCACATTCTCCTGTGTTTACATTTCCACTCCAGAGGAATTCTCAGTCTGACCTATAAAAACTCACTAAGCCTCCTCTCATTCTGTGAGCACTGACACATGCTAAAATAATACTGTAAAGTTGCATAGGCTTGAATGGGTTTCATTTAGTAAAAGGAACAGTTTAATATGACTGATGTTTAAAAATGTTTTAGTATTTCAAAGTCCATTTAAAGTTCAGTCCAATCGGTCAGATTTACTACCGATAAAAAGCATAATCTAACCTGGTTACATTCTCTCTCTGTGACGCTGTAGGATGTTTGTGTATGATTATATTATACAACATTTTATTCTATTTGTGGACTGTAAGAAAAACAGAACATCATCTTAAGACTAAATTGATCACATGTCCTGCCTTGATCTTTGCTATGATCCCTGTTAGGATCTCTGTTTTAGATGTCAAATCACCCAGCAGAACTGTCGTCTGTGTTTGATATTAAAAGTGAAGCTACTGTCACTGGCTTTCATGATGCATTATAAGATGAGACAAGGATGTAATCCCCATTAGTGTGATGTCTAACTTTCTTTCTTTCTGTTTTTCCTCTATCCATCTTTCCCCTCCTCCTCCTCTTCCTCCTCCTCCTCCTCCTTGTCTTCCTCGTGCGTCCCTCAGCTGCGCTGCCAGAGCGGGGACGCCAGCGGGGTGCTTCTGCTGGAGGAGGCGGCGAGCGACAACGTCGGCGGCCTGGAGGTGAAGAAGGAGGAGGACGAGGAGCAGGAGGAAGAGGAGGAGGAGCGGCGGCGCGAGCAGGAACGCCAGCGGGCACGGGAGCGCGAGCGAGAGAGGGAGGCGGAGCGGGAGCGGGAACGCGAGAGGGAACGCGAGCGTCTGCGCAGCGAGGAGCTCAAGAGGAAGGACTCGGACACGCTCAAGATGCTTCGCACCGAGCTCAAGTACGTGCCACGCAGGTCCCATGGGTCCTCCAGGCTGTGCCACACTCACACACACACACACACACACACACACACACACACACACACACACACACACTCTAACACACACGTCTGGCTCTCTCGCATAGTTAGACAACACAGGGTGGGGTACACAACGAGCCGTTTTCCATTTGCTGAAGTCATGGTTCCCCCTAACTATGGGACTAATTCCACCCAGATGAGCCTGGTGTGCTTTGGATACGCAGCCTATCCCCCTTTCTAAACAGTCCCCCACCACCCACTCCAACTCTCTATCACCATGGTATAGGATTATAGGAGTCTAATATGTGTGTGTGTGTGTGTGTGTGTGAGAGAGAGTGTGGAGCCTTTTTGTTCCACTGCTTCAGCAGCCCCTCTGCGTACATTTAACGGCGTCCGTGTGACGCATGCGGAGCGCGGCGTCATGGCTTGGCACCTCGGCCACCCTGGCCTGTGATCACTTAGCTGTATGGATGATGTAACTAATGACGGCAGCAGCTGCGTGACCTCAACAGCGTCACTTAAACATCTGGATTTCTTATGGACGAGAGAAAAACGCCCACCCCCCCAAACTCTCTTCCAGCCCCCCTACCCTCCCCCGGTTATGTCCAAGCCCCGCGGTGGGACCCAGAGATGATCCCACGAGATGAATCGGTGCTAGAAAGTTAGCTAAGAGCACTTTACTGCATATCCCGGACTAAACGTGGTGGGATGTTATAGTCACATTTCCTAACTTCATGTAAACACAGGAAATTCAGAGCAGACGTGGCCGCCTGCACAGGGAGGAATGTTTTTTGTTGTTTTTTTTTTCCCCCCTCCTCTATGCTTGGTCTTTTTCATGGCTTTTGAAGACCAGGCCAGTGCCCACAGATAGTGCGTGTGGCTCAAAGGACGTCTTCAAAAACATGTGCCAGGGGATTGATGATAAGATTTCATTTTGCATGTGTGACCCGATAAGGAATCCAGAACATTCTAAATTCAAACCATTCTCTGTCCTTGTCAGGTCTAAGTTAGTGTGTTTTCTGTGTGTTTGTGTGTGTGTGTGTGTGTGTTTGTGTGTTTCACAGGAAGGCGCAGGAGTCCCAGAAGGAGATGAAGCTGCTATTGGACATGTACAAATCTGCCCCCAAAGAGCAGCGGGACAAAGTCCAGCTAATGGCTGCCGAGAGGAAGGCTAAAGCAGAGGTATGTCCAACTCCACCTCCCACTAACCTCCCCCCTCTGACAAACACACACACACACACACACACACTCACTCACTCCCTCAGACTTTCTCTCTTGACTCTCTCACCCTTAACTCATCTCGGCTGTGTGAATGTGTGCTGTTGCCACTGGCAACAAAACGTTTACACCACACATCCCATTGCCCCCCCCCCTTGCCCCCAGGATAAATAGAGTTTGGGCTCTGTTATGCTTAATGCCAGGCGAAGGCATTATGTCATTGTGCGTCAAGCATTTACATTACTGCAAAGTATGTGCTTGTTTCTCCTACAAAATTAAAAACAAATGTTAGGGAAGGAGGGAGGAAGAAAAGGAGTTGGAACCAGTTTGTTTTCTTGCCTGATAGTTCTTCTCATTCTCTCCAGGCTATAGTCTTCACATTTCAGTTTTTTGCTGACATATTTATAGGTTCATTACTGTGGGCAAAACAAGTGTAAATTTTACTCGTTGCTGAGATTTGATTGAGCCGGATGGCTCGCCAGATCTCAGATGGCTCAGAAGTTTTCACTTATTTATTTAATATCCGAGCAGCTGCTCGTGAATCTCTCTAAGCTTAGGAGAGTGACACTACCGAGGGCCTCTGTGGTTTTTTGGGGTGGGGTTGTGAAGCGATGTCTCAAGTCATGGGATAGTGGACGTTGTTGTGGATGGCTGTTTTGTCGGATTTTTTTTTGTTTTTGTTTTTTTGCTATTTTTTTCCACAGATGATTTTGGGGGTGCTCTGAAGGGTTTGTTATGTCTGATGCGATCACGCAATCATGCAGGGTTGGCACAAAATGAGCAGAGCTTCACTGATTTATGGAGAAGTTTAAGAAGCTTTAAAGGAAGTGCCCGAAACCACCGTGAATCACTTTTCTCGCTTTTCTGTTCTTTTTCTTTATTAATACTTTGGTGGTTGGCGTGGTGGCACGAGCATGTCTGTGCACTTTCAATCAGTTGGAATGTAATATAGAATCAGGATACAGAACTGCAAGACTGAAGAAGCAGCATGATGGAACAAAAAAAAGATCTATCTTCTGTCCATCATGAGGTAGTGATGAAACCCTGCCCTTAAAAAGAAGTGTTATTGTGTATCTGATTTTGTGTGTGTGTGTGTGTGTTCAGGTGGAAGAGCTGCGTGTCCGTGTGCGTGAGCTGGAAGAGAGGGAGAGGAAGGAGAGCAAGAAGCTGGCAGACGAGGACGCCCTGAGGAAGATCCGTGTTGCCGAGGAGACCATCGAGCACCTGCAGAAAAAGCTCACCGCCACCAAACAGGTGTGCTCAACACAGCCACTCCTCGTTCCTCTCTGCCCAACCCACCTGACACAGCCGACAACCACACCATTCTCACCATTCTCTGCTGATTTACACTGTAGTTTTCATCTTGTTGTTTGTAAATGCATCAGCATTTCATTTTTCCACCAGGCAGAATGATCATCACAGATCCCCATTTCAATATCTGCCTCAGTCTAAGTGGAAGTCTGTTCCTGTATAGGTCAAACAGCGTCTGATAGTGTGTGTGACTATAGACCTTCAGTTGTATTGTTTGGATGTGTTTGTGTGTTATTTGTAAATGTATGGGTGAGGGGACAAATGGTCCAACTGTGGTGTTTAGACAACTTGTCATGCTGTTACACACGAAGCAGTCAGTGATGAGTAGTTTCCTCTCCGTCTCGCTCCGAGACAGACACAAGGGGTCAAGGGTTATGTACTGAGTCACCCCAGTGTTTAACCAGACCAGATAAGCCCTCAGAAATACTGCCGACACTCGTCGGCCAAATGTAAACATGCACTGCCTGCACTTTAATACAGCCTACACAAACACGCCTATGCAGTTGCCGTTTGGTGTTCAAAGTTATTTTTAGTGGATGCCTGGATATTTATTTCTCCCAATGAGTGTTTTAAAGTGCTAAAACAAATGGCCCATTCACATCGTGGCTTTTAGTTCCATTCTGGCTGGACCCCTTCTGCCCCTCGGGGAATGTAAATTGGGGATTTACGAGGATTTCGTCGTGTTTAGTCGAAGCATGAAAAAGACCAACGTAAACAACGGCTGAGAGATGAAAGAGGAGCTCTAAAGTGAATCTCTCTTGTTTGCTCCAAAAAAAAAGGCATCAGTGCCTCATGGCTGATCTGATTGTGAGTGGTGCACGTCAGTTGAAACATTTTTGTGCTTTGTTTTTTTTTTGTTTTTTTAATGCTTCAGCAGTCGGCACTTCCCATTTCATTACATGTCTTCAGCCTTACACGACTGTAAATTCCAGTCTCAGTCAAAGGGGGCTTCCCCCGTTGACCTGGTAAGCACTCTGGCCAGGATTTCTTGTGTTTTTAACACTGTTGCCCAAGTCTGGCATTCTGTGGTCTCTCTTTTTCACTCTGGTTCTGGCCATTTTTTTCCCTGTCAGTCTTTTGGTCATGTCAAAAAAAAAAAAAGCAAAACAACACGTTGTATTTCATGAAGGGATTTGTTTGAGCCCAAGTTCGACGCATGCTTGTGGTTCGGCACGGCACTTGGCGTATGAGTTCAAGTCTAATTTAGGGATGCCTTTGGCTGAGGGGTCAAGGCCCAAGAATGAATTTATGCTAAATTGAATAGGGTTTGGCTATGGGTTGACATGGAGTTGAAATATGGCACTGTTCTGTACCCGGCTGGTGGACTGATTGCCGCATGTGGCTTTGGCCTTGTGTCAGCATTGCTTGGTGAAAATATAAATTAATATAGCAGTATGAATGTATAAATGAGTATATGGGCTGTGTGCTTGAGGGTGGAGGACATCATCACAAACCAAGAAGCCAGTCTGTGGTTCCTAGTCTCCTAGTATCTGCTCAGGTTTGTGGGTTTTCAACAGGGCTTAGCTTGAACCGCTTTTTTCTTTTTTTTTTTCATTTCATTGGCTTGTAGTAACAAATTTAGAAACTCTTGTCCAATTGAGCCAGGTCTACATCGCAATGTTTCGTATATGCAATGAGTGTATTCTAGTATGAATGAACACTTGATTTCTGTGGCCAGTGTCCAACACGTCAAGTCTAGTCCAAGACTAAAAGATCTTCTAAATAGAAATTTTTATTGGACTTTTGTTTTGGTGTAGGACTTGGCCGTCAGTCCCTTTGTGTGTGTTGTTGTTGTGGTTGCACTGAGTTTGACCTCGTTTTTGCCCCCCTCCTGACACCCACCCATCCGTTTGTTGTGGTTTGGTTTTTTTTCGTCTGCGGTTTGCAGGAGGAGGAGGCCCTGCTGAGCGAGATGGACGTGACGGGCCAGGCCTTCGAGGACATGCAAGAACAGAACAGCCGGCTGCTGCAGCAGCTCCGCGAGAAGGACGACGCCAACTTCAAGCTGATGAGCGAGCGCATCAAATCCAACCAGATCTACAAGCTGCTGCGTGAGGAGAAGGAGGAGCTGGCCGACCAGGTGCTCACCTTCAAGACCCAGGTAAATTGAAGGGGCCAGGTAACAGTGTGATGTGATGTTTGGCAGGGACGGTGCAGTAGGGTGAAAACTGAGAAGTGAAAACCAGAAAATGATGAGCTTGATGCGCAGCTGCCACTATCGTGACTCAGAGTAAAGGGTCTGCCCCTGTAATTGGCTTCAGTAAATGGCTCTGGATCAGTGCATTAACCAAATGCGTGCATACTAAATTAGCTATATTTAAATTCAGCCTTCAGATAGTCATCTATTTTCTTATTCAATGAACTTTTTGTCATTGGAATAGGCATGAAGTGATGAAATGATTGAAATAGGCATGAAGTGACACAGAGTGGTAGACCAACCCTGAATTTTATCTTTCGAACTGAATCATTGTTTTGTTCTGGTGTGGAACAGATTAAACCATGCATGCTTCATAGAGATGGTTGACTGATGGTGCGCGCACGTGTGTGTGTGTGTGTGGTTGTGTGTGTGTGGGTGTGGTGGCAGGTGGATGCCCAGCTGCTGGTGGTGCAGAAGCTGGAGGAGAAAGAAGGCATCCTGCAAACCACACTGGCCACCCTGGAGAAGGAGCTGGCCATCCGCACTCAGTCTCTGGAGCTCAACAAGAGGAAGGTCTGTATTAACAGAATAAAACACAGCAGGACTTCCAGGTTCTCAGCCACGGTGTGCTGGCATTAAGGCATGGGCCAAGCCGGTGATGATTTGAAAATACATAAACTATAACCTCAACAATTCCAGTTAACATTTTCAGGCACATTTTCTTTGCCTTAAAGGAGAAATACGGTGTGAATCGATCAATAGCCCTGTTGATCAAAGTCACTGATTGCTGTCTGTAGAAAAAAGAACAAGACAGTTTGATTCAATGTAGACCAAAAGGCAAACCGACAGCTAGCTTTAACTGAATGGGGCATAGGATAATAAAACTGCAAGTGATTTTCTGTGCCCCATTCAGTTAGTGTTAGCTGCTGATTTGCTATTTGGTCTATGTTGTATCAATTTTTCTTGTAATTTTTCCATATTGACAGCACACTGTGACCTCGAACAACAGGGCTCTGGATTGTTTCACACTGGATTTCTCTTTTAAGCCCTGCTAAATACCCATAATGGACCAGGACTTCTCTCTTGCGGGAGCTTCTTGTCCCCCTATTAGTCTGCTTTTGTGTTCTTAATTTAGAGGAAACTTCTGAGGAATTCAAAGCAGGGTGTTTGCACTTGGGGAAATCTGGAATTCCTTGAAAAAAAAAAAAAGTAATCCAGTCTCTCCTACTCACGGTGGCCTCTCCTGTGAGCATTTCAATATTTTGGGAGGATAAAAGAAAACACACTGGTTCGGATAGCTCGCCGTTCATTTCTAGTCCACATACCACACACACCTCAGACACTCTGGCCAGAGTCAAATCTCTGATGCTGACTATCATGGAATACATAAAGGCGTTAGAAAACCCAAGCAGTGTCTTGGTGTTGGTTCTGATTTGAAATGCTGTTATTGTCTACAGCGTTACCACTGTGACTGCTTGGCTCAAGGTCATCACAGCCTCTGTCAGGGGTGTTATGTCTGGGTTTTGTGACTGTTTGTTGTATTGTCGCCACAACAATAGACTGTATTGTTTGTGCAAGTGTGTCCATAAACCACAATTAGCACCACTTCTCAGTTGTGTTACTCATGTGTGGTCACACGGCAGTTGTATTGTCTATGGTCAGAATACTGCATACTTCTTCACAGTAGTCAATCCTTACTGATACAAAGACATCTTGTGAGACGTAATGTCTCACTGACAATGATAGGAATATGTACAGTAAACGTACATGTATAATAAACTTGTATAGCAAGAGTGCTTGTCATCTAAAAGAAAACACAGGAGTCGTTCCCAATGTAACGGTGATGGCTTCTTGAAAACCAGTATATTTTAGACAAAAGTTCTTCAGCTGTTGACATGATGTGGTTTCTGAGGCTGAGTGATGGATTATTTAGTCTCCTTGTGTCTCTTTCCCACACTCTGTGCCGCTCACACACTTACACTCTTCCTCTTTCTTTCTCCTTCTCTCTCTGACTTCCTGTCTCTGTCTTCCCCACATCTGCTGTCATCCCTTTCTCCCTCTCACTTTCTCTCTTTCTGTCCCCACTTTTCTGTTCCATCATGATATTCCACTTACCCTCTTTTTTTTGACTCTTTCGCTCTCTCTCTTTTTCCCACCATCGTCTTTCTTTCTCTCTCTCTCTCTCTCTCTCTCTCTTTCTTTTTCTCTTTCTTTCTCCAGGCCGTGGAGGCGGCCCAGCTGGCTGAAGACCTGAAGGTGCAGCTGGAGCACACGCAGAACAAGCTCAGGGAGATCCAGGCCTCCGTGCTGGACAACCGCACCGCCCGCGAGCGTGAGAGCAGCAACCTCAAACGGGCACAGGTACACCTTTAAAGCACACACACACACACACACACACACACACACACACACACACACACACACACACACACATTCTCACACACACATTCTCACACACACACACACACACAAGCACGTACACATGCATGTTGGACAAGTTTCATTGGCACAAACTATATCTTGGCTAAATGAAAATAAATATAAACAATTTTCATGGAAGTTGCGGAAGGCCTGAAAAAAAAAAAATCCGAGGGAACTTGAGTGAATGAGTGAGAGTGGAGTTATGTTGTGCCCTCAATGACTGTAGTTTCATTCATGGCAGACATTTTTTTGTGTGTGGTTTTCCTCCTTGAATGAAATGCCATGTCTGCGCCACAGGAGGATCTGTCCAGGCTACGCCGCAAGCTGGAGAAACAGAAGAAGGTGGAGATGTACACCGACGCTGACGAGATCCTTCAGGAGGAAATCAACCAGTACAAGGTAATCCTCGTGTTCCAAAACTGAAACAGGTTCCTGGCACAATCCGTGCAGAGACAGCAAGCTGCTTATTCAGTCCTGCTACTTTTGCACCAAACACCTATGAACCCAACACCCCTGACATGCACCTCCTCTCTGTCCTAAAACATCGATGAACCCAACACCCCTGACATGCACCTCCTCTCTGTCCTAAAACATCGATGAACCCAACACCCCTGACATGCACCTCCTCTCTGTCCTTAAACATCGATGAACCCAACACCCCTGACATGCACCTCCTTTCTCTCCTAAAACATCGATGAACCCAACACCCCTGACATGCACCTCCTTTCTGTCCTAAAACATCTATGAACCCAACACCCCTGACATGCACCTCCTTTCTCTCCTAAAACATCTATTAACCTAACACCCCTGACACTTACTTCCCACTTCATTTCTTCCCCTCTTCTGCTTCCTTCTCCCACTATCTCCTATGACTACTCTTTGCCCTGTAGTGAAACTTCTCCACTCTCCACTCTGGTAGTTTTGTGGTGTTGACATAGGAGTATAAGGTCTCCTTTGTATTGTAGCTTGAATGTTAATTCTCATAGTTGCTTTGGGAGTGAATATAAGCAAATGTGACAAGCATTGTTAATTTATACAGGGTTCCTACGCTGTCTGGAAAAGTATAAAAAAGTATGGAACTTGATTTTAATATTCCCGGTCTGAATAAGTATGGAAAATAGGAAAGCATATGGAGAAAAAAAATATATATCGGTGTTGACTCCAGACTATTTGAGCCATCATTGGACTATTGGAGCTCTGCTATTCTCTTTTAAAGCACCAGTAGACTCCGTAGATAATTATGTAAAAAGTACTTTGCTATACTGTGTAACAGTTCCCAAGAAACACACACTAGATGTCAGAACCCCTTTATTGCAATCAATAAATAGGTCTGAGGTGATTTCTGAGGCCTACACTATATCTCTTTCTGAGACCTAGCAAGTTACTGAATGAAACAAACTTCAGAGAATTTAACACAATGCCACAGACAGCTGTTGCTGCTGAAGGCACCGTTGCTGAATCAACACATTAAATAGGCCATAAATAAGCAGACCAAAGACCCAAAACATATGTCCCAATACTATCGACTGTCGTCTTTCGTTTAGAATGGAGACCCCTTTTGGTCAAACATGGTCAGAAAATTTTACCGCAAAGTATGGAAAAAGTATGGAATTTTGAAATGTAAGACATGTAGGAATCCTGTTTATATGTATTTATTAATCAGCCTTTTTAAGATCACTGCTAAGGCTTACGTTGGGGAAAAGATTTATCTGTGAGCCAACAAGAGGCAAGGGAAGAAGCCCTTTCATCAGTTCCTCTGAAATTTCACGTGGGGTCATTCCATTGTTGACATTGACACACTGAGTGTTCAGTTTTATATAGTGCCTTAATAGTGAATTGAAAAGTTATTCTGCATGGCTAAACAACAGTTTCTGTTGATGATTGTGTTTACCTGATTATTCTGTCCCTTCTTTTAGTCAAAACTGCGCTGTCCGTGCTGCAACACACGCGACAAGGAGACGGTGCTCACCAAGTGTTTCCACGTGTTCTGCTACGAGTGCCTGAAGACGCGCTACGACACCCGGCAGCGGAAGTGCCCCAAGTGCAACGCTGGCTTCGGGGCCAACGACTTCCACCGCATCTACATCACCTAGAGGCCAATCTGGCAGGCAGCAAACAAATCCGCAGACTGAACCAAAGTGCGGGGGTGGAGAAGAAAACAAGCGCAACATGTAAACATAAGGAGAAAAAAAGGGGGATGAGGAAGTTACAGCAGAGTTTTGGGGAAGATTCTAGAGATTGATAAAAAGGAAAAAAAAAAGGAGTGCTTGTTCTTTTGCTCCAGGGTTTGTGAAGTACAGTTGGTGCTAGAGACCAAACATTGTGAAGGCACGTGTGTGATGAAAGTCCTTCTCAAGTGGGTGTGGTGTATTACTGAAAACAAACCAACAGGCAAACAGTTCCATGGGCATCCAGCAATGTTAGTGCACCAGTGCTTTTTGTCTGTAGCAATGGTAGCCATGCTCTCCTGGATCGACTGACTGACTTTCGTCCGTCCTATCGCCCTCCCGCTTATTTGTTTCACAGAGCTCATAGTTGAATTGTCTTAACTTTGTATTGTGTTACTTTTTACCAATTGTTTTTTTTTTTTTTTTTTTTTTTACATAGAAATTACTTTTACTAAGTGGATTTGTTCCTTTCAACATCACTATGTACAGCTCCATAACCCATTGGCCATCAGTGACTTGATCTAATTCAGGCAGTGACAGTTAAAAATGCCCAAACAGCTCTCCATGTTTGAACTGCAGTTTGCATATTTGGCAAACGATGGACTTTGCGGTGTATTACATGTCTGCATTTCCCAGTCCTTAATAATGTGACGCGTGTGTGTGTGGGTGTGCGTATGCGTGCGTGTGTGCGAGCATGTAGTGGAATAATGCTTTTTCGAGGTCGCCTGGAATCCCTCACCCAAGACTGTGAGTTAGTTTTGGGTCCGAGGGATTTTGGGGGGCCTGTCCATTTGACCATGTCCCTTGCATAAACCTGGGAAACCAAGGAATGTCAGATGTGAACAATGGATGAAAACAGCTATGGGTTATAACCGCTGGCAGTGGAGCTGCAGGTTCAGTGACTCCACTTAGTTGAAAATCACCCCATGCTGTTTTCAGAATCTGGGTCTTTAGAAAGCACTGTTTTGCAGGATGTTTTTTTTAATCCAAACTCACTGGAAACCTCTCTCTCCCACAGATTGTAAGGCCTTACAACTGAATCGAGTTTAAGAGAGCTTGGTAGGGTAATATGTGCTCAAATAGCCCTGCTCATGGCTCACACATTTATTTGCAAATTTTCAGTTCTTCAATGCATGGCTGTTTAGCCCCTTGTAACAATACAAATGTTTCAGAAATGATATCATGCCACTGTTAACCAATTGAGAAACGCTAGATGTGATATAAAAAAAATTATGTGTGGTTCCAACCCGACCAGCTGTATGTCTGTATTTGTTTCATTTTGAGAGAACCATACGTTTCCCACTATTTCAGCAGTTGTACTTTAATTTCCTCCCAACACGTTTTTTTCTGTAAATCTATCTGAAAGGAACATCATAAAATGGGCAGACCAAATGTTGTCGAGATGTTTTCATTTCGATACTGCTCTTGTAACAGATAATATCACAAGTCAACATGAAGTGCAGCGTAGATCTGCGATCAGTTAGTTAACAATAATTACGGTACGCGTATAAAATAATTCTTCGAGAGAATTCACTGAAGTACTTCATCATAAACATTACCTGCTTCATACAATGGTGGTTCATACGTTTTCTTACACCACTTTCCGACAAATATGTTCTTGAATTTCCATCTGCTTATTCTTTCGTATCATATTCAACCGGTGTGTGACAACAAATTATTTTGATTAAACACCAACTCTTCTCTTGAAAGTAGCCGCTGCAGTCTGTAACTCCCGCCTGAAGCTGAGCCAGACATTGAACTTTCAGTCAGTCTTGGAACATTTTCCGTGCATTACGTCGATGGGTGGGGTGACCGACCGCTGTGTATACTGTGAATAACACTGATTGTTTTCGTGCGGTTTCATATTCTTACTGTTGTGAGAAAAATTCACATGTAAGACATATCAATTCATTTATTCGGTCATTTCATAATCATGTTCATTTCTTGGCATAATATGATTTCAAGTCTATGGACTTTTTAATCACATCTTCCTCGGAGCCAGACACAGCTCGGAAGCTTACTCAAATTGATGAACTAAGCATTAGCAAGAAGCGAACGTTTTTGATACAGTATCATTCTCTTCAAACTACAATGTAGCGAGGTTTCCTGAAGCCCTTCGTGCGCAGCATACAGATTCTCAGTACAGTGCAGCAGCGAGAGGAAATGACTCACTCTTGAACCGAGCGCGTGGGTGTGGGCGCTATTAAAACAAGGCTGAGAGTACTTCGGGTGAGTCATTCAATCGCAGGCCGTGCCATGGTGAAAAACCATTGTGGCTTTTTAATCAGATGAAATTTTAGGTTTTGCGTGAGTGTTTCTGAGACGCTATGGATACCAATACTATATTCTGTGCGTTCTGTGGGATCATCCTCATGGCAGCTACCAGCATCAGTGGAGTAAACACACAGAAAAGTAAGTACACTATCGTCTCTGTGAAAGTATCCGCCGGGTAGAACTGCTTTGGGAATTTTGTGTTGGCAGCAATGTGAGTTAAACGTGTTTCACAATTTGTTGCGAAGAAAGTTTTGGACGTCCCGGACTGGTCTGTACGTTACGCGATGGGTTTTGCGGCATTAAAATTAAGTTTTAAGACGGTTCTTACTGTAGACAAACAGACTTTGGGAACGCGATTATGTGCCTGACTGAGACATGGGAAAGCATGGCAACTCCAGTGGAGTTAATGACGCTGGTGGAGTCTCGTATGAAATCGTTTCCTTCACCAGCCTCTGCTCTCACCGGTTCCGCATTCCGATCCCTTTATTTCACCCGGTCTCATGCCCAGATCTGAAATGCATCAGGACCTCTTAATCTCGGTCCAGATGATGAACGGTGTCCCAGCTCGCCTGCCTCTGTTCAACAACCTACAATCTTGGGAGCAGCGAATGGTTCATATTTTCCCACAGTTCGTGTCTATTCCAAAAAGGAAAGGAAATGGCCTTGGACTACAATCATCCGGAGGAATTGGCTCCCACAATATGAAAGAATTGTCTGTTTGGAGTTTCTCGGTCTCAAGAATACCCGCGGTTCCTGTGGTTGTAGTTTTGCATGGTGAAATCCGGGAAATGTATTAAAGTGAAAATGAAATCTGGGTTGGTGCGGGGCAGCCGTTGACTCGTGTTTCCTACTGTCTGGTTTAAGAAATGAGTAATGTTTTTTAAAAAGCTATACACTGACAGTGGAACTTAGTGTGAAATGTGTAAAATGAAATGAAGAAAAGTTTCTTGTGGGCTGATCTTGTCCACCACTTTAGTTAAGATCTTTTGCAGTTGTGACATTAGAAATGTTTGTGTGGTCCTAGTTAAGATGAATGATGAGGATCCTTGTCTCTGGTATGAGGTCGCGTCACGCATGTCATGTTAGCATAACTGAAAATAAAAGTGTCAGGTTTTGTCATATCGAAATGTTTGTGGTGTAGCCTGTGTCATCCTTCCTCTACGCTTACAGGTGGTAAAATCAAAGTTTAGTTTTCAATGCAGATTGATTTGCACCAAACATGCTATCGCAGTCTTTGTTTTAGAGACTGCATTCACAGTACACAGCAGTCAAATGAAAGTGACTTTGCACTGTCATCTTGCCAATGTGCCAAACGGCAAGTTGATAACCTAAGGCAGCTTGAAATGCCCAAATGATAAACCTAATTGCCTATAGTACTTTGAAGAGAGTTCCAGGTGTCATTTAACTATTACACTGGATGTGCTGAGCAGCCTCACTTAACTCTGAACCATCTCAGCTCACAGTTCACTCGTGAGTTGTGACCATAATACACACTGGTAGATTACTCCATTCCACAGTCAAAATTAAAGGAATGCATTAAGATGTCCATGCAGATGAGGCAGGCCCAGTTTGGTAAAAAGTGATCATTCATAATTGGTTGGTAAATTGTTAGGCTCCTCATTTAATGATGAATTATCCCAAATGAAATCTGCCAAGTTCATTTAAATAGTCATGGTTGGGGAGTTAAACAAAGTAGACAAAATGATGTCCTACACAAAGACAAACACTTATTAAGGATAGCCAGTTCATTCTAAAATGGGAACTGCAACCTACATAAAGACAAGTGACGTCATGTCCTACTTAAAAGTAGGGAAGCCCTTACTTAGAGGCAGGTAAATCCAGGCAGGGAAACCCTCTTGCCAAGGCAGGGAAACCCTTCAAGACCTGAATCCAGGAGTCACCATCTTGTAATCTACTCTAATCTGAACAGGAATACCCCATACGCCTTGGTCAAAGAAGATAACAAGTGACGCAGTGTCCTACATGCAAAGCAGGGAATCCCTTACAAATCTAAATCTAAGAATAGACCTAGCCATAGAATCAGCTCAGTCAGTTGGAGTTTCATTCATCAATGTGTCATGTCCAGACAGGGCTGTCCACCTCAACGATAGGCTAAAATTGTGGCCATGCAGTAGGATCAGATGAGCAAAACAGGTTGCAGAAATAACTTAGACCTTAATAAAGGCAGTTTAATTAAAAACCAGAATGCCAGAATAGGAATGGGTTAATCTTAATTAATCTGTGGTAGTGCCTTATTTGTCCAAAGGCACCTTAATGCAAAGTGAACAGTGTACCAGGTTTGCATATAGGCCATATAGGTCTATATAGGCCATTTAGTTCTATAGTATAAGTTACAACCATATCACTACATCATAGGATTGCATGCTTGAGATGCATACTTCCAAGGTCACAGGAGGAGCTGTCACAAAACAGTTAGCTGTGAACTATTTCCCCTGTGTTGCAACAAGCCTTCCCATTCTCAGGTCTTGTTGTCACTGTTTTTAAGTCCACGGGGCAGATATGTATCACATTTGTTTGTGTCTGACATGATCTGAAAGGACATGTGGCTTACAGTCGGATGCTTGTGGTTCCTGAGATGAAGGCGCCTGTGTCTTTGAATTGCTCACAGGTGCAACATACAGGAGGTTAAACTTGAGTGAAAGCAGCCGGCCCCCACCCCACCCCACCCCACCCCACACCACACCATCCTGTTGTGCAGTAACAGTTTCATTCCATCATTCACAACAGATTTTCAGCCCCTCACGTCAGCAGTGCTGAGTGGTGGTCACAGCATTCTGACTCTACCAGCTGCAGTGAACCTTGGGTTTATTCATTCAAAAACAATCTGGCTTTGCTTGCATACACCATGAGTAATTTGGTTTCCCGGCAAGTGTAACAGACGCATCACCTCAGTGGAATTTCCCAAGGTCATTCTGAAGAACAGTGCCTTACAAGACAAAAAGATTGTCCCCACTTGATGATTTCTTTGTTAATTACCTGCACAACAGCAGCATTTAACAGCCATGTTCCTTGTGGTTTTTCTGACGGACGTATTCCATAGTCAGAGAAAATGTACAGCTGAAACAAAAGTTGTGGTGTCAGATGTTAACACTGTGTGAATTCATTAAACTGTCTTGTCAAATTGAAAAAGACCAAACTTCCCACACTTGTAATATTTACAAATACAGAATGGACTTTGTAGTACATCTTTTGACTAGCTGTAGGTTTGTCTACGTACTGTCATAGACACAGGTTTATCTGAAATCTTATCTTACAGCATGCCGACCCTCAGAGGTATGGAATCCCGACGTTGACGAGTGCCTTCCCTGTTCATCCTGTCTTCAGTATCCTAAAACCCCATCATGCGACAAATGTGAGTCAAATATAATACATACCAAGGCATGTGAAATATAGGTTCAGTTTACACTGTCTATTACATAAACATGTTTTTATGCAAAAGTGTGTTATTATAATAATATGTAGGCATTAAGTAAGATACAATATGTAATAACATCTGTACAGGCTTATAATAACCGCTGGGGTAATATTACATGTTGTAGAGTGTTGTGGGACGTGGAGAGGCTAGTCTGATTTTCTCCTCGTGTTCCAGGCCCTCGTGCTTCCCCTGGTCCATCTGATGCCTGGCGTCTGGCGGCCATCACCAGCCTCTCTGTGCTGGCTGCTGTGCTGGTGTTTGGCGGGCTGCTCATTGGGGTGCTGGTTCACAAGTGCAGGACGAAGAGAAGCACCCTACGAGGTGAGGGTTATCACATGCCAAGGCCCTTATTCTAGTGATGTAGCTTTCCTAGTTATCTGTCTCTGTGTGGTTGGAGACTTACTGTAAAAGATCTGCATGCATAGAAAAAGACATATACTGTATATTCTGACACTTTTGAACATGGAGACATCTAAAAGGAGCCTTCACATGATGCATAATTTAGAAAATCAGAACTGTTAGTTGAACATTAAATATTGAATTCCTCTATTTCACTCTTTCCCCAGAGCCTATTGAAGAGACCACCGGACCACTATACCCTTTATAGTTGCCCAAGCTGGTATGCACCCTTGTCTTGCACCTTCTGTGAAACATTTAAATAGTATTAATAGGAAATGAATGTCATGCTTACCTTCCTCACCGCTCCTTTGCAGTTTGATGTGACGTTTGAAGGAACCTAAGGGCATGGGCAGGGAGCTCCTCATTGGTGAATTGTTACGCCAGTCAAACCCTCCTGACCTCTGAGGCAGGGACACCGACCACAGAGTATTCTTTGAGTAGTGATGTTTGACTATTCTATTTATTGTACTGGTAGCCAACATGTAGATGTGCTCAAGAGCTTAAAGTGACAAGACTAGTATGGACTGATCCCGGACCAGCCAGGCCAAGGACCCGTCAGATGGACCCCAGAAAGAGAGTCGCCTCAGGCTGGCCTCACCATCCTGCACTGTCCCCGGGAGGGAAGCAGAGGTGCCCCTCCGAGTGCAATCATCTCATCAGATTCTCCTGGACAATTCATGTTATTTATTTTTCTTTTCAGTATTTTCTTTAAGGGCCCCAAGACAGAGAATCACACTCTGTTTTTACTCAGAGGTGTGGAGAACTGTGATTCGCTATAGTTAAGTTCTTCCTCCTGTTAATTTTATATTCCAGCACAAGAATATGTATACAGTGTGTATCAGTCTGACTGCTCGTTGGTATTTAATGCCCTGTTAGGCACTTGAGACTACTTTAATACTAGCTGCCTTTTCTTGTGACAAACTATTCTAAATCTAAGGGCTTTCTTCTAATTTTTACCTGCATAACCTACCCCACAACAACCTCTGGGTCATTCCCTGGTCGTTAGTCTGGCACATGGCCTCTTGAATGTACAGATTTTCAGCAATAGCGTATATTTTACAGAGTTGTCTTTTGATAGGTCATAGTATTCAAGTACTTTCATGCTTCGACAGTATGCACTTAACCCTTTGTCTAGAGCGACCTCACAGTCTGGATGTATGCTAAGTTTTGACACTGACGTGACGACTCTTGTGGTGCCTTTTTATTCAGAGAATCTGATGCCGCGCGCGGCATATGTACTTCAAGGGATATGCTGTGGAAAAACAACTTCTCTGCGCGCCGCAGCTGCACTGCACACGTGCGGTGATATAGCCAAGAATACTGGGATGAAGAAGGGCGGGTGCGCGAGGGGTTGGCGAGAACAGCAGTGAGCAACCGCTGGGAAAATGCATCCAGCATGTCCCTACCAGCACAGTTCCTCAATTTCCCGTCTCCTGGTCAGGCCGGGCCGTTGCGCTAACAATGCACTGTCAACGCCAGCAGAAGCTATGCTGTCTGTAGGCCCTAGGGCTTTCGCGGTTCACTGAGCCCCCCCCCCCACCCCCAATCCCCCCTCCGAGCAAGCGAACGCATCAGACGCAGATATGATGGGCCTTCCTCAAAGGCTGGCCTACCTCAGCATGGTCTATGCGCTGTCACTGAGTCTGCTGCAGAATCTAAACATTGCCATTTGAGTCTTCCCAGCAGATAAACGGACCTAAGTCTTCCCTTGACACATGGTGCCTTGGTCAGGAGTCAGACAGACTATGGAGCCAGCCACTGCCATTGATGCGCATACTTTTTGCAGGGCCATTCCAATAAGCTTGTGTGTGAGCAAATAAAAAGTAAAATGAACTTTATAACTGCTGGTCAGCTAGTCTGACAATGAGTTTAAATGTCTCTCAGTCACAATTTGAGGCTAAAGAAAGCACTCCCATGACAACTGTCGGAAGGGAAACACCATTAAGCTGGTGTCTATGACTGGACAGTCGGAAGCATGACTGGGACATTAGTGTGGCGGAATGTAAGGCAAGCAGTGGGAAAGGGGGAACACAGTGGACAGTAATTCAAGCACAAATCCCGTTTCTCAAGACTGCAAAGCGTGGCGAGATGACACGTTACTGAGATGACTGAATGATGATTATATCAGTTTAGTAGCAATACTGTTTGCATATTTTCCCAATTTTTATATGATAGGTCACAGCTGTGCAGTGTCTGCATTGTTGCTATACCGACCACAAGGAAACAATCCCCAGATGTCACAATGTGAAGCAGAACGGTAGGTTTACATTAGGTCACCGTCTCCGAACCTAGACGGCTGTTACCATGGCATCAGTGTTTACCTATGGTGGGTCTGTAGAACATGTACTTGTAATGTACACATTAAAACGTTTATATGGAAAACCAGTGTGTCTTTCACTGTCTGTCCACAGTTTTGGGGTCTGTAAAAACAGCTCACTGTTTTTCTGTTCAGCTGAAGTCATGTTACATGATTTCCCCCATCAACTAGGGAGCCAATTTCAAGACAAACTTAACCCCTTGGTTTGGAAAAAGCTGGTAGGCTATGACATGAACAAGTCCACTTTAAGTTGTGTGACAGAAAATAAGACAGGGTCACCAGAGAGATGGTCTTTACACCGTGTTTATTTTATTTCAAGAAAGTGAGGGCATGACTGTCTACAAATAAACATTATTTGCAAGTCCTCTACTCAAGAAAGAGAAAAAACATTGATCAACAAAAGAACAAAAATAAATATTTTGTATATTTTCTTAAAGATATATGCAACTGATTGCAGAGATAGAGAGAAGAAGAGGTCTCAATTAACATTTCAGAAGTCAGTTCTTTATATTGGAGTTTGAAATGCACTTGAAGCCATTGATACACAAAGGGCTGAACTATTCTTAAATAAAATCAGTAAGCACATGAATATAGGCATAGAATGGAAACTATTAATAGCAACTTTAATCTGAGTACAATGGTAGGAAATGGCACATGTAAGAAATGCAGCCTGGCGTCGCCATCTTTCGCAGAATCTGTCACATGATGCTTTGTGCGTCTCGGGTGAGAACCGAACAGAAATCTTGTTTATATATATTTATATATACTTATATAACCAAATACAATGTTTACATTTTATGTTATGTGTTTTTTCTCCTTAGTAAGGTGTGAAACCTGAGCAGTATTGAAATTACGAGTCCCCTCTTCCATTGGCATCCTGGTAATGATAGAGCCCGACCGATCATGGATGTCTAAAGCACAACACCACCACAGACGGCTGTGAGGTTGTCACAAACACTTAAAGATACATACATATTTTTCATCTTGTGCGTGACAGTAATAGTTTTTGTGAATAAAAAGAAAAATACTTGCACAAGATTAAATAATAAAAAAAGAACAGTGATATAGTACAACAGTTTTTTTTTTTTTAAAATACGCACTGCGGGAAAAATACTTAACAATACCATTATTGTTATTATTAATCATTATCATGATACTAATATTATTGCAAAAAGACACCAATCTGAAATGTTCTGAAAGATGTGTATTAAGTTGGGACTTAGCCGTTCTCTAGACTACCAAGGCGTCATGATTTTCATTTACAATCAATCCGAAGTGGACTTAAGAGCACATCCGAAACATGCACGTGGACTACCAGAGTTAAAAATGCTCAGAGCCGAGACTCTTGATATAGTCTTACAAAACATTAAAAGGTGGGGTATAAATAGTCTTTCTTAAATAAATAAATACACTTGATATCTTGTATCTCGAAGATAACGCTCGGGAAGGATGGAGGGCCGGGGACACACATGAAACTGTTCCTGCTGTCTGACAGCACGTTAACAGGGCTGCCTGCAAGGAGACTGCAGAGACACCAGTCATTACTGCGCTCACGGCAAGGACTAACGGGAGTTTGTTACTCATATAGGCTATCTATATGTATACATATATATTTATTCTTTAAGGAAAGAAAAAAGAAGACAGTCTATGATGAACAACACACGGACCTGAAGCTATAAGGAAGCACTGGGCAGGAGTGAGTTTCCCATGAGCGACATGTTAATGGTCGAACAACGCCGTACCTTCTCTCCTTGACGGGCCTAGGAGCACGTCGAGTGCTAAAACTGAAGGCCTCGGGAGGAACACACATTCCTCTGGGATTAACAGGACACCCCTGCAGTATTCCGGTGCCGCCACGTCTCTGAGCGTGAAAGCACCTTTGACTTTTGAGACTTGTTTAGTCGTTTACTATTTTCTCGAAACCCGTCGCCAGGTCAACTGGCCAGGCTGCGGCTGTCTGTCGCTCGCTCCCGTCGAGGTCGTTCGGTTTTCGCGAGCGATCGAATCGGTCGGACTCTACGTCTGGAGGCAGCAAGGGTGGTGGTGGGTGTTGGGTGGGTAAAAGGGGATAAGGTAACAGAGGGAAGAGAAGGTTTAGAGACCATTTGTCCTCCCGGATAACAGTAAGAGGGGTTCAGATAGTACCATTAAAGTCTTAAGGATTTGTGCACTCCTTTGAGAAAAAAAAGGAACATAACGGAAAAAAGACACATTCAAACTCAAAAAACACACACACAGAAAAATAAAAACAGTCTGTGAGTCGAGTCAGTCAGGCACCATCAACGTGATTTCAGGAGCTTTTTTTTCCGTTTTTTTTTTTTTTTTTTTACAGTGTCAATGTCCCTACCGGAGGTAGTCTAATGGGAGGAGGGGGCTACGCCTGACTGCACCTAATGAAAAGCCTGCACTGCCAGACCGCCAGAGAGGATTCTCTGGGGAGAGGCATCTAGAAAGGGGCAGGGGGGGATGGGGCACCTGAACGCCGCTTGAGTAGGACCAGCAGACTAACCTGATTTACAATTATTGGCATCAGCCTGTTTAACAGTATAGCTGAGGGAGGTGAGGTGGGGGTGGGGTGGGGGCAGTCTGGTGACAAGCATTACCGTTGTTTTTTAATAGAGATGTACATCTTCCCTTAGAGCACAAAGAGTGTACAGTCAGACTAATAGACACAACCACAGCCCCTGTCTGCCCCGGACCCCCTAAGAGCAAGGCTGGGTCGGCTCAGAGGAAAGGGTCCACGCCCAGTCCCATGAAAGAGCTGGGGTCCATGTCAAAGGAGGCCTCGTAGGAGGCCTGTGAGTTCTGGTGCATCTTCTGGTGGTGGCGCAGGTTGGACTTGCTGGAGAAGCGCTTATCGCACAGCAGGCAGGAGAAAGGCTTCTCTTTGGTGTGGATGCGACGGTGGCAGATGAGCTGCGTGGAGACGCGGAAGGCCTTGCCGCACTCCAGGCACTGGTAGCGCTTGGGCTCGGTGTGGATGCGCCGGTGGTTCTTGAGCGCCATGAGGTTGGTGAACTCCTTCTGGCACACGGAGCAGAAGAAGGAGCCCATCTTGTGACTGTTCTTGTGGTTGAGGAGCGAGCCGGCGTGCCGGTACGCACGGCCGCAGTGCTCGCACACGTGGCTCTTCTCCGCCCCGCCACCACCCGCGCCGTCCTCCCCGTGCTCCTGGAGGTCGCCGGGAAAGCCGCCACTGCTCATGCCACCACTGCTGCCACCGCCGCCGTGGACCTGACCGAACGCCTGGCTAATCTTGGGCAGGCCTCCCTGGAGCCCCATCCTGGGGTCCATCCCCGAGTTCCAGTCCAGCTCGTCCTCCATGGGCATGCCGTCGGGGTGAGGGTAACCCTGCTGAGCCTGGCCCTGGTGCAGCTGCTGCTGATGGTGGGGGTGTAGCTGCTGCTGGTGGTGGTGGTGGTGGAGGTACCCAGAACCCGATGTTCCTGCTCCCCCTCCCCCACCGGGGAGCGGGCGGCCCTTGCTGTGAACCTCCATGTGGCTCTGCATGTGGGAAAACTCGCAGAAGGTCTTGCCGCAGTCGGGGCAGCAGTGGCGCGGCATCTGCGCGTGGCTCTCCAGTGCCAGCGGGTCGGTGAATGTGCGCAGGCACAGCGAGCAGTGCAGCAGGTCTGACGAGTGCGTCTTCTTGTGGTTCAGCAGCGAGCCCGCGTGCCGGTACGAGCGGCCGCACTGGTCACACCTGCCATGGGCAACAGATATAGAGAGAGAGAGAGAGAGAGAAAAAGACCAACAAAAGGGAAGAGTGAGAGAAAAAGGGAAAAAAAGGGAGCAGGAAAAAAAAAAAGAAGGACAAGAGGTCAAGCCCGACCACTTGAACCACGCCGCTATAACATAAAAAGCATACAACCGGGAAATCGGAGCCAATGCGGGTTGCTGCATGTGCACGTGTGGGTTTTCAAGCCGAGCGTCTCATTTCAGCCTGTAATGCAAGCACTCCGAACCCATGAGAGGGGAACGTATTCCTGACAATCTGCATTTAATCAATAAATTTAGTGCCGAGTCGGGAACACACGCCCAAACTTGGCCTTGAGGCACAGAGGGTCCTGCCACAGTGCAGATAAGTTCAGAGTTCCGGCTTTCTCAGCTCCAGGGCATGAGAGAATTGGTGGTGGGGTGCAGACTTGCAAAAGCCACTTAAAAGCAAATAGAAAGCATGCTCTGGCCTTTTGTAGCTTCGTTTGACTCTAACTTAACTAACAGTGCACTTTTATTGGCAATAACCACAGCCACAAATGAAATGTAGACTGTCTGTGCCATCGCTGGAGCTCTTAGACGAATGTAAATGTATTTGCTCTTTTATATGTACGGCTAAATGCCAGGCTGATTAGCTGGTCTAAATTAACATTTAACACTTAACACCCACACACACATATCTTTTTTCAGCCAACCCCCCACCTCCCATCACAGTACAGTGCAGTGTGATCAACCATTCTATTCAAATGCAACACTGATGACTCACGTGTAACACTTGTCGCCTCCCTCATGGCCGCTGGCAGATCTGCGGGGGTCTCTTCCGCTGCTGCTGCCGCCACCACCACCGCCACAGCCGCCGCTCATGCATCGGTGCCGCTTGAGTCCGGAGCGGCCCTGGAAGGTCTTGCCGCAGGTGGGGCAGCCGAAGGTGGAGACGCCACGGGCGTGGATCTTCAGGTGGTTGTGCAGGATGCTGGAAAGGCGGAAGGCCTTGCCGCAGGTGGGGCACACGTGCTTCTTCTTTTGCGTGTGGATGCGCGTGTGGTTGCGGAGCGCCATGGGGTTGGAGAAGGGTTTGCCGCAGAAGGCGCAGCTGAAGTGGCCCGTCTTGTGCGTGTTCTTGTGGTTGAGCAGCGAGCCGGCATGCCGGTAGCTGCGGCCGCAGATGCCGCACTTGTATGGGCGTTCCTCTCGGGACGCGCTGCCGCCGCCCCTGCTGACGCTGGCCTGGGCCTCCCCCTCCGCCGAATCCGGCGGGACCGCGCAGGCGTGTGTGTCGAGCTCCTCGGCTGAGGCGAACGTCTGCCGGCAGCGTTTGCATGTGGGCTCACGGGGCCGCCGCCGACCTCGCCCCCTCGTCGGGCCATCCGCGTTCTTGCGGTTGGCAGCGCAGCGGTGGTTGAGCAGCTGCTTCTTGCCACGGAAGGCCTTGCCGCACGCCTGGCAGCCGTGCTTCTTCAGACCAAAGTGAATGCGCAGGTGGTTCTTCATGGCCAGCTGGTTGGAGTAGGTGTTGTTGCAGATGGAGCAGTGATACTCGCCTGTCTTGTGCGAGTTCTTGTGGTTCACCAGGCTGCCGGCGTGACGATAACTGCGGCCGCACTGGTTGCAGACGTACGGCCGCGGGTCATTGGGGTCATGCGGCCCCGGTGGTGGGGACTGCACCGCTGAAGACGCTCCATGGGCATCCTTCTCTGGGCTGGGGCCTCCTCCTTCTCCTCCGTTGCTGGAGGCGGCCTCGCGGCGTTTGCGCCTCTGGGCCTTGCGCAGGCGCAGGCCGTTCTGGGCGAGCTCGCCATTCATCTGCATCAGCGTCTGGATCTGCTTGTTGAGCTCCTGGATCTTGGCCTTGTTCTCCTCGTGCACACGCAAGTGGTTCTGCAGCTGTTTGTGGATCTTGAAAGCTTTGCCACACTCTGTGCACGTGTGCCTGAAAGGGACAAAAATGCAATTATTCACAATTATTCAAATAGTATATATTAATTACACATTTATTACTATTTCTTCAAATATATTAAATGCTAGAGGCTATCAAGACTACATAACCATACTATTTTCATTATAATTAAGCACAAAGCTGTAATAGTAGCAACAGTACTATACCACTCAATGCTGATTTAACAAACTAAATTTAAAGAAACTTTTATATTTATCACAAATACTTTGACTACTAGGGGAAGTGTATAACATGATTATATGCCCTATAAAAATAACATGATTAATAGGATTACTTACTTTTTGATATCAAAGTGAGTTCTCTCGTGGCTTTTGAGGGCCAATAGGTTGTAGAAACGTTTCTGGCACACATAGCACCGGAAAACCCCTGTCTTATGGGACTTCTTGTGGTTGAGGAGCGAGCCGGCATGCCTGTAGGCCCGACCACACTGGTCGCACTTGAAGAGGCGATCCCCGCTTTCTTGGCTCTCCTCCGGGCGTCCCGCTTCGCTCCTGCCGAGCAACGGCTCGCCATCCGGCTTTTCCTCGCTCTTCACCGCGTCGTCCTCTTGCCTCCCCGGGCAAGGGTGGCTCTCTAGGTGCTGGAAGCTGACACAAGAGACACCACACTTGCTGCAGATGATGCTCGCTGGCTCTTGTTTAGGTGCCAATGGGTTCTCCTGGCCAGCACCATAATGCTGGGGCACCAGTGGCGGTGGAGGCGGCAGCAGCTGCGGTGGTTCGGCGGCCTGGCTGTGCAACAGTTGGTGGGCTACGAGGTCTTGTTTGCGGGTGAAGCTCTCGCCGCACGTGCTGCAGATGATGAGGCTGCCGTCACCGGGCTGACTCTCGCAGCCGCCTCCACCGTCCTCCTCCTTCTCGGCCTCCAGCGAGGACATGGAGGACGGTCCCGAGCTGGAGGGTGTCCCATGCAGCTGTGTGTGCCCGCGCAGGTGGCTACGCAGCGCCCTCATGCTGGTATAGTGGTTGCCGCACACAGAGCAGTGGTACATCTCGCCATCCTCCTCCTCCTCACCACCACCGTCATAGTCGTCGTCATTGTCTTCATCCCCAGCCCGCTCCTCCATGTCGCCCTCGTACCCATGGTTGATGTCGCTCCCGATCATCCCCCCATGCATGTTTTGGTGGTAGCCGTGGGGGTGGGGGTGGTGCTCGGGGTAGTAACCCTGCCCTGAACCATGCCCCTCGAAGCCGACGGGGATGCCCGACTCCCCTATAAGGTGCTGTCCCTGGTAGTCAACGTGGCTGCCGGAGCCATTAGTTAGGGCACTGTGATGATGCTGCTGTTGCTGCTGCTGGTGTTGGAGGTGGATCGGGCATGCGTGTGACTTGATGGCTGCGATGTCTCCGAATGTCTTCCCGCAGTCAGCGCACATGTGCCTCTCCATGAGGGGCTCGCCGCCATGAGGTAGGTGTGCGGCTCCATCCTCCTGGGCATAGGGCATGTCGTACTGCTCTTGGTAGCCCATGGCCTCGTCCGGGTGGCCCTGGTGGTGGTGGTGGTGGGGGTGATGTGGATGGTGGTCCGTGCTCTGGTGCTCGGGCAGCATGTGGGGCTCGTCCTGCAGGTCCTCAGGGAGGTCCAGCACATCCCCAATGTCCTCCTCCTCTTCCTCTTCCGAGAGCGGGTAGCCGCCCTGTGTCTGGGGTTCCGACGAGAGCCAGTCACCCTCAGCGTTATGGGTCAGGGAGGAGGTCTGGGCGCGGTGGATGCGGTGGTGGCTCCGAAGGGCTGCCAAGTGTGGGTAGTTCTTGCGGCAGATGGAGCACTGGTAGACACCCGTCTGATGTGAGCGCTTGTGGTTGATGAGACTGCCCGCATGCCGGTAGCTCTTGTTACAGACGTTGCACTTGAAACGCCGGTCTGAGTCAGGCGACTCTTCCTCCTCCTCCTTCACCTGATGGTTGGCCGACTCGGATGCCTGCATGCCCTCCTGGAGGTTTGCCGCTGCTCTATCGGGGTCTCCCTGAGAGTTCAGCATGGGCGGCCCATCCTGGAACGGGTCGGGAATGAAAATCTGACCGTTCTCGGTGGAGCCCACCGGCTGCCCGTAATCCTCCTGCTTGTCCAGCAGGGGAGGCATGGGCGGGGTGTCGCTGGATGGAGGGTACTCCGGCGACTGACTGGCACTGTAGGCGAAGTCGCCGTCGTCAGGCATGTTCACGGGCAGCTCGAAGGACACCGAGGAGGAGTTGTGCAGCAGGATGTGGTCCTGGAACTCATCATCGTTTGGGAAGGCCATTTGGCAGAGGTGGCAGAAGTGCACGCTTGCCGCTGTGCTGCCATTGTGCTGCGGGCCCGCAAGCTGCTCCGGCTTCCTCTCGTGATGGGTTGCCATGGCGGTGGCGGTGGCAGCAGTTGAGGCAGCAGCGGCAGCAGGAGGTGTGGCCCCAGCGCTGGAACGTCCCCTGGTCTTGCTGTGGATTCGCTGGTGGCTGCTAAGGGCAGCTAGGTTGTTGAACTGCTTGAAGCAGATGGAGCACTCGAACGTGCCCACCTGGTGGCTTTTCTTGTGGTTGTTCAGGCTGCCATAGTGTCGGTAGGTCTTGTCGCACATGTTGCACTTGTAAGGACGGTCGCCAGCGTCTTCCGGAGCTGTCTTGTCGCTTGAGGCGGAGCCCGGGAGGATGTCTGGCACGCCGCTGTCACTAAAGCTGTCCTCTACAGGCAGGTTGAGGCCCATGTCGGGCTCTAGATTGGGAACATCGTCAAAACTCTGCTCATCCTTGTAATGCAGCTCATCGTGATCCTCGTGACTGCTGGCCTGGGCATGTTCTGCACTGCCTCTTCTACTGCTTGACCCTCTGGCCTCTCGATTGCGGTGGACCCTTTGGTGAGTGGCCAGTTGGGTTGCCAGTCTAAATGCCTTCCCACAGTCCATGCAAGAGTATTTCTTGCGTGAGGTGTGGATGCGCAGGTGGTTCTTGAGGGCCAAGCTATTTGACAGCTGCCTGGCGCATATAGGGCACTGAAAAGAGCCCACCTCGTGTGTTTTCTTGTGGTTGGCCAAGCTGCCGGCGTGTCGATAGCCTCTCCCACATTCTTCACACTTGAACTTGCGGTCTTCCTCAGACTCCAGGTGGGTGTCCATGTGTTCCAAAAGACTGGGCATGTTCGAGCATACGATACCACAGTGCTTGCATAAAAAGCCTTTGGTCCGTACTGGCTCTTGCACAGCCATTACAGATGATCTGAAGGTGTGCTGGTACTGCCAGCTGGATTCATTCGCAGGGTATGGTGGTTAACGCTTCAAAGAAAAGAAAATATCCATATCCGTAGGTCTATGACAGTAACTTTCAGTATCCCCTGACAGGGAATGCAACATGCAAGAGGTATGAGGTCAGTCATTCATATCCGCTCCACGGGAAAACCGTCTGAAACACGGGTGCAGGCACCAGAGGGAAACTATTAAAAGAAAAAGAAAGAAATTAATCGATGCGTGTGTCAGCTAAATGTAACGCACATAGGAAAACACAGAGACGTTTCAAATTCGTGAGTCATCGAAATGAAACTTCCATGAAGTCACTGACATCAGCTTGCTGTCCCTTAAACTTCGCTTACTACGCGAATTTGCACATTTACCGCGGCCTCAATATGGACACCATAGAAGCGAAATAATCATGCTACCGTAACGTAATTGCGGCAAATGATCACAGTTCTTTTCAAATATATCTGCAATAAAATGAGTTAAAACTCATACTTTTCCCTCCCTGATTACACAACAGGCGGCTAACTCAAAGTTAGCCAGCTACCGGCTAACCATTTTGTCATTCATTCAATTCCAATATTGCAATCGAATGCGCAAAATGATTTGACTCGTTAAAGAGCACTGTCGATGGTTAGCGGGGTCACGGTATGCCTTAAATACAATGTTCAACAGCAGCAGAACTCACTACAGAACTTACTTGTGCTCCCTGACACTCTTTTAGCCATCCAGCTAGGTAGCGCAACGGGATGGAGGCTAGCACAATGGCAGCGCTAGATTATTTACACAGTAAACAATTAGCTGGTGGCTAACGGACAAGCTAGCTATTCAAACAGAACATGTACGATTTTTTTCTCTGATAAAACATTCTCAGAGGCTCCGCCAGGCAAATCGTACGTTTCCGTGAACAGATGGCAACAAAAGTAAACGATTACACAAGTGCATTCGTTAACGCTGACGAATAATAAACTTTTGACTTGATTTTAACTTGTCAAATTAGCTAATGTTACCAAGTCCTAGCCAGCTAGCTGGGCATGTAACAACTAGCTAACCCAATGGCCAGCTAATATTAGCTAACGTTGACCAACCGAGCTGTTGAAAGCTAACTTGCTAGCTAACGAAACAAATGTCGTGGCTTCAATTTGCTTGACGGCATTTGTAGAGATGTGTACTTACAACAGTTTTGGGGGCAAATCAGCATGTATTCACTCCAAAGTTAAATTATTTCTGAATCACGTTCCATTGTTCTTTCGGGACGAGATGCTATCAATGTCCCCGTTCTTTGCTCAATTGTCTTTTTCCATCCCATTCCACACACTTCCTGCTCTTGTTGCTAGGAAACAGGAAATGTGCATCACGGAAATCCGTCCCCATCTTTGTAACATCTGAAGTATTCCAAGAAACTCTACAGTGAGACCCACGCCATTAGGCTCACAAATAGAAATCAAATGGGCAAGTCATAACATAGATAATTTGGACAGATATTTTTGACAGCGTGTCATGATACTTTGCCAGCACAGAAGTCCAACGGGAAAGTCGTAATGTTCTCTGCTATGCTATCTATGATAGCTATGATAGCTTTCTCCTCCCACCATCCCTCCCCAGACGTGCATCTCTCCTCCCTTTTCTTCAGTTTGTGTCTCCGGGTTGTTTATTCAGCTATGCAAATAGACTACAATTTGCGTTAATTGCGGTAAAGTATTTCTAAAATTCAGGTATGAAAAACAGCGTCTGCCCAAAGGGATCTGTGGCCGCAGTGTATAGTTGGACGCACTGAAACAGATTGTTCGTCATGGTCCTAAAGCCGCCCTCGCCTGAAACAATCGTTCAGTGGAGCGCAGAGAAAACAAATATATTGACCATAATTTGGGGCTTTTAACAGTATCTCTTTAATTCTGGTGACTCACTATAAAGGTAAGGCATTATATTTATTACAGTAGGAAAAGTTATGTATTACATTAGAGCATCAGATCTCTTTTCCACCCCGTGCGATGACAGTGGGGCGCAAATACGCTTGTTCAGCCGGTCCTAAAGCCAGCCATTTTGAGTCAGGCTAGCTGGCTAAAACGCGTAGGGCTTGCCTGTCATGATGTTTATTATATGCACGTAATGATTAATGATCACAGTATATTTCTTTATGTGTACCCAGCCATGACAGTGAAACGCCATGCAGCATGTTTTGCGTTATTTTTACATTGGAAATACTAAACTTCTTTAACATCATGAGCATTTTTGCCTAATTGTCCCGGAGGTCCTAATGCCGGCCATTTTGAGATATCTTTATTCCTGATGAATTAAATCGACTGTCCTATTTGTGGGCTCCGCGTCTTTCACATCAATCTACCTTTACATTAAATAACTGCTGTATTCACGATTTACATCCATTTAAATGGTTCTCTGTTGTTTCACAGATTCCACATTCCACATTGTGTTGCATTCAAATGTGTACAATTTTGATTTTATTTCAGCAGAATACAGCAGAACAGAATAATCACAAAAAGATGGCATCACCCCAGCCCGGCAGTCCGCCCACTGAAGAGCAGTACACACCTCCACCTGCTGATAAAGAGGCCTCCAAAGATGTAGAGGAAACCAATGAGCAGCCCACTAGACGGAGGGGTAAAGGCAGGCCCCCCAAGCCAAAGCCCACTTACAAATGTGCTGCTTGTAAGGAAGCGTTTTCTAGTCCAGCGGCACTACGGAGCCATAAGGTCTCAAAGCATGGATGGCTTGAGTGGCAAGGGCAACACACCTGCGTCCAGTGCAGTAAGGCTTTTCCCAGCCGTGCCCAGCTCTCGAAGCACCAGCGCTCGCACTCCGACAGCCGTCCGTTCCAGTGTCCAGAGTGTCACAAGGCCTACAAGACCCACACGGAGCTGCGCAACCACAGTCGCTCACACACGGGTGAGAAGCCATTTGTCTGCACTGAGTGCGGCAAGGCCTTCATGCAGGCCATCTGCTTGCGCATCCACATGACCCAGCACAGCGGTGAACGTCCACACTCCTGCCCGCACTGCTCCAAGAGCTACCCTACGCTCTCCAAGCTGAAGGTGCACCAGCGCTCGCACACGGGCGAGAAGCCGTACTTTTGTGCCGAGTGTGGCAAGAGCTTTGCCGACCCCTCAGTCTACCGCAAGCACCGGCGCAACCACCAGGGCCACCGCCCTTACTCATGCAGCCAGTGCGACAAGACGTATACAGAGCTGAAGGACCTGAAGAACCACGAGCGGTCACACACGGGCGAAAAGCCGTACCTGTGCTCTGACTGCGGCAAGGCCTTCTCCCGGTCCTCCTCGCTGGCCTGCCACCTGCGTATCCACATGCAGAAGAAGCCATACCAGTGCGGGCTGTGCAACAAGGGCTTTACCCAACGTTCTTCGTACCAGTCCCACCTGCGCACACATTCTGGTGAGAAGCCGTTCTTATGCCCGCAGTGTGGAAAAATGTTCTCAGACCCCTCCAGTTTTCGGCGTCACCAAAGGGCCCACCAGGGTTTCAAGCCTTATGTCTGTGACAAATGCACCAAGAGGTTTCGGCAGCCGGCGGACCTGGCCGTGCACCAGAGGGTCCACTCGGGCCAGCGGCCCTACAAGTGCCAGAACTGTGATAAGGCTTTCGTGGCGTCCTGGGACCTGCGTCGGCACATGCTGGTGCACACAGGGCTGCGGCCCTTTGCGTGCACCGAGTGCGGCAAGTCGTTCGCCGAGCGCTCCAGCCTCAATAAACACCGACGCGTGCATACTGGCGAGCGGCCCTTCAAATGTGACCAGTGCTTCAAATCGTTTGTGGTCTCATCCAGTCTGCGTAAACACGAGCGGACGCACGCTGCCGAGCAACCCCAGGAGGCTTCGGCGATGGTTGTGGGGACAGGGGCGGTGCCGGGTGAGGCGACACAGCCCTTCCCCACGGGTCCCACGCTCCCCCAGTTCTCCTGTAACGTCTGTGATCTCACTTTTGGCACGTGGGAAGAGGTGCAAGCGCACGAGAGTTACCACGTCACAACCTCGCCGCCACCAACAACCTCCACCGTGGTGGCGTTGCCCCTGGGCCCACACGTGTGCAGCACATGCCAGGCAGAATTTGTGCAACTCACCGACCTGCAGGAGCACGAAAAAATGCACCCGAAGCCACGGCCGCATGTCTGCGAGAGCTGTGGTAAGGCCTTTCTCAACAAGGCCGGACTGCGCAAACACCAGCGCATCCACTCCACTGTGCGGCCCCACTCCTGCCAGGTGTGTGGCAAGGCTTTCCTGTTCGCCGCCTACCTGCGGAAGCACTTGCGTACGCACCGTGACACTGACCTTACTGCCAGTGGCCAGATCGCTCACACCGAGCCCCTGCCCTCGCCGTCACCCCCCGGCACTATTTCCCCTTCTGTAGCAGAGTCCACCATCTCCCTTACCGTGCCCGTGGCGGTGCCAGTGACTGCATTTCAGACTGTGCCAACGCATGTCTACATTGATAAAGATGATGGACTGTGAGGTGTACACGTGGCATACTGTCAATGGACCTATGAATGATTTCGAAGCATGAGGCCTTCCACATTTTAAAAAAAAATCACATTGTTCATTTAAGATAAAATGATAAGGAAAAAGTGTTGACCAAAAATCTGCATGTATAGTTTATATATCCACTATTAAATGATTCTTGACTCCACGTTGGTTGAGGCAGGATGGGAGTTAGGTGAAGTTGCTGGGTGAGTAGACGATATATTACACAGCCGTGACATCCTACACAGACAGGCAAGTTTCATAAGCGGTCAGAATGGTTGCACAATGACGCATTATGGCACAGTCAAGATGCAGATGCACTCCTACATAGTTTAGCGCCGTGTTAGCTGTTGACGTGTTACATTTCTGCTCTTTTATGTGAATGGCCTGGTACAGCTTTATTTCTGTGATTGAAGCAAAACAGAATTGTTTTAAAGAAGACTATATTAATTTATGCACATTTTTTGGTCGTTCATTATCAATTTCCTAAAAATGAGAATTACTGTTGGGGATGGATGAGACATTTAGTAACCTGTGTAGTGAAAACGTTTTCAAATTTGTGTTACCAAGGTGAACACTATAATACAAATATTTAACATGACCTTGTGGAAGTCGCTGAATGTCTTGTACTTAAAATATTTTTATATGAAGTGGAGATGTCAAAGATCTCTCCTGTTCCTTTCCCACTGTTGGGCATTTTTATTTATGAAGTGAGAATGCAGTAATGCGCTGTATCGGTTAGGCACTTGTCTGGCCTCTAGCAAAAACAGTACTGATGTCATTTTTGTGACTGTTGTTTAGGACAATAAAGTCACACAAGAATCTTTTCTTTCAGTGTTCTCTCATATTCTTTGTAATTTCATGGTGCCAGTCCAGTTGTCCTCGAATGAAATCTCAATTAAGTCCATAATTACTGTGTCAAATGAATCTTGTGTTTCTGGCATGGAGGTTCAAGAGGAAAATAAAAGGCAAAACCCATTTTGTGAAGAATGCGTCATGCTAAGAAGGATTTACTGTGTGAAAAACGACAACAAAAGTGATGATGTGCGCAGTTCATCATCCTTAAAATAAGAGAAGTTAAAAATTAACACACCCATTAGTGCTCTCTCTGCCCCCCAGGAAGACCAAGTCATACTCAAGGTAAGCCTGACCACATTTTTTCCATGCTCAGCCTTTGATCTTTTTGTGGGTGGAGGGTAGGGAATGCTACATTCTTAGCTTTTGTTTGCCACCATTTGCTACACACACACAAACACTGATATAGAAGTAAAAGGCACTGAATAGATTTGTTCATTTGATGTGTACTTTCACAAAAAAATCTTTGTTTTAACTGTGTTGAAAACTGTTGACAGACAGTAACTGACACATTAGTATCAGGAGCCGGATCGAAAGAGATAACAAAACTTTGACAGATAGAGCTCATCAGTTAGGCACAGCTGGAATAGCTCATTGCTCAAATAAAGAGCAAATGACATGGTTAGAGGTTGACATTTCAAGAGTGGGATCTGGACGTGCCTGTCATTGGCCTTGAATGATAGCTCAGTCAACAGTTCCCTTCTTGCAAATCCAATAGTGTCTTCAAACTAAAAATGGATTGGCCCCAGAACCTAAGTTCAGCTACACTTTTTAATGTTTTTTGTCGTACATCAACACATATTTCCTACAATTCTTGGTTATATTCAAATAGAGAAACAAATCATTAAGCCCTTCGACTGTTGACATGTAAGGTGCCTAAGATTATTGCAATATTTAATCTACTGTGAGTCTCATTCATTATGGCAGTGAAGGTCTAGAATTATGGTTCTTCTTCAGTAGAAGTGATTGACATTGATCTGTGATTGTTTTTTTTTGTTGTTGTTATTACGACACAGATATTAAAGACAGAAAGACAGGGAAACACAAGACCATGGCAGCAGCCTTAGTGACGGGCCTGATCCCAATCCTCCGCACTGCGGTGGACGACACCACCACTTATAAGGCCCGGACCCTCTGGTTCGGTTTCCTGGCCGTTCGCCTGGTTGTGCTGTTTGTGACTGAGCTCCCCTGGTTCAAGTTGGACTCCGATTTCGGCTGCAACGACACGGCCCGTGATAGCCTGTGCACGCGTGCATGCTTCAACAGACACTTTAACCACCCGGCTGTGGTGGCCTGGAACTTCCTCTTCGTGCTCACCCTGCTCTCCGTGCTTCTCATGGAACTCTTCTCCGCTCACCTGCGCACCGCCGCCCGCAAGCGCATCATGAAGCAGAAAGGGGGTGCCGAGGCGGAGGCGCAGGCGCAGAAGGAGGTCATGATGCTTGACCTCCACGCCAGCAAGACCACCGTGCTCTTCTACCTGCTGAGCGTGGCGTTGCGCGTCGCTGTGGAGGCTGCGTTCCTCTATGTCCTGCTCCAGTGGAACCTGCCCATGATGAAGACGGACCCCTTTCGATGTGAATCAGATGGAAACGTCTGCCTGCAGCCACAGTTTTGTGTAGTGAGGGCTGCGCCCGAGAAACGCATGTCTATCTTTGCCCTGGCATCCATTTCGTGTCTGGTCATTGTAGCCAGTTGCCTGTTCTTTCTGTACGCTGTTTTACACTACCTCTGCAACTATGGAAGGAGCTCTGACAGTGGTCTGTGAAAGGATGTACTCCATCCAACACTGTTGGATGACGTGCCAAGGTGTGGTTTGTGTAAAGAATTTTTGCCAAGGTCCACATGCATATGAACAGGAAATAAGAAGTTTAGCAATGTAAATCCCATTGTTGTGTTGGTAACACGTATATTTGCTTTGGGCCTCTTCATCATTTCGTTATTATGTCACATTTACTTATTATATCACATTTTGGTGTTATTATGCTGTTATATTTTTGCTTTTACCATTCATGCCTTGTGTGTGCAATGTTAACATTTAAAAAGTAAAGTTAAAACTGCACTGCTGCAAACTGTTGGCTAGCTGACTGTGTAAAATGTCTCCTTCCACTCAGTGAGTGGCCTCATGGTGTTTCTGACTAAGAAGAATAGATGCCCTCTGGTAAGGGTGTGAAAGAATGTGCTGGTGTTACATGAGGAAGAACGCGGTGCAACGGACAGTTACGTCTCAGCGACCTTGAAATAACCTCGCAAGTTAATCTCTCTTCCAAGATATGGCTTTACTCATTTTGAATGTGCTCACTGAAAAAAGAACCACCTCAAAGACCCGGGGGGAGGACAGAAAACAGAAAGAGAGAGAGGGAGAGAGAGCTGTGCGGTCAAGCACAAACTTGTTCATAACATCAGCAGCCAAATGAAAACTTCACACAGACAGTCCTCCTGAGTGATGTCTCATCTCCTTCTTTTAATGGTCTTTGCCAGGAGACATTGGCTCTGATCTACATGTCTCACCCACCAATATGATCACAAGCTACCCACCGACTGAGAACAACGCTATAGACATCTCTTGCACAGGCTTAAATGCTATATTTACTATATGCTTAATTTATTACATGCATAATAGTTTCATAGTGATGAAGACTCTTCTTCATGCAGCTTCCCTGAAGGTAATGAAGGCCTTCCTCTCAGTTACAGAGATCCTCTGTGCAGCAGTGTTTCTCCACGAACTGTGGCGCTGTGCTGTCACACTCCTTCTGGGTAGCACATTTGCGCACCTCACCATCTGCAAGGCCAGAGAGAAAGAGAGAGAGAGGTACTGATTTCCGATCAGAGATTAGTGATAAAGCAACATGGGAGGAGATGTCAGAGAGGAGCTGGGCCTCGCCACATGTAACTCGAGACGAGACAGTCGAATTAGACGAGACTCTGGGGCTTAGCGCACGCAAGGCCCAGCGGAGCCGTGCCGCGCCTATGTTGAGACAGGCATGTTTGTTCATCTTGGTGTAGTATTTGAACCCCACCCAAGCCTCTGAGTGATGGTGTCAGCAGCAGTGCACAGGACTATGAGTCTGTTGTTTACTCTCCTCACTGTCCTGCTCCTACATGCAGTGTGCCTATACGTTCTCTTCTGCAGAGCACACACTCTGGCATCCTGTGTGCACACCACATATACAAAGTTGTTTTATGCCTTCAGTTAATTAAGGCACCAGACCACGGCTTCTGTTCCCACTCATTCATTTTGCATTCTCAATTGGAGTAACTTATACTGTCTCTTAATCTACTTATGTTGACATCAAAATAACAAAGTTTGACCTGCATTATACATCTAATTTGTAGTTTGTACGTCAAGTTGAAAAGCATTTACAACTGTTCATGACAGGTGTGAAAAATAAACACTGTCTTGATTTATCTCTGAAAAAAAAGCTTTTCAAAAACCCCCCACAGTCTCCCACTTGTTGTTCCGAATGCTCTGCAGCCTGATGTTTTGAGTGGCCTAATGCAATCTCACAAGGCTTTTTGGCAGTCCTCTGTGAAATTTTACTGGAATGACACAGCAGTGTTTTCGTATTGTTAATGTATTTTTTGTTTCATTTTTTAGGTCAGCTCCTCTGTGGTTGAAAAATAAAATGCCTTGCCAAAGAGTCTCTTCATACGAGTTGGCCCCCTATCTATTGCAGAACAAAGACAAAAAGGGTGGGATCTCTAAGCAGAAATATCAGGTTACTGATGCAGGGTTGCCACTCTACCAGTAGATGGCAGAAATATACACAAGAAAAAAAGAGTTCTGAAACACTGTAAAACAAACAAAGCAAACTTGCTGAGAGGTCCCCTTAGGCCCAGTATGCAAGATTGTGTAACATTATGTTGAACCAGTATTGGAAAATGCGACAAGGCTACACAAAATGGCAGAAAACAAACAAATAAAACACTTTAGTGATTGAGAGTTAATGTTCATACTAATTAAATGGCATAATTAATGGGACTAGATAGATAGATAGACAGACAGATAGATGTAATAGTTTTCTCCACTCACATGCGGGGTGGTGCATGCGGACCCTGAGGCAGTGTTTGAGCATAGGGCTGCACTCTCGCTCCTCAATGTCGGTGCAGTCTGGGTGCTCCTCATTGATGTTCACACAGTGGTGGCACTTCAGCGCCTGGGTGGCTGAAGCAAACACCCACACCCACATCTTGAAATGGCATTCACTCTCTCAGCATACAGGATGTACAGTGAGATAGATACAACAACAACAACAATGACAATAATAATAATAATAATAATAATAATAATAATAATGTTTCTTGGAAATAATATATAATTTTTGTGCTGACACTCTTCTTACAATGAGACACATTGGCTGCATTGTGTGGACTGTAAGGCTATTTAATATGCACATCATGAAGGTGCATTGAAGTGGCTGTTAACCACGTTTCACCCGGATGTGAGCCTGACTAGTTCATAAAGAAAATAGCGTATATATACTATGTGCATATCACTTACCACAGAAGACAGCCAGGAGCACTGCCAAGCCCAAAGATAGAGAATTCATCCTATGGTTACACACACATTAGAAACACACTATTCTATTGTACACAATGTTGAATTACCAGAAGGTGAGCAAAGAAAAGTGCTTGGATCAGGAAGTGGTTTGGAGTGTAATTAATCTGGCCTAATACTTTATAGTAAATATGCCAATAAAACCTCAGGTCTAAAAACAAACAGGATGTCAAGGACTGAGATCATTTAAAATAACAGTCTCTCTATCTTCTAACCACAAAATAAATGTAGCTATTGTCTGGGAATGTTGTCAAGTTTCCAAAAAGAGAGAGCTATCACTACACAAATATTACAGTTGTGCCAGTATTATTAGGCTGTAACATCCTGCCCATGTGATAGACATTTGAATCATTTTGGGGCATAATCTGTATGTTTGCAGAAATCGTGATGAGCGATGTCTTACCTCTGTGTTGGGTGGTAGAAAAGTGCTCTGAACCTTTTGGGACGCAAAAAGATTGCCATTTATATATGACACCTGAGTGCTGCTTTGTCCAACAGCTCAAATCTTCTACTCAGGACTATCAGGTTTCTGTAACTCCTTCCCTTTCTGGCCCTCTCAATGTTCTCAAAGAGATTGAGTTCATTGATACTCACTTATACTGATATATGGCATCTACATAGCCTTATATAAATTATATATAATTATATAAATTATACCATCTCATGGTTTAAATATAACATGTATGATGATGTGATCCACAATCTACAACATAGCGATTACCTACAGGTGTTAAAAAAGGAAAACTGTTTTACATACCACAAACATTAAAGAATATAGGTATGAAGCAAACCACTTAAAAGCATAATTTAATCACACTGAGCTTTAATGATGGAAACCAATAATATCTGAACATATCCTTGACTTCAGGCTATGGAGACATGTTATATCTGAACAGAAAAGGGGTCATTTATTGTGAGTTTGCAACAATAGTGAAACACAAGACTGTTCCACCCTGGGCCCTGGGGCTGCTTCCTGTTCAAAAGACTGCAGGGCCAACCCAAACAGGAACCGGGACTTTCTCAGCGCAATGTTCTCTTCATGCACCAACAAACACTGAGCCTTCGCCCCATGTAGCGAAGGACTGAATTTAAAAATGCATGTGCATACAATGTTACATCTTCAATGTAGACCATACATAAGGAAATATGGTATAAAATAAACAGAAAATTGACAGACAAGAACCATGTAGGGTATTGAAATTATGATAACACAATAACAAAACAGCAATAGTAATAAGCTATGAAATGAAAAAAAACAAACAAAACAAAAACAAACAACAAAAAAAAACCCAAACTGGGATGTATAGGCAAAAATGAAATCACTGTAGCAAATACTGAGCTGGATGCAAGTGCTTCAACACATCTGTATGACACAACAAGGCGCTTCAGTCACTGATCCTTGATTCACTGCTTGCCCCTGATTTAGTAGTTTATGAAAAGTAGTTCACTCTTGTCTTGTGATTTATACAGACACATCGAAAGGATCATACCAGAGATCTGTGAAGGAAACAAGAAGGATCAATGACACACCATAGCATACGTACACAATTACACCACAGAATTCTACAGCGTTGAGCATGATGGGACGGCTTTGGAGCAGATAATCTTGGTCATGTTTCTCTGTGGATGACATCTCACAGATAGAGTCCTCAGTAAGAAGGAACAGAGGAACGTTCTGACAGGGAAAAGGAGGTCAACGAGAAAAGCAATACCTTGCCAGTACTCCATGTAAAAATCACTAGGGGAAAGGAGGACAAAAAGCAGTGTGAGTCACATATGACAAGCAATGCGCGCACACACACACACACACACACACACACACAGATACACACATATAAACACACAAAACACACACACACACAAAACAACTATCAAGTAATCTGGTTGGGGATTCTGGGGATTTACTCTCCAGCCAGACCTGGGTCAGACAGGTGTGCTCGTAGCTGATAGGAGTTCTCCAGCAATTGTCTGGAGGATTTCTTTTCACAGCACACAGTGTCTCAAATCCATCCATCCAACCACCCATCCACCCACCCATCCATCTATCCATCCATCCACCTGGCACCACATATGTCTCTGACCCGTGTGTGTGTCTAGCCCTGCTACTGCACATTAACAAGTGTCCACGGCAACACCACACTCAAACAGACATGCATGCATTAGGCGCGTGCGCTTGCGGGCACATGGCAACCTGGAGACGTGCAGGCGTCTGCCGCGTGACTTGACCGGGCAGCAGCGGCGTGGCGAGCAGCTCAGACAGTGGAGGACCAACATGAGCAGCCACAGAACGCCCTGCATGGGGTTCAGAGGACAAAGCAGAAGGCGTCACAAAGGCCAATGGCGCAGAGATTGATGAGGAGAGAGAGAGAGAGAGAGATAGATTGCAATAGAGAGGAGGAGAAGGGAGTATGGAGAGGTGGATAGAGATGAGAGAGAGAGAAAGAGAGAGAGAACAAGAGAGAGAGAAATCAGATGTTTGGGGGAAAATAGAGAGGAGAAAGAGGGATATGGGGAGGTTATGCACTTATTGCTGAATTGCATAACGCTGGAGACCATCCCAGACACAAAATTTCCTGGAATTTCTTCTTCAGCTGATTTGCGTCATGTAGATGTATGATTTTAGGGTGTAATCTTGCATCATACAAAACAGATGATGCTGTAATGGGTGGTGTGATTGCAGAATTGACAGTGAAACTGTGAAACACAGTGAAACTATGTACCCATAAAATGCTTGTAAATTCCATCTTTCAGACGTACTGACACTTGTGCACCCGTCCGAAAGACAGGCAGACCAGCTGCCATTTCAACTTTCGCACTGAACATGATTCTCACAGCTGCAGTTGCCATCCCCATGGAATGGTTTAGGGTTTGTCATGACGGACCCCACCTCATGCTCAACTCACCTCAACTCCAATCAGAGCAAACAGCACCACAAGTATGATGAGCGTGTGTTCATCCACCCATTTCTCCAGCTCCTTCCTACAGCCCTGGAGTGCAGCATAAGGTTGGTCACAAATTTGGGAGACATAAAAAGGCTCTCTTATACCACATTCTCAATGGCGTAATTGTCCGTTACCTTTTCTAAAAATGAGTTATGGAGTAGTTTTATACTACAAAACCTGGAAAGATGAACCCTCTTCAGTCAAAACTCTATAGCCTGACGTGGAGCAGGAGGGGGGACCTACCCGCTCATAAAGGAGACATTGGCTTGTGTTCGTGGGCGACATATTCCCCAGACAGTAACATGACAAAGATGTGGTGGAATTGGATGTTTGGTGTGTTCCATTGATGTAGTAGCAGGAGCAAGGAACACCACCGGTCCAATCCGTGGGATGCTGCCAGCCACAGCACTCTAACTGTCAGACAAGAACAGACAGATGTGCCACAGTGGGTGTTATAGGAGTTAAATTAAAGCGACTGGGAGCACACTGGGACTGGGAGTAAAATTAAAATGGAGGAGTGATGATGGTGTGTAGTTGACATTTACATGACTGTGTCTGAGTAATAGGATTTCAAGAGTCCACAAGTAATTGAAATGGCCACTGAGAAACTGTGCATGCTTTATGTGAGTCTGATACTGAGCATATAAAATGGTGTTGGAAAATATATGAAAAATAAATTCGGTAGTGCCCGTTTTAAACAAGCTTAATGACTTGACTTGACTAACATGACATTTGCTATTTACACAGTTGGACTCTAAATGGACAAGCTGCTTTCTGCAAACATACAAATGCGTGTTACCTTTTGCTGTATGTAGTCCAATGTCTCCTCAAAGGGCTGCAGATGTGAATCATTCCTCCCATACATATCAATGACCATGGACATGTGGCCCAACAAATTGCTCTCAAACTACAGCAAACAAACAGAAAAATTCAAACACAAACAAAACAAATCAATTTGCAAGCTGAAAGTTGAAAATTATAAGATGAACTCATGAGTTCAAATCATGTGTGTTCCAAAAAGTTGTCACACAAGGCAGTAGATGCAATGGAAAACCGTGCGGAATGGAGGAGGTGACCTCATCAGCGATGTGTCTCACTCACTATACTTTTTTGTGTGATGAAGAGGACCCCGCCAACGCTCTGAGCAGCCAGGAGAATGGTGAGCAACATGAAGTACTGTGGACAGAAAGGGAAGAATGGGAAAAGAAGGGTGACTCGCCAGATAATGGGGACCACAGCTCTCCGCAGCCCAAAAGCGTCACAGGGCACAGCTAGTCATGCAGGGAGGTCTCTTCCGGAGGATGCTGGAAAGTCCAAAACTAGCATATTCAGTGGGTGTGGACATGTGTTGAGATGCTGCAATATCACTAAATGAAGGGGACCAGACGACCCCGATTGCCGAGGACAGTCCCCAAATTTGGCAGTCTGTCGTGAGTAAAATTCAAGAAAACCCACTTTGTCCCCAATTTTTGAAGTTAAAATATGACATATTTTAATGATATGGACTGTACAGATAGGACCGTCCCAGGTTTCCAAGGAAAATTCTGGGAAATGTCTGGTCTGGTCACCTTACACTGTATGTGACCTCTGAACTATTAAAGAAAAGAAATCTGGTGTGAATCAGTCAATCAACCGAAAGAAAGTTCCTTCTGTCCCCATCAGTTACCGTTGGCTGCTGTTTTGCAAATTTGGTCTATGTTGCACCAAATTCTCTGTTTCTCATACCTACCAACAACTCTCATCGGTGTCAAACAACAGGACTATTGATTGATTTACACTGTATTTCTCCTTTAACAAAGCTGAAATAGTTCTTGCAAGACCTGCCACCGTGGTGCTTTGTGATGTTTTTGGAGCCTATTGCATCAAGTCACAAAAGGTCAAAAGTGAACAAGCAGGAAGAGAGGTGATGGGAAATTTGACTCACCAAACCCAGCAGGCATTTGATTTCCTGGAGAGCCCCGAGGCAGCCCAGAAAGCCCAGAGTCATGGTGAGAGAGCCTCCGATGACCAGGAAGTAGGAGAGGACGGACGTGGGAATGTAGGAAGGGGGGTTATCTGCAGAGACAACACCAAGCATCAGACTGGTTTATTAGCTAGTCGCTAATCTCCGCGGATTAGAGATCAACACATTTTCAATGGTAGTTTTGTGATTTTATAATGCCTATTAATAACATTAGATTTAACCCTTTCATCACAAATTGAAGTCATTATAGGTCATGGATAATGGTAGAACAGAAAGTCGAGGAGTCATTTGATAATTAGGGGGTCCTATCCCTCCTGCCCTGTTGAAGTGTCTTTGATGCCACTTGATGCCAGATTTCTCCCAGTGTGCAGGCTGATACCTTGTGCTGCAGGCTCCACTGGTGTAGCCTATTGTACGTGTGTGTCAATCTGAGCCATGAAATTTTAGTTGAGTTGAGTTTAGTTTATTAGTTTATGTAACAGGGGTCCAGGTACAGAACTAATCCTATATCAGAGTTAGTTATACAGCTAATTTGCATCTGTGATCCCAGGGCAGGAGGCTAAAAAACAAACAAACAATAAAACAATATGGACAACAGACACACTGTTGTTGCCACTGCAACTATACACACTAAAAAGCAGCAACATGGTACTAAGACAACATGCAACATGCAACAACAACAGCATCAGCACACTCGGACATTATAGACAATGACACAAAGACAACAGCATCAGCACACTCGGACATTATAGACAATGACACAAAGACAACAGCATCAGCACACTCGGACATTATAGACAATGACACGAAGACGCATTTCTATCATTATTATCATAGGACATCACTATCATACTATCATCATACTATTACATATGACAATACATGAGACAGCACACATCACATACAATAATAGATTAATGGTCACATCTTCGCCTTCAGCTATGTCTATAAGGATATCGTAAACTGGCTGAAACTTGTCTAGAACAGTCTCTAATATGAACTGGAATTGAATTCCATTTTTCTTCTTCATGAATAGAGAAAGTTGATTGGCCAAAAAAAGTCTTTCTGCAATTCACATAACAATCACATCTCACAGAGGAGATAGAGGCCCTTAGTTTGTCTTACTTATCAAAGTGATATACATCTGAGGGGCAAGATCATGAACAAGTTTATACATCAAGCACATATCAACAAAACAAATAAAATGTTAAAAAGTCAATATGTTGTGTTTTGTTATGATGGCACAATGATGGTCATTTCTTTATAGCCTGTTTGTAGAGGGCGCATAAAGATTGTAAGATAGTCATACCTGCCTGGGACCAACAACTAGAGTACCTTGCAAACATAATTCAGTTCTACATAAATGCAGTCTATTTACTTTACAATTCATCTTAGATGAGGTTTACTAATCAGCAAACGGTTGGCAGATACTGTATTTGTGACAGCTGGTAGATGCCGTATTTGTAACCACCAGGCTAAATTGGTTGTAGGCTAGTTAGACTGTAAGACCGTGTTAGTGTTATGCAAGGTTATCATGGCAGACTCACTGAAGAGGCCGAACTCTGCCCAGGTGATCCACACGCCCAGAGACAGCATGAGGGCTCCTAAGAACTGAGAGTGGGAGAGGTGGTGGGTTCTAGCTCCACATAAACCAGTCTTTTCAAATTGTGTAACAGGCCTATGTCAAATCTGAATTACTAATCAAATTAATTGATCTGGATGATCTGAATCTTTAGTATTCAGATAACTAGACATAACAATGGACGTGGGGATCAATCTTTTTTCAAACATATTTTTTTATTACAACAAACTGAAAATATAAACATATAATATAATTTCTTAGACTTACAAAGAAAATGAGGTTGAACAGGAAAACAAAATACTTGACCACACCAAGACAGCATTCGGACACCATGTCTGAAAGAACAGCAGACAAACCGTGTTTGCTTTCATTCATCTACAACATGTGTATGTGTCTGGTTGTGGAGAGAGAGAGAGAGAGAGAGAGAGAGGGAGGTAGAGAGAGAGAGAGAGAGAAACTGTAAAGGGGAAGTTTCTGACATATTCAGTGTAGTATTATGATGCACTGCAACTACCACACTCTCCAACGATTAGATTTTTTTTTTTCTTTTGCTCTGAGCCCTTCTGCTAGCTTACACTTTCCCCCCAAAACAACACACACACACACACACACACACACACACACACACACACACACACACACACACACACAGTCAGCATTCAGACACCAGAGGCTCCTCTTTCCCCATCTCAAGTGTCTATGGCCCGTAGGTGACGCAAGAGAAAAGATTGAATTACAGCAGTGGCATTAAATGTTCATGCAATGATCAGTAACTCAGTGGTGTGACCCAGCAGAAAAGCTTGTTGAAAACATCATAGCATCACAATCAAAGGCATTATTTATGAAATGTTACAGTCCCGCATAAATATTATTCTGAAGGCGAGCCTATCCATTACATTATTTAACTTTTCAATTTTTTTTTTGACCTCTTCATAATCTGAATCTAAAGGAGTATGTGAACATATAAAGAAAAGAAAACTCTGAATACTATTTTTTAGTCAAGAACAGGTCGCAGTAACACATTAATCATAATATAAATGACTTATTTTTCCCCAGTTCAGAGAAATTAGAAGCCTCAACTCATCTGTAAGTACATAAAAACACATAGGGTCTTACCTGAGGTTTGTCTCAGTGCATCCAGTGTCTGAAATGATCGCTAAGTAATTTGGCACACCAAAACATGGGGGCGCATGCAAATAAACTTCATGTCTGACATCCTGTCAGTGTACACACATTTTCTAACCCTCATTTCCTACACTTCCACCTGGGGACTGCATGCTGTAACCCATGATGGCAGCATAGTTCAAGAGAGCTGTGGAATGTTTGTAAATAATTTATCTCTGAACAGCTAATGACTCGAAGGCACCTACTGCCATTGGGGGAAAAATCTACTGTGACGATTGACAGAGAAAGGAAGTGAAGGAACACACATTTTGCCCTCAACTCAGTACAAATGGACAATTGTAATTTGCCGTTTGTCTGGTGTAATTGTAGGTTCTATTTTACAACAGTGCACATTTGTAGATTGTGATCTTGACAATGAGGTTTGAGTATAGGTTTAGGATTACCTCTAAGGATAAGGTAGATAGTGGTTTTGGTTTGGTAGGGTTAGAATATTCTTTGACATCAAGGTTTGTGTCAGGTTAAAATGAAGTCGGTGGTTGGTAGGGAGATGACAGTCATTTGTGAAAGAATATTCTGAATCTGTTTCAGTTCAGACTGGGGTTTTATACTGGGGTTTACGTAAATGCACAATAACAGCCTCAACGCATGAGAAGAAAGCCTGCTTTCATAAAACAAACGAACAAATTGAAGAACATTCAATGTTCTATGTTCACTGCACGGAGCATTTGGAAAAGGGAACTGCAATTAAAAGGGCATTTAGTCCGAGGAGCCCAACTCATTTTGTCGCTCTCTGAGGCAAGCACTTGATTTCCATTTGTGCCCTAGACTTTCATTCCTGGCAGAGCACTAAGTACTCAAGGGAGTGAGTGGGAAAATGACTCGCCAAAGTGGTCTGGTGGTCCAGACTCTGAAAAAGAGTGAGAGTGGATGTGCAAAAATGTCCATGGGGAGGCAACAGTACTGTGTTGTGTGTGTGTGTGTGTGTGTGTGTGTGTGTGTGTGTGTGTGTGTGCATATGCATGTGTTTGACTGCGTGTGTGTGTGTGTGTGGCTGTGATTGTTACAATCTACCGTCTCCTGTTGGAAAATGGGCATGTTATCAGCAGGCATGAACCTATGCTATAGACACACACACACACACACACACACACACACACTCTCTCTCTGTGTCTCTCATGCTTTCTCTTATTTACATGGGTATGTGTAATTACTGATGGGTAATTAGCAGGAGTGTTTTCGGATCCCGCTGCTAATGGAAGGCAGGGGGCGGAGAAAGGGGACAGCAATTACACCTGTGCTGAGGTGAGGCCATTAAGCTGCCGCAGAGGGGAGCTCGAAACAGGGCTCTCTGACACCATGGAGAACGTGTCTTCAACTAACGGCACAGGAAAATCTATGGGTCTTCGTTATGATGAAAACGCACCTGTTGTCTTGCTCTTCAGTTATATTTAATTAGAGAGGAAACTGATTGACTGAAATCATCTTTGTTGAGGAAAATGCAGACAACGCCTACTGTAGTAGCTGCCATTTAAGAGGCAATTTCCCAATATGCCTAACCATGAATCCACAGCTCATCAATGTTTCAGATGGAATATTTTTTTGAGGAGTGTTTTTCTCCTGAAATATTTTGCTTGGTGAATAGTTACATGCTCTTTCCAGGAATGGCTATCTGTTTTTCTGTCTATTACTGAACACTGCTCTCTCTCGCTCTCCCTCAAGCACACACACACACACACACACACACACAAACCTACTCTCTCTCTCTCTCTCTCTCTCTCTCCAACAGCCTGGATAATAACACCAGCAATTATCTTAAATGAAATTCATACTGATAGAGATTCATTATGTTAATAGGCAACAAATTGTGGGATTATAAAAAGACACACATGCAAGCTAGGCGTCCCACTCTGAGAGCGAGCACAGACTCAGAGGGACTAAGCAAACTGATGCCAAATAAAAGGTTCTCCCTCTGTACTAACTTTCTCAAGAAGGATTCTCTTAAAAAAAAAAAAATTGATTCCGCTCAGAGTTTGTACACGATTCAGGAAAAAAAAATTGCTTGCTTCAAGGTAGGAATTTTAATCATTTATTTCCTGTTTGGTCAGCAGAAGCTTACTGCATTGGAAAAAACACAGTCCCTGTGCAGTCGCATGCACTGTTAAATGTGTTTTGAAATGCGTTTGTTTGTTTGACTTTATTAATCTATTTATTACTCATCTGTAAGGAGTTTATTAAAATTGAAAATGTTTTGCAAAAGCAAATTAGCTAAATATCTTCCTTGGTACGACCCTTTTTGTCATTTGAAGCTTCATTTATCAATTAATTGGCAAAATATGTGTTATACCAGTGAACTATACTTATATAAGTATACACAAGCATGCACTTATGGGAGGCAAACAGCATTACAGTAAGAGATTTATCACAAAACAATTAAACTTGCATGTGGATATGAATTTCAGTTTGAGTTTTTCTTTTATAGATCTTACATTTTATTGACAGACAACAGACATTATTGTCCTGATTTTACAACTTTATAGTTTGAAATAATCAGAATTTAAATTGCCATGGTAATAAATTTTTCTGAGAAATGTTTCTGGAAGATAATCAAATCAGTATTAGCAAGTGCTCCTCTAAATCTAATGCATTTTTCAACCTTATGTTGTGATATCATACACATTATACAAACTTTTAGTTTCCTAAGTGTAGTAAAGCTTAATTCTGAGATGTGTTGAACAAGTTTCATGTCACTGGTTACTATCAACAGATGCAGAGAGGATATACCATCCTATGTGTTTCCTTGTTTCTGTCAACACAGCTGTTTGCTTCAGAAGGAGTTGCACTCCTGGTAATAAATAAATAAATAAATAAAAATAAGCTGCAAATAAAATACATAAAATGCTTGCAGGCAATTGTCTTGTTTTAGTTCAGTTGATCCATTAAAAATCTACTCTTCTTCCAGAGTCCAGCAAAGCGAGGATGGACTCTAAACAGTGCTGGATATCTCCTAGGGCCTTGTAAGTTATTGTTTTATAATACAAATGCATGTAAGCTCAGACATTTTGCCTCATCCCTTTTTTGCTGAATATTTGACTGCTGTGGATATATTGCCTTTTCAAGTATAAACTCTGAGCTGAGGATGGAGAGGGTGGGTTTATTTGACTTGGTAAATGGCCAAAGACCCAGCATGGCAGAGAGTACAGGTATATCAACCGAGATTATTCTGTGCTCGTAGGATTAATCTGCCCACATAGGACATGAGGGGAGGGGGGAGAGAGACGCTGCTGAGGGATGTGTGCGTGTGTGTGTGTGTGTGTGTGTGTGTGAGTGAATGATTGAAGTAGGTGAGCCATGGAGAAAAACAGCCGAGTGGATGACGCAGGAGATGAGGCAAGCAAGTCTGTGATGAGTCTGTGACACGAAGGAGGCGCAGACTAAAGAGGGTGTTTTCATACCATTTAAAAACTCCTTGAACTTTCATCTGAAATGGCAGTTAAAGGCAGAGTCTGCAAGGGCTATTAGTACTTCAGCACATCAGCCAATCAAATCACTCTCCTCCTTTATGTGCTCCTGAAGCAATGCGCTGATTGGCTGTAGCTGTTCATGACTCTCGGCACCATTTGTGGAGCCAAGAGTTTTACTGACATTCAGAGGTACATTAGGGCCAGTTCACTGAATTTGTCAAAAAGGATTAAAATGTAATTGTTGCCTCACAATTTCAAAGATGTACTCAACTGAAGGCTTAAAGTGATACGCCACCGTTTTGGCCAGTTTACTCATTTTCCACCTCCCTGAGAGTTAAACAATTGAGTTTTACCTTTCTTCAGTTCATCGAGCCATTGTCTCAGTCCGACAGTAGTGTTTATAGCTTCAGGTTAGCATACATGATTGATTGCTTTGGTTGCCACTAGCATCTCACCCATTAGCATCTTGCTTAGAAGTGTCCATGGAATTCTGGTATTTTTCCTATTTAAAACTAGACTCTTCTGTAGTTACAAGGTGACTAAGACCGATGGAAAGATGTTCCGTCTTTCACCCATCCAATGGCTGGATGAACTGAAAAAAGCTAAAATTGCTTAACTCTAGGGGAGGTGGAAAAATGTAAATTGGCCGATATGGTTGTGTATGTATTAGCAACAGTTATAGTAATGACACTTTAATCATAACTGAAGTACAAACTATAAATTCATGTGGGTGTGGGATTGTTAGTGGCATATGTTGTAATCATCAGGCACCACTGATGACCCATGTCTTTCAGATGCCCATCGGACCCTGACTGTGCGGCACGGCTCGCTCCTGGGCAAGAGGAATCTGTGGGAGGAAGAGGTGTCACCCACGCAACCCACACACCAGCCGCCATACAGTCAGTTCCCTCCTCTGCTATACTCTCTCTAACAGGGGCAGCCGTGCCTCTAATGATTTTTAACAAAATAAGAATACTCAAATTTTATGTATTTTTTTAATAGTACCAGCATTATACTTTTTCACTTGTACCGCTACTATTACTACTGCATCAACCGTGGCTTGGGGATTTCCAATTGGCTACTTTTTTCATTTTGCCAGGTTAACCATGGCCAATAGAGATCCAGACCTAAACAACTGGTACAATTATAGCCTGTTAATAATCAGAGTGACAACAGAAACACAGTGAACAATTAATCAGTTGTAATGTTTCAAATCACAGTTAACAGTGAAATCAGTTAATCGTTGTATCCCTTGTCCTACATGTGATATCCTTGATACCCTCTGGCCTTTGGGTAATGAATCCCAGATAGTAGGCTTGTAAGTGAAACCTTGCATTTTTAGTCACTCATATAACAGAAGCCAGTAAACAAACACAGAGCTGTTTCTTATAGGCTCTGACTCAGATGACTCCGACCTCCAAACTCTTCTGGATCTCATCATGTACTTGCGGCTAAAAGGTTCTGTGAGTGTGCATTACCTTATCCTTCCCTAGCTATGATGGCTTTGCCTTGACCTTTTGGGCATTGTACCGCCCAAGAGTCCGTTTCCATGGTACAGAATGAAAAGGATACTATTGTGCTTTCTTCCTTCTAGAGACTGGCACCGTGAGAGATTTCAACAGCCCTGCGCTACAGGGGAACATGAGAGCCTAGCACATGTGTTTGTCTTATTGACTCCTTCTGGCTCTCTGTAAGGCAGCGGATCAAAAAGATGATAATAGGCCTCCATGGCACTTTGGACACCTCACCTTACTGTTCTCAAAGATTAACATGGTGCTCATATTATGACACGACAGTTGTTTGTCCGTTGTTGCTTTGTATGGTCTCCGTATGGTTTGCTTTTGTTATATGCTTCTTAAAAAACATTATCTCTTTGTGTTTTCTATGTTTACCAATTTGTTATGAACCAGACAATAAAGTCAACATCATTAAGTACAGGACATTCGACCTTGTCTGCCTCTCCATCACAAACGCAAATGTGAGAAGGGGGGGAGCAGCTGGCTCTTTAGACATGTCGTGAAAAGAAGAGGTTATTTTTATCATCTTTTGAATGAATTCCCTTTATGAAGATTGGGCCTTGAGGAAGGTGAGGTGACGGACACCAGCGAAACGGCTCCCTTGCCCACTTTAAGCGTCATGAGGTTCAATGTCCAGCTGCGCGCTATGCTGTCGGTGCTTTGAATTGTCTGGGTGACCTCCATTGAAGATGCTCACACACAATACAAACACTAGATGTAAACCTATTGGATATGAAAGGTACAGCTATTAGGTTATATAAGGAGCAAGTGCAGAAATGTATAGAACAGAAATATGTGTACACCCACGCCTATATGAGGCCTATATGTGCCTCAGAGAAGAACACTGGCCCAAAGGTGGTGCTTGATAAGAGGGTTTGCTTGAAAGGGCCACAAGATAACAGATGGAATGAATTTATAGTTGTGTGAGAGGGAGAGAGTGGCTTAGGGTTTTTCATATGAACTGTAAATCTATTTAAAGCTTATATTTCAAACTAGGGAGGTTTCTCTTGACGCTTGAGAGACCAAGCATGAGCTCATTTCTTCTTTTCTGAGGCATTTATCTGGGTGTGACAGTTGAATCCTCAACTGAGTTAAACCAAAATGTCCCCCTGATTTACAATTTATAGTTTTTGTACTTATGTACTTATACATGTCAGTCTCTGATATAACTAAGGACTATGTTAACCATTCTCAATTATTTCTCAATCCATTAATTCCATTAATTTTCTCTTTATACAACCTTGGCTACAGATGTAGACACAGGCAGATGTGAAATGAATGAACTGAAATAAATATGGGAAAAGTCCAAAAATGTCAAATCATCATCCCAGCTGCCACTGCTGTACCCTCGAGCAAGGCACTTAACCCTAAGTTGCTCTAGGGGAGACTGGCCCTGAACAATTGATAGTTGACAAAATTGTAAGTCGCTTTGGATAAAAGCGTCTGCTAAATGCATAAACATAAACATAAACATAAACATCATAAAGGTAGAGAGATAAAGATAAAATCTCCCATACTATCATTGTAGATTGACTTGTGTGCTTGATTCTACATTGCACTGTGACCTCATACCCTATGCCTTGACCTCAACTCTTTACTTTTCTTTTGTGCTTATCCTACCTCTTACTGACTATATTAGCCCATTGCACAGACCCTCACCCCATTCTATTACAAAGTCATTTCAGTTTTTATTCTTTTCTATCTATCAAGGACTGGACTAAGCTTTTGCACTGCTCTCTTGCGTGTAACTGCGTGTTTTATAATTCATAATAGTTGCTTATATTCTCTGCCTGGAACAAAATCTGCGCTGGAAATGTACTTGCTCTTTTACACCAGGATTACTTGCATCCTCCTGCACATTCTACACTACTTCCACACTGGAGAACTTTGTACCCTAAACGGCACAAATAATAGGATTTTTCTCAGTATTTTTAGAATGGATGTATGTCATTTGTATGCCATGTTGTGGAAGCTTAAGGACACCAGAATTTCCTACGTGATAATAAAAGTATTTATTTATCTATCTATCTAGAAAAAGATAAAATCTCCTATACTAGGATTTTGTAGTCATGTTTTGCATGAACCAGGACTCTCAACGCCATCCTCTGGTCATAATATGTAATCATCATCCTTTTCCGATCGCTCTGCTTTGTGGCGTTCATCCACCAGATGGCGTTAACCGGCTGAGAGCCTGTGGAGTCAGTGTCCAAAAGTGTTCCCTGTCTTGGAAAAAAGGTCCGAAGATTTTGAAGAAGTCCCTTAATTTTTTTTTTTTTTTTACATTAAACTTTCCTTTCAGGATTGCAAAGCAACTTAAATTATTCGCAAACATTTTCACATCTAGAAATGATGACTGCTCCTTGCAAACCCAGAAAGGATATTTCTTCAAGGTTTCCCCCCCAAAGTACTGTATTATTCATTGGGCACCCACCCCTAGAGTCCAAAGCCACAGACCTCACTTCCAGCAGCAAGATGGATGTAATTTATTCTGCTTTTCACAGACCAAGGGTAGCAATAGTAATGCCCAGACACAGCCTGTCAATTGCCTAAACATAAATTCTTGAATAAAGATTTCCATGCATCGTTTCCTGTCTAAAGCCCTTTGACAGTTGCAGGCCCACACAGATGCATGATGCGAGTCCAGGCTGTTTCTCAGTCTCTTGCAAAGTCACACAGAGCCACAGAGCAATTAATTCTAAATTCAGAAAGCTGTTTGATATCACACACACACACACACACACACACACACACACAGTCACTCACACACACACACACACACACACCACGACATCTACACTGACACACACTCTCTCTGTTAGATATTCCTGATATTTTTTTCTAATTCTCCACTATCCCAGCGGGAGCACATATAGATAGTCTGCTGTGTATACCATTCTCAGATACATAACTCCTATATGTCAAAGGCATGGCAGTGATGTGTTCGGTGCCTGCAATCATTCATTTCACTGAAGACACTAAGTCAATGATTCCCGTGAGCAAGTGCTCCTTCAGGGCCCCCCCATGGCACGTTAGATGATACCTTGATGCAACATAGAACCATATAGTCATCTTTTGCCCTGAGCACCTCTTGAGGAGAATTGAAGTCTGTCCTTGGGGGTTGATAGAGCTCCTGTCTTCGATAAACTATGTTCAAGGACATCCAGGTGATTACCTTTTGAGAATTTTTAATCTTGATTTCACCAAGGTGTCGCAATATCCCCAGGCTGAAATGCTGAGATTACCAATGTGCCATCTACATCATGAAATGGACATTTTCAGGCACCACAGATGTTCACTCTAACAAACGTGACTATTTGGTTCGAAACATGGCTTATAATACTTCCTTCAACATGCAGTATGAGCGTTCAATGTGAATGTGCAGGAAGTGTATGAGACTCGATAAACTAGATTAGATTAGATTAGATTAGATTAGATTGGATTTAACTTTATTGTCATTACATATGTATGAATACAGAGTAATGAAATACAGTTTAGCATCTAATCAGAAGTGCAAATAGCAGAAAGTGCAATATGTACAGTTATGTACATATAAGGGCAATGTAAAAGTGGGGATAGATATGTGCAGATTATGTACAAATAAATTATGGTGGGAATAGTTATGTGCAGATTATTTACAAATAAGTTATGGGAGCAGTTATTTACAGATAGGGCTGTGTAGGAGATGGGTATAAATTAGCATTGATTTAAAATTAGCAATGTGCAGATGAATTATGTTAATATACAAATGTTCTATACAGCTATACATAGGCAAATCTACAGATGCACAGATATCCAGATATCCAGATGTAGTATGGGCAAATATACAGATGGGTAGATATATTAATATATGCAGATGTATATACAGATGTACAGATAGCAATACAAGATAGGCAAAGTATGGATAAAGTAAAAATGGATGTATATACAGTAGTGAAGAGATACGCTGTGAACAGATTATACCATGGTGTAGCGTGAAACTGAAGACTCAGTCTTTAGAGATGGCTGAAGATGTTTACGCAAAAGTAAACTCACAGGAGTCTGAAGGGGGGGTGGAATTCTGGAGAAAAACTCGGACACAAAAACACAAATGATCCCCATTCTTCTCCTGAAATGACTGCAAAACCTTTTCATTTCCTTGAGTGCTTCACTTAGTGCCATGGGTTTTCAGACATGTCTCCTAGCGAGGTGAGGCACTCAGTCCCTACTGTGTTCTCTGGAGAATTTGCCCCTCAGACGTCCTCAATCCAATCTCTCTAGCACACACTGTAATAATCCTCATATGGTTAGTATGCTATATACTGTATAGGGCTTGAGCAATTTCAGCTTAACCTGAAGTCTGAAGTGCTGTATAAGAATAAATATGTGTATGTGTGTGTGTGTGTGTGTGTGTGTGTGTGTGTGTGTGTGTGTGTGTGTGTGTGATTTTGGCTGGTCCCCACTGTACTGGGAAATAATGAAATGTGCCAAGGGCAAAGGGGCCTTAAATGTGTTCAATAGATATCACGTCACCTTGAAGATATACCGTGTTTATGCAAACTCATACACACTGTATTTTCTCTTATTGTGTAAAAGAACTCTTTTTTTTGGTCTAAGGAACCAGTTTTGGACAGCTCTTCCTACTGTTAAAAAACATTAACAAATATTTTGAAAACATTGTCATCTTCATCATAATATGTCTTTAAAAATATACATATATTTCCCTAGGATTATCAAGGCATGCCCCCTCTATAGTCAAAGACACTTGCAGATCCACAGATCTTAATGGAGACCCTGTGTGCTGACCTCTGGATTTGGTCCAAAGTGTTGTCCCTGTAGAACCAAAAAATATCTGGAGGTGGGAAGGAGAAAAGAAGGGAGGTCTTATACTCCCCCCCCCAAGGGCACTGGGGCAGATGGGTGGAGGCAGAAGAAGGGTGGGAGGTGTGGAAGTGGGGGGTTCATGCAGGGCAGATGGGCCCCCATGCCAGCACGGCGGCCTTATTCCTTTCGGGGACGGACATGGACAGACGTGGCTGGGGACAAGCTCCTGGCCAAACACCTGAGTGCCTTCTCTTCCAGGAAAAGATCTCATTGCCCCGTGCTGAGAAACAGGCTTTTGCACATCAATTTAACACATCATTCTGGTGCACCTCACTGTTCAGTAATAAATGAGCGAAAATTTCATTGTATATTTCTACAGAGCAATTTGCCATCTGTGTGTCCAGTGCTTTATATCTACTGTGGTTTGACCACACAATCCCTCCTCCCCCACCCTCTGCACTTGTGGAATTTTGGGCCAAATGAAATCCTGTAAGCTGATGAGATTTCCATTGTGCCGTTTAACAGAAGACTGACATTTTCTGTTTTTCTGGAAAGGCCCTTTTGAAATGCTGAATCATGATGGGCTGTGCGCGCTTCGAGAGAAAAGGTTGTCTGACAATCATGGGTGATTCGCCAGCACTGTGCAGGATTTTTTTTCAGAGTCTTTTCAGACTCATTCCCCGCACGGGCTCCGGAGATGTTACGGGTGATTGCAAAGGTTCTGTCAGGAGTAATACTGCAGCAGTGCAGATGAGAGGGACTACTATCTCTGTGTGTGTGTGTTTGTGATTGTGTGTGAGTGTGTGGGGGTTGGGGGGAGGGTAATAGGACAATGTCTGCCATGTTCTTGAGAACAATAAAGCCTGATTTCACTGAGTGGCTTAGAATCTTCTGGACTGTCAGGTTCTGTCTCCTTTCGCTATTTCAACAGTGCAGCGCAGCTCCTCTGTATCACTGCTACCAAGCTGAGAAAATATCTCTCGCAGCTGAGTGCCTGTGTTTAGTACAGCATGGGGGCTTACCTGCTCGGGCTTTTGTGGTAACAAGTGCACTTACTCCATCAACGTGAGATGCGTGTCAAGCAAGCCTGTGTCTCCCTGCCCGTGTTGTTAACCTCTGCAAATGGACATAATTCACATTCACATTACACACTCTAAGCTCTGAGGGCTGTACCCTTCTGTGTTGGGGTTTCAACGTTTTAGAGCTGAGGTTCTCAAACTCACTCGGAGAACAGTTCACAGTTCATTCTCTGCTTCAAGAGGCCCTGATTAAAGGCAATATGATGCCATGTCATACCCCTGATTACTCTAGATCTGACTGGAGAGGGAAAACATTGCTGCTGAAGACCCAGGCTCTTACTCGCGTTGAGATATCTGGCTCTGCGTTGCCTTGGTGAGGGTCTATCTGCCTCGTGTGGAGAATATGTAGGCAGAGGGAATGGGTGGGGGTGTGGAGGTGGAGGTGGGTTCACTGGAGCTCCAACAAGCCGCAGTTCCTGATGCACAGCGGGGAAACGGTGGGGTAATCAGACCTGTCCCAAATACACCCTCCATAGAGCGCGCATGCTCACGCACACACACATATACACACAGAGCACCTGCCCCAGATGGCCAGTCACCTTCATAAATACTGAACGAAGCGCTGCACTTCCGTGTGCATGTGTGTTTTTTTTCCCCCTGTGTGTGTGTGTATGTGTGTCTCTGTGCGTGTGCGTCATCTGTGTGTGTACACTTTGCTGTCTCATTTCATTTTCTCTCATCCTAAAGCACCGTGTCATAACGAGGAGAAGTGAGTGACACTCAAAAAGTCAAGCGCATTAGTCCCAACCCACTGTTGCCACTATTGGCAACTCTGACTCCAACTTGTAAAAATAAACCACAGTGGCATACGGTGGTTAAAAAAAACCTCCCACACTCATGATTAAACAAGACCGCAAATAATTACATGCCTAGAAAGCGTATACATCACATCAACAAGCAACACCATTAGTGCAAGCCTATAGCCTCCCACCAGTCAGCTCTGGAATGATTTAAATTTCAACAGCACATTCTGTCTCCTTCCATGGTTTCTTGCAGTGATCTTGCATGCTGTCCTACTTCCCAACTGTGCCCTGCTCTGCAATGCCAGATGTCTTAATCAGTTGTGGTTGTCTTTGATTGACCGAACACACCTGGCCTGCCTCAACAAGGACATTGCAAATGCACCACTATTGACTTTTATCTTGGGTGGTGGAGAGGGGAGATATGGTAAAAATATGCAGCCAGAAGGGCCTCCAGGGAAAACACAAGATTCTGAGAAAATCCATCTGCATTTTCAGACCTTGAGACTATAAGGCTCTTGTTGACTTTGGTAGCAAATCAACCAACTGTAAAAGTATTTACTTAAGATGGTAAGTAATTAGATCAAACTGTACAGTTCCCTGCTGTCAATTTCACAGCTATGTTTTGCCTTAAAACAATAAGCAAGCACCCAAATGCTCATACATGCTTGTCTACATTACATAGGCTAACAAACATATAAAGTTTATGGTTCTACTAACTTCCTGGCCACATCAATCAAGCTCCCCATGACATCACACTAAATTTAACTCACGCAATTTAACTGACCAAGACGGGAGACGAGAGATACTTCTCTCTCTCACACACCTGTGCGTGGGCATATACACACACACACACTAACACACACACACACATCTTATGCGTGTTTGATGGATAGTGGTGTCATCTGCCACCCAGTAACCACACTGGGTGTGCTGTCTGATATGACTGATCCATATTAATGAACCTTTTTTTCTATTCAGCTGGAAATGGTCACATTAATGTCAAGGTGGACACTGTGTGTGTGTGTGTGTGTGTGTGTGTGTGTGTAAGGGCACAGTGAGTTTTAAAGTAGCCTGCTATCTTAGGCATGCTTTAAAGGTTTTGGCCTGACACCAACTCCCCCAGCATGTGTGTACGAAATATGCCCAAATTGGACTCACTGGACATCAACTGGTGTTTACAGATGACGCAAACTTGATCTAAGACCTCAAAGACTGTGCACGCAAACGGACACACAGACTCAATCTGTCCTCAAAGACATGGTCTCAAGCCTCAAAGCTGTGCAGCTTTAGATGGATTCTCAGGTTAATTAAATTCACCCAGATCAATTGACCTTCTTTTAGTGGAATTCACTGATGGGACCACTGGATTGAAATGAGTATCAATTTCACATCTTTTTTTCATGATTAATGTACCATTAATATATTTTCCTTTTCAAAACAAATTAAATAACCATATAGATCTGTAGATCAACTTCTACAGTATGGCTACATATGTCGCAATTGGTGATGCATTCTGTTAAGCTTTGGGATTTCAAGATATCAGAAAACATACACATGCAGTCTCCTTCAAAGTCATTAATGTCATTTTATGTTCATAGAGAACTTTGTGAGTTAAATGATTTGCCTTGACAAGTTGACACCAATTCTGTTGATTTGTTTTTCCGTAAAAGTCTTTTACAGAAGAGCTGTAATGAAGTTGGCATTGATTTGTTAATTGATTGTTCCACACACACACACACAAACACACACATGCACAACCCTAAAATACAAGTCCTGTGAAAAAGGACTGTGTCTGTGTGCCTTTTTAGGACTTCGTAAGAGCTTACCATTTGTGAGTACCCAAAGCATAGTGCTTTAAACAACATTTCAAAACAAATAACTGCAAATTTTCACCATGTGCAAATTTTGCGCAATTATCCATTGAGCTACCATTAATAACAAAAAGCACGTTTTTGCATTTGACTTCTTGTCGCACCTCTCTTGTATTGCACTCTCCCTTTCCAGCTCAATCAGCACAGAAACCTCTGTATCTGCAAACTTATTGATAAATCTCTGATGGTATTTTCGTGTTGTCATATTCAGATATTCAAATAGACTTTGAGGAAGAGCAAAGCAAAACAGTCTGACATTTCCCGACTGAATCACATCTAACTCTCTAATGAAAACAACATCAAACACATAAAAAAGTCTTTTGAAACAACTTTCCATTTCAATGGTTAATTTTTACGAACAGACCAGTCAGAGATTCTGTCCAACTTCCGCTGTGACCGTGAGTGCAACCTGCGGCACCACTAGACAGCTTCATGATGCTTGAACGCACGTGCTTCGCAAACTTACTGAAAGACGAGGCTGTCTCACGCCTTCGGGCGCATTATGTTCGCTATAAAAAGGAGCACACAGGCAACATGAACGCTGAGCGAGGCGCGTGGAGATGGGCGCGATACATTCCGTGCTTTAACGGCACGGCACCGTTACATCTCTGAAACATCCCTTGGACCACTGTCCATATCCATGGATGAATATTTTTATATGCATATGTGTAAATATTTTTTGCTTGACTTAACGACTTTTTCAGAAGCACCTTTGGATACCTGTTTGGTCTGCATTGACAATTGGTGATGCCGATAGTCCAGTTTGTGGATGCGTACGCTTTGTTCATCAGAATGTAGACATTGTTACTTTAAGCAAAGAATTTTTAGAACATGAAATGGTGTTAATGTGTTCACGTAGCATTAAAGTAGCCTATTGTCACGCATGCTTTTCTGGCGAACAAAGGGTCGGTTTAACTAGAAATATGTGGTTAATTCTCCCTTAACTGTCAGGAGAGATTTTGTAGAGTCTACCTTTGACAAAACCTCGCCTTGAAGCATGGCGTCTTTCGTCTTGTCAGTGAACGGGGCTTCATACACCGAAGCAACGGAGAAACTCGAACCTGAGAACCCGTTTAAAGGACCCTTGTCACACATTTCGCCATGGAATTATACTTTTTTGGCATGTTTAATGTTCCTTGTAACCTCGCTATCCATCTCCGAGAACTTCACTGTTATGCTTGTTACTTTTAAATACAAACAGCTAAGGAAACCATTAAATTACATCATCGTAAATTTGTCAGTTGCGGATTTTTTTGTGTCACTTGTCGGAGGGACCATAAGTTTTCTAAACAACGCATACGGCTACTTTATTCTGGGCAACTGGGCTTGCGTTACGGAAGGCTTTGTCGTCACATACCTGGGTAAGTTGATTTCCCTTTGTTTATTTTCTTAAGCCCAAAGTACAACTTGATAAACCAGTGCACTGAAGTAATTGTCCATTAACACTGAATGCAGAATCATCACTTGAGAAGTCTGGCGGTATTTTGAAAAGACAGGTGTTGTAACAGGCAAAGCCTAGCTTTTAATCAACACGTTCCCGAGGCGACCACTGATTTCTTAAATCAACATTTGTCATTAGATCGAACCCAGTGTCTACTCATCATTGATCTCACCACGGTCTTATCATCCGCCTCATGCACTCACTAGCTAAAGTGAGCCAACAGAAAGTATTCGGGAGTTCTTTGCCCAGAATGTCACATGTTAATGTGAGTCAGTAGTTAGCAAACATAACAATGGGATAATCCAGGAACGATAGTCCAGAAAATGTAGCACACACACACAAACAAACACGTTCATCTTATAAGATTTGCATTGTCTTCCTGCAGGCATAGTGGCACTGTGGTCTTTAGCCATTCTGGCCTTCGAGCGCTTTTTTGTCATCTGCCGGCCATTAAAAAACGTGCGTCTAGGGGGAAAGCATGCTGCACTGGGGCTCCTCTTCGTCTGGACCTTCTCGTTCATCTGGACCATCCCACCCGTTCTAGGCTGGAACAGCTACACAGTCAGCAAGATTGGAACCACCTGTGAACCCAACTGGTGAGATTGTACATTATGCTTCATATTAATACACACATACACACACACACACTCTGGAGACTTCAGTCAGACGCCAAACCCCAATGCTGCTTTCTTGAAGCTGGTAATGGCTTTTGCTTTAAATAGTTCGAAATCAGTGACAGTGGTATATGAAGGAATCATGGCTGGAGTATATATAGGCACATGTAGAAGCGCCATTACTGACTGCACATCTGTCGATTTTCTCTCATTCATGCAGTCTGCCCTAACCCTGACAAAACTATACAGTACCTTTCAGGAAAATTTCAGCCTTTGAATCTATTGTATAAAATCTTCGACCTTTTGGTGCATCATCATTCAACTTCATTGATTTTCCCCAAGCAAGCATACAAGCAACAATGGTGTTGTGTGTGTGCATGTATGTATGTGCATGTTTATGTGTGTGTTCTTGGCATGCTGGATGTGCAAGAAGTTAGAGAAGAAAAGCGGGAGAATCCTTAAGTCTTGTGTCTCCCTCTGTGTTCCTCTGCAGGTACTCAACGGAATACTCAGACCACACATACATCATCACCTTCTTCACCACCTGTTTCATTCTGCCCTTGGGAGTCATCATTGGTTCCTATGGCAAACTCATGCAGAAACTTAGAAAGGTGCGCTCAACCCAAATTACCACTTCTTGATTGCTAAGATGCACTTCGCGAAACGGGGATCCACCTAATCTTCATCCTCATTTATCCTCACTAAAACCCATCTCCTCCAATTGTGATCATTTGTTTTCATCAGTTTCACACATTTTACACACACATTTTCAAAACATTTCACACAGCTTTCATAGAAAATGTTCAAACACCATTGAATCACTGTTCTAGAACAAATGCAATACATCTATTGACAGCCAAAAGATATTCTCTGCATGCGTAGGGGTTTGTAATGTCTCTGTAAATGTCATCCTCCATAATTCTTCAATCCATACTTATTCATCACTAGCTTTGTTGTGCTATTTGCAAGGGTGGGTCAAAAACGCCAAAACAGAGATTAATGGTGAAAATATCCATGATTTGATGTCAAAGGAAGGTCTGTGTGAAAAAAATCAGTAAAAATAATAAAATCAGTTTATGAAGTAGCCTACACTACACTGTCTTGTACAGCATATTTGACTAATTACTTACAATATTATGGGTCTTGCATGTATCTGAAGATGAAAGCATAAAATTCATGTCTCAACATTCTGGCTCCTTTTCACACATTCAGTAACAATGTGCATGGCACAGACATAATAAATCCTAAGGTTGAACCTGCTTATTTTGTTAAGCCTTTTGCTGTCGGTGGTGTTATGATTGACTAAAAGTACTCACTGACCTGACCTGCAAATTATGTGGTTTGAAGGAAAGATTTGCTTTTGCTGCATGTTTTGTCCCCATTAGAGTCCATACAAAATATGTAATTTTGGACAGAGTGCTCCTGTTTAGGCCTTTATTTTAGCTGATTTGAAAACGTGGATTTTGAAGTGACTGCAGCATCAATGCAATCAGTAGATTCAGTACAGCACCACTCCAGTGGCGTGGAGGTAAATGGTATAGTTCAAATCAAAGCTCCAGCTTTTACCGGTATATGCCCCATTTCTGGGGCTTCTTACTTTCATATTTCATCTTTTTTAAGTGCAGGTCTTCTGAAAAGGCGCAAGTGGGCAGAAAATCGAACAACTACTCTTTTTTTTTTTTTTTTTTTAAAGTGTCTCGTGGACCAACATGTGCACCATTTCTACTCTTCATACATAAATGATGAAATGTGAAATGAAATTTGTTCAGCTGGAAATAGTTCAAAAATCATTCATTAGCATGCTCAAATATCTGTGTATTTTTAGAACGTCAAATAGCATTCCGTCTGGCTGTGAGTCATTGTAGATGGGGTTGTCTGTTTGCCACCGCTGTCTGTGACATAGGTGTCAAACACCCATGGGAGACTGGGCCACACGAGAAAGCCTGACCGGGAGGTGGCACGCATGGTCATCGTCATGATTGCAGCATTTATGATCGGCTGGACACCTTATGCCGCCTTCTCCATCACAGTCACGGCCTGTCCCACTATCTACATCGACCCCAGGTTGGCCGCAGCCCCTGCTTTCTTTGCCAAGACTGCTGCTGTCTACAACCCCATAATCTACGTCTTCATGAACAAGCAGGTAAGACATCTGAAGAAATTCATTCATTCATTCATTCATTCATTTATTCATTCTTCCATTCTTTCAGTATATTCTCAGTTATTCTTTTACTTATTTGCATTAGAGCATTGAACCTTTCACTCTTCTCCTTCACATTAATGTTTTAGATTTATACATGTTCAAAGCTACAGAGCAACAGGTGACTTCAACAGTGGACAGTATTCATGGCATAAGTTGCAGGATGCTTTAACATGCACACTCATAATCTCTTGCTCTTGACATTGATTCATGATTTAGAACGGTGCATACTGACATTTTTGATAAACCTGTGTTTGAAGTCTGTTACATAAGACTGCTTATTTATGTGCAAGACGTGGCATGAGTGTCTGAAGTGTGGTGGATTTGATAAATGTTAATAGGTTGCAGCTATTCTTCCCATGGCTGTTAGACAGGTTACTCCTTTCTTTTTCCTTGTTTGTTGCTATTTTGCTACACATCATAATCTCTTTTAAAAAGGGAGTGTTTGGGTCTCTCTGGTACTAGGGGTCCAGCAATGTTTCCAAAGAGTTATTTGTGCTCTCTCACTTCCATTTCCTTCTTACTTTTCTTTTCATATGACTTTAGCTAAAAATCTTCTTGGTGGTCTACTTTTCATTTTGTTCACTAAGAGCAAAATTCTCCTAGGTGCTTAAGTCCAAAGAATTGCTTAGCTACAGGATTTGGACTTAAGCACCTGGGAGAACTACACCCTAAGTGAAATATTGAATGATTTGTGTTTGTTACATGATACATGTCTGTATTTCCTAGGAATAGTTTTATATATTTTAATCTCACTTTTTCTTTCTGTGTACCATTAATCCTACAGACTCTGTGTGCTGCTGCTTTTAATGTAGGTTTTTTCAGATTTCCATTGATTAGACAAACTGGCATCACCCATCCCCGCCCTGACCCCCACCCCCACACTCATACAGAGCCTTTCACTCCACCTTACCACTTGTTAAGTCCCAATGATGGGTACCTGACAAGCCCCTGGTTGACAGTCCCTGAGGTTGATGTGCTTTGGTTCCTTGCCAAATTCAATAATGGATTGCAGGTTAATAATTGAAAATGGAGTGGTCCAGCGGGCCTGATGAAATATATATCAGGAGGAAGGAGGATCAGAAGGAAGCGATTGTACAGGTGGGCGACAATGGTATCTTACTGCTGAGGTCAAAGGTCGACCTGGTAGATTTGCTGGTAGATGCTGGATGTCTTACACATCCACATACTGATAAGCTATTCCATATAATCAATCGAAACTTGAGTAATCCTCATCTATGTACACTTAATACCTCTGCTGAACCTCAAACTCAAATACGATAATACAAAATTGAAGACACCGATTTTCACTTACACAGAACTACAATTACAGGAATCCTCTCTCTCTGCCATATTCATGTAAAGGATAAGCCTGTCATATTATATTCATGTAGAAACCTAATTTGTTCTGTCCCTGAGCTGATGGATTATAACATGCCAAAATGTTTTCCAGACTTCCGTAGGCATTTGCAGAGGCCTCATATGCCACTGAACTTGAAGCTGACTGTATTGCATTGCCAGCCTCAGCCACAGATGTTAGAAGTCCTCCATCGACATGAGGAGCCGGCTAGCTGCATGGAGGAAGAGGGAAGGGTGGAGTGAAAGAAGCTGGGGGGGGGGGGGGGGGATGCTAGCGCCTCTGAGCACCCGAAGGGCCGTGGTCTCAGGTGGGATTGTGCCTTGCTGTCGGCCCCCTCGAGCAGCTTGCGTCTCTCCAGACTAACCCATTTCTGGCCCAGCTGTTCAACCCTCACTTCCTCCCAATTCCCCCTTCCCCCTTCCCCCTCACCCCCCAATCACCCAGCCACCCTCCACCTCCCCACCCTCTCCTCTGGAGTCGCCGACATCAGGGTCACAGGGTCAGTGGATTCTCAGAAGTTAAAGCGGCGAGATAATCGAAGGGGTAGGGTGGAGGATGGGGTGGGGTCGGTGTGTGTGTGTGTGTGTGTGGAGGGGGGTGACAGTGTGACAACACGCAGATCAGAACCACAGCCTGAGGGATTTGAACGGCAGGAGGCGGATACTATAATGATGGCACTAGCAGGGAAAAAAATGAAGGATGCTGGACATCAGAGTGAACACTGTGGAGAGGGCAAGGAAGTAATTATAGCAAGGTGAATGTTTGCTGAGAGGAGAATGGTTGTGGGTGGTAATGTTTAGATGGCAATAGGCTCAGATCAGATGAAAGACAGTGTGCTTTCTTGCTTTCTTCTGCAAGAGCTACAGCCATGTTGATTGGAGAGGCTCTCAGTTTTCAGTGTTTGTGTGAGATGAAATGGAGAGCTGTGTCAACATCCAGTATGTATGGATCAAGCTTAACTTGTGTGTGTGTGTGTGTGTGTGTCTGTGTGTGTGTCTGTGTGTGTGTGTGTGTTAGGAAAAGAGTGTATTCGTCCAGGCTTGTTAGATATTATTCATCAGGACTTTGCTTTTCTGCGTTTCATGAATGCAGCCGTGGAAAGACCTTCCACAGTAATTACCCAGGGTGCCTCATTCCCATCCAAGCTCACCTCGGACCTTCAGGAAATAAATATACAAATGCCACGAATTGTGCAAAACTCTGCCTGACCTTTTCCTTTTTAATTAGGGTCAGAGCTGCCCTTGTTTTTTTTGTCTCTGTTCAAAATACATACGGTGCAATGACCTTTCCTTCTGATTTGCAGTGCTGTGCTTTTTGGGCATGCTATGCAGCACTTGAGTTCAGCATTGTTTGAGACCAGGAATTCACCTTGGAGTGCCGGAATAAGAGAATTATTGATCTGAGTTTCACAGATATCCTTTCCTTCTTTTTTATTTTTCCTTGGAAAGGTTTAAAGAACACATAAGAACAATATTCCTCTCGGGGAATTTGGATTAACAGGATCTGTGTTTACATATGAGATGCAATCCAGAGTTGGAAAGAGAATAGAAGTTATTTGGTTTGCCAGGAGAGCTTCTTCTTCTCCAAGACAAAGACACATTGAGATATTGTTATTGCGTAGGTGTTGTTGTCTTCATGCTGTTTCTCCTCCTTCTTCCCCTTGTCTCATTTACAGTGGCTGAATTTCATTCCTGCAAACTAGGCCCTGAGCACTCACAGACTTAACTAACGCTGTCTGCGGTATGCAGGATTTGGACACCGCCTGTGTTAAATTGGTCAATTCACAACAGTGTTGTAACCACACTTCGATTTCTGTGTCTTGGTCATTTTTAATTGTTAACAGGTGCTTTTTAACATTTACATGCTTTTCCAGTTGTGGATACAAACTGTGGGTAATTCCCTTTAGCAAAGTTTGCATGTAATGCTGGCTTTAGTGAAACACAGCTAAAGTCTCATAAACTCAGCGTGAATGTGCATCTAAGTCTGTGAGTCTTTAAGGGTGGACATTGAGACTGGGCCAGTGTGCTCATATTCTTTACAGTTCTCAGTAGGGGGATGGGATATCAGTTTTTACTTGTAATGATGTGTTGTATGAACTTTGACTTACCCCCCCCTCCCATACAGCATACGTATACGGTGTACGTGACCTATGCTTTTCTGTGTTGGCCTTGTCTTTTTGACACACTTTTGCCAATTCTCTCCCCTTGTTTTGCAGTTCAGAAAGTGCCTCATTCACATGTTCAAGGGTGGCACGGCCAGTTTGGACTCGACCCACATCAACCAGACGTCAGACCGCGGCACAACGGCTGAGAGTCAGATGGGCGAGATGTCTACCATTGCCGCCCGCGTGCCACTCTCCTCCGTCTGCAACATGCAGCGCACGGAGGAGGAGGAGGAGGAGGAGGAGGACGAAGAAGAGGCGATGGCCAGGGCTGAGGTGGAGAAACGTGGAGGAAACAGCACCGGAACCAACAAGCTCCCTGTCAACGAGAACAAAGTGTGTCCTCTCTGAACACAGCCGATAGGGAAGGCTGGAGGACAGAGAGATGATGGCTGCTTTCGTTTATCTTTGTAACCACTTGCACACACACACACCAACAGCAACTGCCCCCATCGCCACCTGTCGACTAAGAACCCTGTCTTTCGAACTTAGAACTCTCCATGCTATTCACAGGTTTGCTAGCAACCTGCTAATTAGGTGCTAGTTACTAGTTTCTAGTTGAGGATTGGGAGGGTAGTCAGGTGGTGCATTGCTTTGTGGGAACGAATACCCCTCAGGTAGTGGTGCATCAAAAGAACTACATGGAAACGAAAGAACCCTTCCTACACATGAGCAATGTCTCTCGCTACAACGTGTGTGAGAGCATAATGTGTGAATGTCTCATGCGAATGTCTGTCTTTATGTCAGTGAGATCTGTGGTAGAGAAGCTTGTGTGTAAGTGTGTGTACAAGTCTGTGTGCTGAAGATGAATTAATTGCTTATGTCGATCCACCCCAAATATATGTTAGGGGTCAGTTGTAGTTTTCTTTCTGTTTGAAGGTGTGTGCACATCCAGAACAGTGTCTGTGTGTCTTGCTCGTCAGTGACCGTAGTGTTCCAGTGGTGTATGTTTACGGTGTGTATTACTGTGTGGCGTCTCTGTTGTGGGTGTGTCTCCCTGGTAACTCATTTTTTGTGACCACTTCACAGTACAATACAGAATATAGCATGTACTTTACTTTCTGGTTGCTGTTTAACTTTGATGTTGAATATTTTAGTTTAAATGTCAGTGACAATATGCCATTGCTGGAGATGTCAAAAAGTCAGCACAAGGCTTTTGTTGTTTTGCAGATAATACTGTGGCTTGGGAATGGGGGGTGAGGGGGGTACAGGATCACTATCACCCATAAGAACAAAGCATGACCTCACCCCGATTCTACACAATTCACGCTCGTAGAATGTCAGTGAAATTAAATATTCCTCGATTTGTATGTGTAATTCCATGAAAAGGAAAGGTCATCACAGCTTCAGCAGAGGCGCATGGAATGTCTGCTTCCTTTCTGAGGTCTGATTCCTGGCTGCTACAGCTTTTTTTTTCTGAGAAAAGGCCTAACTCTAGTGGTCTTTATTAAAATAATGAGAAAAAAAGTTATTCTTAAGCCCTGCTACAGCTGTCATCACAGAGACACTATCAAACCTTTCATCTTGCTGTACACCCAAGATAGTTCCAAGAAAATTTGCAGACGTAACGCTGCAATAATAGCTAATCGAATATGAATTAAAGCATTTGGCATGTGTAATTTTCTGGCAATTACCTCTCTGTGAGTTTGGTAGAATAATCCTCTGTCTGTAATTCTTCCTGTAACGTGGTTGTGTTCTGATGATCACTTTCAGCTGAAAGGCTTCTGCTTTGAATTGGAATGGGGTAATGTGAAGTAGTGCCACACTCTTTAGTTGAGTGGAATATTTGATTGAAGACTACTTGTCCTGAGCCTAGCGCATATGTATGTATGTATGTATGTGTATATATATATATATATATATATATATATATATATATATATATATATACGTGTGTGTAAGGATTATTATATTGGAATTGTGGAACAGCATTACCTGTATATAAAGCCTTTGAGCCATAACATCTCACTTCATTATCTCAACAATCAGTGAAAATGAAATGACACACTTGACATTGACTGATGAGTCCAATCTTCCATTTGAGAGAAGCACATTGCCCAACACTGATACCTCTTGGATTGTTTTGTGTTCAGTGTTATGCAAGAGTCATCAAATCTTATATCATGTAGTGGCTGCTGGCCATATGGGTGCCCTAACAGGAATAGTGGAACCACTTTATGCCCCCTCCCTCCACACAACCAAAAAATATTATTGTAACATAAATATGGCAGAAAAAAGAAAGTCCTGCAAATATGTGCATATATATCTATATATTGCAGATTATACAGAAGTGCTTTTCTGTAAAATATATTGACATGTTACGCTCATCTTTGGCTTCTTTGTTTATTGTCTATATCTGTTTTAAAATATTCAGTTAAAACAAATATTGCCAACTTGATGGTCCTTGATGTATCGATTAAATACATATTGTCAGCTTTAGTTGAGACTTCTCTCTTATTTTGACCTAGATGATATTCCTTATTTTTGGAATGTCCATTAAATGTTGGACTTGACAAAATGGAGCAGTTCAGTTTAGTCATGCAACAGGTGAAGCCATATATTGAGGAATGACAGATCAGATGAGATGCGAAAAATACTTTTGAGTGTGGAAAGACTGATGTTCAAGGATGTTACGTCCATGTAAACATACACTTAACCTTACACACACAAACACACACACACACACACACTAACTTCAGTACTGATTAGCAGTAGTTATTGCTTATAGCATTGTTCACTCTTTGTATTACTGCTTGGGACAGGTCTGCATGATTAGTATAGGGTAATTTTTCAGCATTTTGTCAACAAAATTAACAATCTACAGAAAAAGAGGATGTGACATCAGAATCCTTTCCTGTATTAGTGAAATAAGAGTGTAAACATAATTCACAGGTGTGACAATGTGGAAAGTAGACTACTATGATGTATTTGAACTTATTTTGGCTGTCTTTCTATTTATGTGTTATTGCACTTGGTGCATACAAACACCATGTGTATGTACTTACAGCTTGCTCATTGTGTCCAAGGGATAGTCATCTTTGTAGTCACTCTGTCAGCCAAACAACTTCCTTACTGTGATTAGACTCTTGTGGGCGTGCATAAGCACAATACAGTATGTAAACAAAATGGTTATTTTCTTGGGGAATAAAATTTATTTTCAGAGAATAAGTCTGCAGTTTCATTTTCCATACCAATGCTTGTGCAAATGTCAACATAAACTAATTTTATTTTCATACACCTCACAGTATTTCTATCAGAAGTTAATTTAACAGAACACAAACCTGTTTGAAAAGGCTATTTGTAGGTACCAATGCATTGGAATGTATTAGCCTTAGACACTAATGTAAGCCTATAACAGCACAGTTCTTGTACAATGATACTAGGAAGCTGCCTGTCTTCTGAATTGTATGCAGGCTTTCTTGGCAGTCTTGATGGATTCATAAAATTGATCAGGCTGGCAGTGCCTGCACAAGAATTCATGACATGGCATCATTTCAAATATGCTGTCACTGAGGAGATATATATTTTATTTTGGTCGTAATTGAAAAATACATTTTAGGGTAACACCAGGCCTCTTTGCCTTGTTGCACTTTGTACATTATCTTTGACGGACAAGCAACCAGTTAGGCTACTGTGTCAAAGGAAACACTTACCTGCAGCAATTAATTTTTGTGTGAAAGATTTACTGAACTTAATACCAAGTAAAAGGTTAAAAACAAAATAAAGAAACAAGAAACCTTTTGGGGATCAAATAAAGGATTGATTTAGTTAATCTCACTAATTATGGGGTAGTGCTTTATATCCCATCTGTTGCCACTTTGGAGTTTCCACTGGCTCAGTCCATAACAAGACAAATACTTAGGTAACACTTAAGAATAACAGATGCTTATAACACATTAGTAACACTTAGTATATAGTGAACATGCAAACCATAAATTTGATAGAGAATAGTGCAAAGACAACAACAAAGACAACTATCAACTGTTGGAACCTGGCAAAATTATTGTTTTGTACAATACAAAAGAACTGTATTATTATATACGCTCATTTGAATATATAACATTAACATTGCATTTCTTAATCATTTCAAAATCTATATAAATATTTTGTTCATAATTAGTTCATTATTTACAACATGTTACTAATGCTCTATAAGCATCTGTTATTCTAAAGTGTTACCAGTCTTTAACATGCCACAGGGGCTACTATTCCTGGAAATTTGTCTTCGTAACATCGAAGGTGGGGGGACAGTGAAATAACAGATAATAGCTGGAGATGATGAGATTTGTCCATGACCAAGTCAAAGTTCAGCATCTGTTTTCATAATCTCAGACACTCACTCGCTCTCACCCTCCACTTTCTTCAACATCTTGGTAAACATCTGAATTTCATTTCCGCTGAGCTCCATGAGCTCGGAAGGAGGGCAAAATGAGTGTCATGGAAAGGCTCTCTCTCTCTCTCTCTCTTTCTCTCTCTCTCTCTCTCTCTCTTTCTCTTTCTGTCTCCACTCTTTTGTCAGCAGAGGTCTATCATTTCCACAGCAGGGGGCACCCATCGAACAACACTGATTTTATCCATATTTGTATTAAATCAAAACAAACCTATGGGAAGTATGTGTTTAGTGTTTTTTTTTTAGTTAGGTTGCCACCAGTACAAAAATTGAAATGCAGTCAGGGTAGAGGGACCGTTAGAGAGACAGCGTGACGACCTACTTATTCAGTATTCCCAACACTGCTCAAGGCCATTCGAAAAACGTGTCAAGCAAGTCGTGTAGGATTAACATCCTTTTACATCTGCAGCACCCCAATCAAAAATTAATAAATTAGATGTACTTGAAACCTCTCCCTTAATTTAGGACTTTATGACAACATTCCTTACCCATCCACAACTTTAACTTTCAGGCCTGTTCTGTCTTTAGTACTGTGTGCTGTGTTCTGAAAACAGATTTTTGTTAGTATAGAAGTAAAATATCAAGATTTTCTTTCTCTTTGGATTTTTGCCATCCATATTTTATAACTTTCATGGACTTTTCTCACAAATATGTGTGTATATATGTTTTTTTACACTGAAAAGTAATTTTGAACTTCTCTTCTAGCTCTACTAACAACTAATCCCAGTTTTAACACATAAAATGTCGTAAAATAACATGCTGAATATGAATTGAATGTGAACACTGATAATTTTGCACTACCTTTTATAGCCCCATTACTTTGTACAGTTAAAAGCTGTGCATGTCAATACAGCGCAAATCCAGTACAGCATTATATACTGTCCATGGCATGCAGGATGGAACATGTCTCCATGCTTGTTAAATCCAAACAAATAAGCAAATAGCCTAGTTTGACACTTTTTACATTTACAGTTTTCTTTTAACTTGTAATGAGACAAATCTTCTTCATTATGGCATCTACTATTGTGGGAAAGTTTTCTACGACCTATGTGTTATTTACTGTGTATCTAAACTTCTTCCACATTTTGCCCAATCCATGGTCAAGTATATGTATGTATATATATATATATATATATATATATATATATATATATTTGAGACTTGTCTCATCATTATACCATGCACAATAGGCCTACATAGTTCTCTATTCTACAGCTCATCTATTTGGCCTCTGCCTTTAGGGGAAGATGGATAACAACCATAAATGATATCTTCAGAAATGCCTATGCCATCTAGATGGGAATGAAGCACTGAGACACATCATATGTATTGTAATTTCACTATTGAGATACTTGCATTCTTAACATCTATTATGTATGGGGCTGGTAGTGCTTGCCAAAACAGGTGGTGCACACCAAATTTTTTTCTAAAATAATCAAATTCATATTCAGTATAGCCAGACCTCACAGAAAAGCTTATATTGTTGGGAGGAGGGGAGGTGTATTGCAAGGCTTTCAACTCTTCCTGTTGTACTACTGCCTTATAAGCCCCATACTAATCAAGGCATGTTAAGATCATAATTCATATGTAACAACTAACTTACTGACTATGAACAAGCAGTAATTAGGAGTTTATATTGGAGAAATTCTTAGTCCATGGTCTATTATGGGTAGAATAAGGTCATGTAGAATAAGGTCTTGTGATTTGTAATGGTTAACAGATAACTAGCATGTTACTAATTTGCATGCTAATAAGATGCTAGTTAATGGAAAATATGTGTACCATAATCTAAAGTGTTATTGACACAGTACTACTTGGGCACTGAGGACCTGCAGCAATTAAAAGGGCATTAAGCACCTAAAACAATTAACTGTATGTTGAATTTACTTTTGGGTTCATATGAAGAGGTTCTTTCCACCCTCCGTGTTTTCTTCATTTCACCTTCAACAAAAAAGGCTCAGGTTAATATTTTGGGCTTATTAACTGGGCTTTAGAGTGCCATGGCTTCTGGAGCCATATTGATATGACTGAGCTTTAATTGTACTTACCCGCTAAGTGAGTGAGCCTTCCAGGTAAATCTCAGGATTTAAACTACAAACAAGGTTTTGTTTTGCATGCAGTAACAGGCAATTGGACATCATTGTCACTCTTTTTTGTTGCATCCATGGGATTGAATGGGATCGATTGGCTATTGATTTTTGCATCAATCGCCCAGGCAACAAAATGAATATTGTTTGTGGCTGCAGTCCAATTACAACACAGTCCAGATTGTATCATGGTCAGATTTGCTGAAGCACAGCTTTTAATATGACACAGAAACTCAGTGATTATGATACTGCCATGGTTTGATCCTGGATTTGAGAAGAATCAGAAAAAGATATGGTGTGCTTTCCCCCTTCACTTCAGTCATATTGCCAGCTGATGAAAAAAACCCACCTCTCCTAAATCCACACGCATTTCACAGCCTTAGAAACGTGAAACTAGATTTTATTGCATTGTGGAACTCTTGTGCCCATTGACATCATAAGCTTGATGCATCATATGAAAAAATGTGAACATTCCTTCTGTTATGCAAAGAGGGGAGATGGTCGCTTTAAAGGTATTTGTATCATGCACAAAAATGTCATAGGATTCTTTTAAGAATTTTTGTAAAATAAAAATAATTTCTGTGAAATTCTTTGTGCTACTCCATGGCTTGCCATGCCATGGTTTGCTCTTTCACGTTCCTCTACCTGTCCAACTTCTCTGGCTGTCTTATCGTCATGTTAATTTCTTGCCTGGCTTCCTGAGTTTGTGTCTTTCTCTGCCACAGTCAGTCTCACATTAGCCTGCATTCGCAAACTGAAAATCCTATCCCGGCATGCCTTGCTGCCTCAGGTCTCTCCTCTCTCTCTCTCTCTCTTTCTCTCTCGCCCACCCTTCTCTCTCTCCCAGTTTCTTCCCTATTTACCCTCTTTCTCTTCATCGTTTTGGGAAAAGCAAGAGAAGGAGAAGAGGGTGAAAGGTCACTATGGCCCACGGCGTTTCTCATAGGTCAGGGATGCAATTCCCCGGCCACTGCTCAGCTGCTTTGAAAAAAAAATAGAGAAACATACAGTACTGAATATGGTATTATCATGGTATAGTATCCATATTATAACCATGTCATAAACATGGAAGATTTCTTGTCTACATTTATGTCAAGACAATTTGATGCTATGGCAGGTAAGTACTATAGCAGGTGACATAGGCTGTCAAGGCATCTATAATTCATGGCAAATTTTCAATAATAGCAATTACTGTCCCAAATTGCTGAACATAGACCGAGTCATTTTTGTGCATTGGTCCCTCAGTTTTAATAACCGTTTATGATACGAAATATGAAATATGACATGCTCTAGAGAAGACATACAGTGAGTAGCATATCTGTCACAAGAGGAGTTAGCCTTACATACTCCCTTTGGAAGAATGACCCTCATTCTTTTCAATATACATTGATTTCGATTAAAAGATGCATCATATATAAACCTCAGGTCAGTGTTTTATGCTAACTAAAAAAAGCGAACCCATGTATTAACCTTGCCCGTGTATTAACCTCACCCATATATTAACCTCAGTATGCTAAACATTACCTTTTAAATCAGAATCTGATCATGATTTTAAGACAAAGTAAAAGGATGAAAAGAAATCCCTTCCTATGAATAGCCCTCATAGATAATGAAATGCTGCAAAATCAATGCATTAACTTCAGTTAATAATCGGGAAATTACAGTAGAAGGTCATCTGCAAGCACTTTAACCAGTGGTCACTGAACACTTTAATAACCTCTCATTCTGATTTATATGTTTCAGTGAACAGCTACATTTATTTCTATACCTAGGAGATTCTGTGAAGTGCACTGATTCTGAGTCAGTAGTAAACACCTTAAGATTTCAGAAAAAGACAAACCTGGGCTAAAAGCCATAATTCCTGGAGGCTCTCCAACAATCTAATATCGATCTAAAATCCAAAATAATGACAGGGCTCATTGGAATCGATATAAAAGCAGTTAGAACTTGATAGGTAACATGATAAATTTGTGTTGACATCAGATTTCTTCACACTGCTCCCAGTCAATACATCAGTTGTATGCTGAAATCAAAGGGAAGATGTCCTAGCTGACGTATTTGCTTTTGGGGGACAGAATAAGATCCTTAGTCTCCATAGCACAATGGAAACACACACACACACACACACACACACACACACACACACACACACACACACACACAGTCATAGCAGATAGCATCAACGTACAGTCGCTACAGCTCACATTTTGCAGCCACAGATAGGATGAGACATGAAATTGGTGATTATGCTCAAGATTTGAGTCATCATGCTGTTCCTCAACTCATGCCACTTTGTAATTGTGGAGGTGAAAGACCATATCGTTTCCCAGAGTTACGAAATGTTCAGCCTGTCTCACAATTATAAAATAATTATAGAATGGTTATACTGAGTGTGCTTCTATGCTCTCTATCAGACACACACACACACACACACACACACACACACAGACACCACCACCACCGCTACCACATGTATTGCCATGACCGAAATAGACCTTTTTGGGCTCTATCTCAGGGAAAGATAATCAAAGTGGAGGTAGGAGCATTTCCGGTTATGCAACTGATGATTGACCATGCAGGCAGTAATGAACAGTCTTATTACTGACTTATCTCCCCCTCCCAGGCTCATTTAACTAGTTCGCCCACTTTGAGGGATTAGCTTTGATCCCAGTGTGCTGTTTGTTGTCCTCTGGTCCTTTGGTCTGTCGTTTGTAGCAACGTTCAAATGATGTCGCCAAATCGCAGACATCAGGTCATGTCAGGAGAATCACTTCAATCTCAGCCTTGTATTTACATGCACACACCTTCAGGACCCCTCCCCAACCATAGACAAATGTATTTGCTGAGTAATTTAAGTTGAGGGTTGAAGTGTAATTGAAAAGATAATTATGTGGGAAGGTCATTGCTTTTAAGGGTGGGGTCCATGATTTTGGTGAAAGGTTGTTGGCATCTGCTGTGAAGCTAATCAAATCAGGCCCCTCCTATGCAAACTGTTTACTGACTTGAAATATTTAGCTACAGCTGAGCCACTGTGAGTATTAAAACTAGGGTGATTTAGTTTGGCTTTTTGTAGAGCAGGATCTGCTAAATTTGACAAAACTGTCTAACTGAGACCATTTTGAAATCTGAATGATGTCAACTGAAAAGTGTGAAATTAAAATATTGGGTATGTCTTGTATTGAAACTACTGTTTGTACTCAGTGGTTGCCAAAGTGGGGGATGGACACTGGGAATGTGGCAAGTCGAATGATGAGGCATGTTTGGACACCTCTAGCATTAGAAATTCCTCATGTTGCATAACTCAGTGGCATAGAGCACAAACATCACACATCTCCCACATCTAGCAGATTCACAAGAAAACTGGAGATGTGGCGATGCACTCATTTGAGTGCCCGAGTTCATTTTCACTGAATATAAACTCAGAGTGGCAGTCGGCCCTGAGATGTGTATGTGCGTGAGTATGTTGGAGTTTTGGTGAGGTTGTCCAACAACATGTAGTTTGGAACCACTGCTGTACATCATGATATTTTGCAGTAAAATTTAAACAGAACTGATGTCAGAACAGCTCAAACCTTAAGGAACAATACTTACTTGGTAGGGGCACCGCATTGAATAATAAATAGATCACCAAGAGAGAAAATTTGTGCCTCGATGCCCTCAGTTGGTAGACCACAGCAAAAGATTTCTAACAATGCATTCCACTCAGCTGATAATTGGTTTCCTCTATTTAAGGAAGCAATATCCCATGCTGTTAAGGTAATGTCACATTTGTTGATGTTTTAGCAAGAAATACACAACATAATCCACTTATTAAGTGTCAGCTTTTGAAAGTGTGAAGATGCCGATTTTGTATCCAGATCAAAACAATGCTGAACTTGTGCTGCTTGTCCATTTCACACTCTACCACATTCTGAAATCGTCAATTTTATCAGTGCAATGAGTGAAATTTCCATTTTCTTTCCAGAGTTCCATACTAATGGAACCAACTTTCAACAGTTTCATTTATTATTTATAACCCAAGATGGTGAGAACAAACATATTTTTGTTTTGAGTACACATTGAACTCTCATCCAGACAGTGTCTTTGTAATTTCAGGGCACTTCAAGCATGTTGATCTCTGCTGCGCTTCTCAAATGTGAGCAGTCTTGATTTTCCAACCAGAGGAACCAGAGCGTGGACCGTGTACACTGTAACAACACCAGTGCTTATAAAGTGTCGTCTGAACTGAACCACGGCTGAGCCGATTACATCACCTTGCCGAACCGTCCCTGCACACAAACCTTGTAAGGATAAAGCTCACTGTGCCATTGTGATTGTCGAAGTCCGGGCAGAGGATGCCTCAACAAAATTACAGGTCTGCTTTGACAAAACAGATTGGAACCTGTTCAAGCAGAATCCATCAGAGAGGTCAAAGGTAATAACACCTGTCCACAGCCAACTCCCCTCATCCTAATTTGCTGAACTTTTGTGTCGTGAAATTTGACAGAGACAACAACCTACTCACATCTAAACTGCCAAAGCAAGATACTGTCAGAGCCACTTGGCTCACACAGCCGTAATGACATAAAAGGGAGACCACACTGATTTCTACGATTTAACAATAAATGTACATTAAATGAAATAAAAACATAGGAGTAAATGTAGTGATTAAACAAATGCGTATTGTGTGTCAGTATAGAATGGAGTGTGGTGTAAGTGAGGGCAAATTTAAAAAGGAGTGAGGCTAGCAGCAGAGAGAGAGAGAGAGAGAGAAAACGAAGGCCTGTTTTTAAGTCAGCCATCAATTAACCAGCTAGGCCAGGTTACAGATCCACCTGCAGGTGCAGGACAGATAGACAGACAGACAATCAGCAACCAGTAAGCAATGCAGACAAATGACAGGCTGTTTTGCAGCATGGCAAAGCCAGGTGTGACGGTACTTCCTCAGGTGCACTAGTGCTGAGCCCTTGTGAGGTGAGATAATCCCAACGAAGCCAGTGGTCCTGATGGAGTCCCAGAGTGGGTTCTGAAACACTGCAGCTTATCTGACAGCTACCACCCTGTTTGACATGTCTGTGGACTAGGCTACTGTCCCAGCTTGTTGTAATATTACCAAAACCACGCCTGTACCAAAACAGCAATCACATCTGCAGTAGTTACCTCCATACTTGATGAGTGGACAGTTCTACCAACATTCCTTCTTCCCTCTACCAATACCAATTTGCTTGTAAAGCAAACAGATCGACTGATGACATGACCTCATTGGCCCTTCACACAACTCTGTCATACCTTGAGCAGCAGGACAACTATGTCTGGATATTACAGTTCCGTCTTCAATATCACTCCACTCAATAACTTGGCTATCAAACTCAACACACTTAAATGTTCACCAGTGCAAAGGGTACGACTGTCATTCAAGCCCCGTACATCCCGTGTATTTATTAAGACAGATATTTATTCTGGCAGTTGTGTCTATTATCCACACATAAACAGTGCAGTGCAGTTTCTGAAACCGACTACGTTTGAAAACTTGACAGCCTCAGTGACATGTGGATGGGGAAAACAGAGTTTTAGCATTGTGACATGACAGTCCCTCTCTGGTTTTCTGATCTTTCTGAGCATTGTGTGGATGGAATCATTTTTAAGGAGGAGGAAAATGTATCCATCTTCATAAATACCTGCCTTATGTGTGTACAAGGCCTCAGTTCATCTATGGTTTTATCACCAATGTATGCCTGCATGAGACATTTCATTTTGAAATACATTATTACTACAAACTTTCAATGTGTTGTGTGTTGTGAAACTGCACAACCTGACCTTTCCAACAGTGCTAGTCGCTAGTTTCTGTGATGAATGGTTTGCGAGACGGCTGTGTGTCCATGTCATACCATTCTTCTCTGTGTAATATCTCGTGATTTCTTAACTCCCCCATGCCAAACCACATATCAAAATAAACAGGAGATCCTACAGATGTATGTATACAGTATGTAACATTCATTAGCGTTCCAGAGTAGACCGATCCAGTCTTTAAATCACATAAAATTTCTGCATTGTCTCCAACCCCCCATTCCCCCCGACCCCAAAAGGCATAATTTCTTTTCCATATCAGAAGTTGTTCTCAGACCAGCAGGGGCTTGTCATATAGCCAGGGCAGACGCTAGAAATGCCATTTCAGGACCCAGAACAGCAATGGAGAGGAATAGGATGCAGCCTTCGGTATATATTGCACCTCTATTCTTTTCTGTGCAATAAAACATGAATAAAATATGAAGATAAATTAAATATCATGTAGTATGTCATGTATTTGTATTTTTGCAAATTGTAAAGTTATATTAACAGTCACTGAGTCATACAGTATTCCACTATCATAATTATTATATTGCCAGATTCCAAATTACCCCCTCTACCCAAATGTGTATTACACTGGCATGCCTCCAGTGGTGAGATATCTGTATAACAATTATCAGACAGAAGATATTTTTTTCTTGATTCTAATGCTGATGTAGGCCATATGTAAGTAGTATCACATCAAACAAAGATAGCCTAGATTGTCCTGAAAAAAAAAAACAAGATGGAGCATGTGGAAATGGCCCTTATAATGATTTAGATAAGAGCTCAAAAATAAAGGTATAGGCATGACCCTGAAAAAGCCTAAGGCTCACTGGGTTAATTACCTAATAGTTTGCTGTAATCCTGTCACTTTGGGCGTGAATAATCAATTCTTTGCAAGACCAATACAAGGATTGCATTTGGCTGAGGAGCCCCATCAATACCTCACTGGACCAAATGATCAATAACTGGAACAGATTACAACAAGATGATGGACGATGGCAAATGCTTTTCTTTTTCCTTTGTCTTTCGATCGTTCATGATTCAGAGAGAGTAATTTATTAAGATCGATTTGTCAAGGCTTGAGGTTAAGTTACAGACTGACCAGCCATTTGTCGCACCCAACAACTGGTTGCCCTTAAGGGAAAGTGATGACAGACCTTTTCTATCACCATTTACCCACGAGCCAATAACATATGCTTTATCTTAACTGACCTGTCTGACTGGCTGTCACTGGACAAATGACCACTTGTGTTATACATACTGCAGTGGACACTCACTGTATATTACTGCGTGGAGTGACACACAGCACAGTATGTCTGAATTAGAATGTTCAGAAACCACGAAAGCTACATGGATAACAGGAAAATCCACAATCTTTTGATTGCACTTATTCCAACGAGACATGATTACTGTAACTATGAGAACTACACTATCAAGCACCACTTCTCAGATGATGGATGAAGACACTGGTAGCCAATGTGTGAAAATCCAGTATCCAGTCAAGGGAGAAAGGGACAGAGAAACAGAGAAACCCGAAAGCAACTCTTAAAAAAAAAAATGCTTTGAAAAACAATCCACACTCTGTGTCTCAATGGAACATGGCAGCAAGCAGCTGCAGTGGGTTGCTGTGAGAAAGCAGCTTTTTACTTGTAAGAGCTTAATGGGGGATTTGTTCACAAAAGTATACCTGTATGTAGCCTATACGTCTTCATGTGTATATTTTCTTATTTCCTGAGGTAAATACTGTACATATTACAAGCCTATTATTCTGGTTTGATAAAAATTTCATTCAACTCGATTTTATTCCTGTGAACATAACTTGAAACAATTTATATTTAAATCAGCATAGTTGTTCACAACCTGGGACAGTGTAGGCCTAAAGTGATTCTGTCTTTCCTCTTTCAAAATGCCTCGAAGGGAGGTGGGGGTCATACTGTTTTTCAGGTCCATCCTAAATACTTAACGTAAGCAAACTTAAGCAAATACTTAAATTCCACATTTAGACAGCTTAGAATGCTTATAAAATATGTTACATATCATGTAGACAGACAAAATCCACAGACAAACCAAACCATACCAAAATAAATAAACAAATAAATAATAAACAAAACCATAAGCAAGTGATTCAAGGCTGTATGCTCTGGCCACATAAGATCCATTACGCTTCAGTCATGCTAATAATTTTAACTATTATCAATCCTAAGACTGAAGGTCTGAGTCTGGTCATTTAAAATTGTTTGGAGATACTGATTACAGTCTATTTGCCTGATTTTGCTATTGAGATCAGTATGCATATGACTCTGATTCTCTGTATCATCATCATTGTGACCAGGAACATGCAGCTTTGTTTGGTCCCACAGCCTCAGTCACTTATGAAATGGCGTGAGTGAGCAGACTTCTACTCAGGGACTTAATCACTATCATAGCCTAGCACATAGAATGTGACAACTGCAACGTAATGCACATAAATTGAATCCCTAGCACATGTGCAGGTCCAGTACAAATATACACCCACACAGCCAAAATGATACATTAGATAAGGAAGAAATTAATGCAGGCATTCCTACACTTCAGTCACTACACTTTGAGTGACAGTCAGGCAAGATCCATTCAATTTTCGAGCATTCACATGAACTTAAACAAGGCCTCTGGTTCACTACCTAAGTCCTACCTAAGGGCTTTGACGACCAGATCTGTAGATTTGACTCAGGAAACTGGACACAGATGTAAGAGAGTGTGTATATGCCCACACACATACAAACTACTCTGACGTATTCTCTGGTTGATCTTGCATTTCATTCTGAGAGCGAGCCATTGAGCATGTTGCAAATATTGTGTCACGCAAGGCAAACTACATATAGATGTACTTCTCCTGCTACAAATGCTCATTCGGTTGTTCAAAAGACATTAATACACAGGTAATCTCTTCCAATGAAATCTTCCATGGCTTCAACCTTCAGACCCCCCCATTCTGCTCCATTCATCTCATTGCTAGCATTTGTAATCAGCTATAATAAACCAATACATGTAACATGCTCATGCTAATTGAATGACCTCGAGGGGGGGCTATTTAACTGTAAAACCTTCTCATCTTAACCTCACATAGTCCAGATGTCTCATAAACATAAGTGAGGTGGTCTGTCCAAATCACTTTATATTGTAGAAACCTTGGCAACACTGACAATGACTCTGCCTTGTGCATCTAGTGTAACACTTCATGTCACCCGCAAAGAAGGAAGCACCCACCTCTCTATCTCTCTCTCTCTCTCTCACACACACACATACACATGCACACACACACGCACACACACACACACACACACACTATCTGAGTCTGTCTTCTCTGTGGCCTCATCACACTACCAAAAAAGATCTCCCTCCCTGCCGGTGGAATGTTATATGAGATGATGCACTGTGGAGCTACATGAAAACGTCCTCAGGCCAAAGATCAAGTTGAAGTGCAAGTTTTTAAAATGAAACGTTTGGAACATTCACAGGGAAGATTCACAGCCAGCGATTTCACATTTGGAGGACATTACCGACAGCTGGACGGGATGATGAAGTCAGGTTCTTCACAAAGTTTCTGAAGCGGCATTTGAGCCGCGCAAATCTCCGTTGCAATATAGCAAGCAACTGTGTAATTTAAAGCTCAGAGGTAAAGTCCCGTTTGGGTCTGAGGGAGGTATGCCGCACATTATCAACCCATGCCTTGCAGTTTTCAATCAAAGGCAAGAACGCACCTTGTCAGGCCAGCCGGCAAGAAATCTTGGATGAAAGGAAGAACCGGATTGAAGAGGAAACACAGCGGCCTCAATTTCTCTCGACGGGTCAGTGACTCTGTTCATCAGTCACAGGAATGGACACCTCTGGACAGGGCCCCTTGCCATAACCCCTAAGTTAGGACGTCAGACATCAGCATGCCCCATGTGTGCACGCGGACAGCAGTGTATGCAGTGTGTGTGTGTGTGGATGCACAGGGTGTGAATGGTGTTAAATCTTGTTGGCAGGTTGACAGGCCCCTCCATAATTTAGTGAGACTTCAGTCTGTCTGCCCCTATCTCACCCCAGGTCGACGTGGGGCTGATGTGTGTTTTTATTTCATGGCGCAGGGGCGACGGGGTTGATGTGGCAGGATTAGCAGCGGCCCTTAAACCCAGGTGTTTCCTTGCGACCCTCGTGCCCCATCTCCTTTCAGCAGGAAGACACGGGGCCAGAGTCCCCTACCCTTTTCTTTATCTTTTAAAATCGTGGACAATAAATACCAACCACAAGAACAGAATATACTCTAGTTTAATCTTGAGTGGGGTAAGAGAAGGAAATTCTCTGCACATCATGTTTGTGTCCTTCCTGTAATAAACTATGTATTTTATTTGTCAAAAAGCCTTGATCCTATTTGATACATCATTCTTCTCTTCTCATTCCATGTCTCTGTCTGATGTCCTACAAATATATTTTTTCTCAGACTTACCTCAGATGACTGCTTAGAACTAGTACCCACGGCCTCTATTTCAGAATTAATTATCTCGACTTAACAAGATAAACAATCAATATCAGTACATGTTCAGGAGAGTCAACACAACCACCAACTGTTTACTGTCCAAACTTCAAGAAATAACATTCGCAGAAGAGATAAGAGAACTCCCGGCACACAAGTCGGGGTTAATAACATGGTATGTTGCCCTTCACTGGCAGGTGAGTGGAGACCGATATTTTTGATCCAATAACGTTGCTGCCCTCTGCTGTATTCTGTGATATTCTGGTAAGACTGTAGGAGTATGGGTGGCGCAGACGCGTTCCGCGACTTTTACCAGATTTTTATATTGAGACAGCAGATGGCGCTGTTTCCCTTCTTCATCTTTCTTACCAGCTCGTGGAAAAAGGCTTTTTTTTCTCTCTTGAAAGGATTTTTATCAGTACCTCGCTGCCGCCGCCGCATAGATGTCAATACAGCATACGCTCCTATAAAAAAACATTTGTGATAGGGAGAGCGCGATGGGAATTCGGATGGCTTTTAAAATCTTTATTTAAGAATGATGTGTGGCAGTTTAGTCAAAGTCCAACAATCAAATCAATCAATTTTAAGCTTAGAGCGCCTCTTGACGATCTTTTACCGTCTCGCGAGCAACAGATTTCCTGATGTCTCAATAAAGCCACATGGGCATAGTATATAGCCTAATGAGAACATCTTCTTTATCACCCTCATCTACTGCGAACCCATTAATAATTCACTGTATACAAAGACTCTTGCAGAGTGCACGAACTCTGTCCTGATTATAGGCTACCATTAAATTATCAGTTGCAGGCAGCGTAATATTTTAATATACTTCTTAACAGCTAACTCCACAAGGCCACCAGGAAAGCCACTTCGCAGGTCTAAGCTTTTGCAAGGTCACAGACTAAGCTACTGCTTTTCTGAGACCATGACTCCTGAGGGGTGCGACATATGTCTGTTGATCCTGTGGGGATTGTAGCCTAGTCACAGTTACAAGGAGCAGCAGATGTATTGATGTGCATAAAGCTCGAGGCAAGCATGGTATTGCTCAAATTTCATCCACAAATTTAATCCTTTGTGGTCCTGGCCTTTCATCAGATTTTGTATACTGAGAGGCCTCAAATAGCATTTGGTGGTGCCTAGTGGCTGAAAATGTACTCATATGTAGGCCTACTCTCATACTCATAACGCCTATAATCTGTTGGCCTTCAATCCAACCTAATTCAACCTGCCTTCCTTTTTGTCCCCTTTTTAACACCATATAGGACATACATCAACTATGGCTGGTCTCTCTGCAATGCTAACTCCAAAATGGAATTTTCTCCTTGGCTTTTATGTACCCTTGTCCTAGTTGAGGTTCTGAAACCATGGGAAATGTTAATAGTGTAGGCTTAATAGTTACATGTAATAGTTACACAGAGGTATAAAACACAAGAATTTTGGAATTATTTGGAAGTAACTGAACTACTATGAGCACCCCCTTTCTGTTTTAGTCATTTTCAGAAATGTAATGCTTTGTTGGCTAAAGTATTCCCCTTAGCTTGCTGCTGACTGGCCTGAGAGGTAGCTAAGACACTTTTCTACTGAATATCATGAGACTTTAGCCTGTCCTGGCAAAAGCTGACCTGGGATATATATACACCACCACTGACAGGCCATGTCTGAAGACCTGTCCACAGTTTTTAGGGATGTAGTGATACACCATCAACTGGCGAAATTTCGACTGGACTGTGTGAGGCTGTGTCTAATATACATTAGACAAACCAGCATCAGATGTGTTTTGTTGAGTAGTCAGTAGCATATGCTTACAATTAAAATAAAGCATGTATCCTTTTGCATTTGTATGCTTCTTTTCCTCAGGATGAAATTTAGAATTTACTGAGAGCATTAAGTGGGTGTATAGGCCTGTCTTTCTGTTTGTGAGTATCTGTGTGTTTGTTTGTGTAACAGAATAATACAGTGGCATGGATCCTTCTCCTTTCCAATCTCCCTGGAGGGGGAGCTGTGATTGACGTGTCTCCTTCGAGAGCACTGAGGGGCAGCATGTTGCCTTCTTTCCCCTGGCACTGGACGATGACCATGTGTGTAAGGGGACGCTTGCAGAAGACCAGATACAGAAAAAGCAGGGATCTGACGTTTGTGATCTCTGCCACCAATCACGGGCCTCTCCTGGTCTACCAATCTGCATTTTAAGAGATTGATTGGCCCCCTAACACTAATGGGGCTTTTCCACTATACCCTCTAGCACTACTCTAATCCACTCTACTTGATTCGACTTTACACGCTATTTCAATGGGGTTTGTACCTGATGCCTGTTTTATTCGTATTATTCATATTATTTTTGGTACCTGCTTTGGCCAGGCTCTATCCGTGCTAAGCCGATACCAAAAAGTGACGTGAACAGACTGACGGCCACTGATTGGTCTGAGAGGGCCATTGCAAGTGGTAAGAGTCATTGTTTGCATGTGAGAAACAACTTTGCCTGTCCGGTTCGGTCAACTTCTGAACTGAAACACTGGGTCACTTGGTTGACATGTAGTCCCAATAGGCTAATATTGCATAGTAGCTTTTGCCCCAACCGCAACATCAAAACACATGAGTTTTCACACACAGTCAATTTTGTTCCTCAGGGGTGGTCACAGCATTCGCCGAATAACCGTAGCACCCCAACAAACAAAATTTTAGTGGAAGATAGGTCTCAATGACCTGCATCCAACAAGCCCTCAGGGTCACTTCAAACTCACTGGGAATAGAACTCCAGTGGACTCATATATCCTAAGCTATTGTGGTCTCGGGGGACAGCTCCTCCCCTGTGCTGGTGCTCCTGCACAGAACTGAACGAGACGGATCCAATGAACCCTCAACCACCGTTGTGTACTGTAGCGCCACCTATTGGCAATCAGAGGTTTGTCAAATTGTTTCCGTTTACGGTTTTGGGGACACCAACACATGGGGCCAATGAAAGGATGAAAAGACCCATAAGGTATCTTTGAGGTTTGAGGGGGATGAAATGAGTGAGCGGTGTATGTATGTATGAACATATTGAAGCCAATTTCATACATCTTTCCCTGTTGTGTTTGTGTGGGTAACACTTAGATGTTGAGCCTATATATGTTGAAAGGATACCGTATGTGTGTCAGTCTGTTTGTATTAGTGTTTTCATATATATTGTTCTCTGTGTACATGCCCGTGAAAGTCTAAATCCATGTATGTTTGCTTTGTTTGAAAGAAAAAAGAAATCCAACCCGGAACACGTCAAAAATCCTGCCACCTGTTTCATTTACCATGCTGAAACACATTGAAAAGAGCGAGAGAAAAGCAGGAGCTGTGTGAGACTTGAAAGAGAATTGATCAGCTTTGAGGCATAGGTTTGACTCAGAGAGGAGGACTTTCACATTAGAAATGAGAACCATTATGCTGCCTTTCTCACTCAGACCTAGATCTTCATGTATTCATGTTGCGCGTGTTGCCCCGACCCCCACCGCCCCCCCAAAAAGACAAAAACCAAAATAAAATAAACAAACATCAACAATAACGCTGCTATACATTTCATAGAGATTTTTTTGATGGGAGTGGAGAGGGATGACGGGAAGAGCCAGAGGGGGTGTTCACATTCACTCATGTCACTTCAACAAGAGATTTGTCTCAGGGATGGCAGTGGGGGTGTATTGTGTATGTGGGAGCTTGCCATATACAATCAAGATGAAGCATGATATGTGCCACCACAATCCTCAACAGCACATGCTCAGACCCAGTGGCAATGGTCATAGAACATGTACTGTTTTTTGTTCTCTTTCTTGTTGAGTTTCTGCTGAGAGCCTGCAGTAGCCTACATGTGTCTGGAAATGGCATTTTCAGACATTGAAAGGAGCTTTGCAGGGGTTGATAATTGATAGTTGGACTTGTGCTACCTAGGATTGTTGTCTTATGTTGTCTAATGGATTCATATGGATTTGTTTAGCCTGTATTGTATTCCTAATTTCTTGCTGCATTACAATAAACATTACATTAAATTAAACACCTAAGGCAGAAGTCAGGAGCATCTCAACCCAGCATTCAAGGTCACAGAGTGAATAGCCAGCTGCTAGTTAACACTAACTGAACAGGGCATAGAAATTCACTTTCAGTTGAATTTTCCTGTGCCAAATTAAGTTAGTGTTGCTGCCAGTTTGCTTTTCGGTCTATGTTGTACCAAAAGGTCTTGTTCTTTCTCCTACCAACAGCACTTGATGACCTTGAACAACAGGGCTACGGACATAAATATACCTATCACTTTTAGAGGTCAATAAGTTAAAGGCCTAGTGAAAAATACATCAGCCAAAATATATCGTTCTGAGATCCATCTCCTGTGGTGTTGGTGATTACAAGTCAAATATGTTGGCTTTTAGCTGCTGTGGTTAGTTCACTTTTAGACAGAAAGCATCTTGTTTTAAACGAATGGCTCAATATAGCACATCAAAATAGGGACTTGAGCAGAACATCATTCATCTCTGTCCCGTTCAGTTGGTCCAATAGGCTAGATTACATTCATAACTGGCAAATGTTTCCAGTGACAACATGCTAATGGATGTAGACTTTATACTTGCTTTGAAATCATTGGTTCTGTGTAACTCTGATCAGGAACACTTTCATTTCAACACCCTTGCCTGCAACACCCTTGCCTGCTTCCAACCAATCATCCACTCATCACCCCAACCAACCAATCAATCGATCAATCAATCAGCAATGCTTCATTACTCTGGTCACATGATCAATCTACACCTGTATTTAAACCAGGACTCTCATTCACTCCCTGTGAGTTCTTACCCACGCTATGTTTGCTTTTTGACCTGTGTGACTCAATTTTTGTTGAAGACAGTCTTTTGGCCAATGGGGCCTTTCTTCCAGTGTGTTCTTCCAGTTTGTTTTTCATTAAAATACTTTTGCTGTGGAAACCTTTGCTTTTGTGTCCATTTTATCCAGGGAATCATGACACATACATTGTCAGTAACTTTTGTAAACTGATACTGAACTACACTGGCAGCTATTTGATTTTACACATTCTTTCAACAGCAATTTTTAATCATTTTGGCATTGTTACAGCTCTGTAACTGTAATTTTAAACTTCATAATATATAATTATCTGCTATCCTGGTGCCTGGCGAATCATTGGTGCAAGATGAATCTCTCTCTGGTGTCTTTTGTTTGGCCTATGGTACAGGTGTAAGGTAAATTGCTTTGCACAACAGCGTTAACTAATAATATGAACATATACATACAAAAACATGTCATCATGTTCTTTCTTCATACTTTTTGTTTAGCAATTATTTTTGTTAAATAATTCCTTGGTTCCATCACTGGTTTTGAATAAATCTAAACTAAAAGGCTGACTTTAAGGATTGAGGAATTAATCATCGTTCCACAGACTCTAACACTAAGTATTGTCATGATTCACAAGGCCAGTTGTTTTCTGAACTAAGAAAAATTATTTCCATTACTGTCACTGTAAGAGGATTCAGACCAACTAATTGGTTTCAGTAATCTATGAACTGATTTGTTTGGTTGCAATTAAGGACAATGTAAACAAAGCAATGACAAACAGCTGATAATCTTAAATCCAGGGAATCCATTTCACAGTTGTCATTAGTGGCATATTGTTAGTCTTTAAATTAAACCACAGTTGTTCAATTAAACATGACAAAACAATTTAAGTGTGTGACATTTGTCTTAGCCTCACAATTATGCAACACCAAGTCATAAACCATTTGCTGTCAACAACAACAACAACCACGACAGCAACAACAAATTAAAAGGCTCCCCCAAAATAATTGGCCTAATTTAACAAACAACAACTGATCTGCACGTTGCATAATGGCATTAGTTCCCCTGCATGGCAATGCCGAGTGGCATGACCAAGAGTAGGGCAGAACCTGGTGTTTGTGAATTGCTCATGTCCTGAGATATTTACTGACAATAAACAAACCACAGCAACAAGAAGTTTCTCAATTAATTAATCCTTTACACAATGTGATGTGACAGGGGCTGGTGCAGGCAGGGGGTGGGGGGAGAGATGGGGGTGGGGGAGAGATGGGGGGGGGGTGTCTGGGTGGATTGAAGGAGGCAGTGGGTGAAGGGGGGATGGCAGGGTACACGCACATACATACACAAACACACACACACAAACAAACACACACACACACACACACACACACACACACACACGCACACACACATACACACACACACACGTACACACACACATGCACAGACACACACACACACACACACGCACACACACACATCAGTGTGACTCTCCTGAGCGGTTTGTTTCCTGTGGAGGCTGAGAAAGGCACTTAGAGAGGAAGAGTCAGGGCGAATGAGGATCATGCGCACGGGCTCACCAGCACCCAGGGACTGCACGGCCCATGAGCCACGACGAGAAATAAATAAAGAAATCCAACACACACATTAAGACATTTTAAATACCCACAACTACTACACTCCTCTCTGCCCACCACCCCTCCAGTAAAGACATTACAACCAGAAAAAAGCAAAGAGCAAGAGGCACATGCAGAAATGACAGGCCATTATGTGGTGTGATTTTCTTGTTTGTGTGTGTGTGTGTGTGTGTGTGTGTGTGTGTGTGTGTGTGTGTGTGTCTGTGTGTGTGTGTGTGTGTGAGTGTGTGTCTGTGTATGCATGCAAATGTGGTTCTATGTGGAGAGTTTTCTTGTGTGTGTTCATTTTTTAGTATTCATGGCCAACAGTGCTGGTGGTTTCTTGTGAGTTTGTGTATGTGCTTGTACCTCACCTTGGTGTGTATATGGGCGAGTGTGTGCTTCTTTGTGTATAATGTGTGCATGTCATCCATGTGTGTGTTTTCTTGTGAATGTGTATGTGGATATACTTTCAGTGTATGTATAAGTATGTGTTTTTTGTGAATGTGTGTATGCCTTACTCCCTGTGTATATGTGTGTGTGAGTGTGTTTTCTTGGTTGTGCATGTTGTTTACGCTGAGAACGAGTGTTGTTTTTTGGTGCTCTAATGCCTACAATAAAATAACAGCTAGCAGTGCTGACAGCTGCAGCTGGTTTAGCCTACACTGAAAGAAAAAAGAATCTGGGTTGCTGAAAACTGTAGCGAGGTTTCAGCTTCAAAGCTGTATTTCTCTTAACAGGGAAATATGATCCCAAAGTCTTTATTTTTCAGTAATATTTTGCTTTGTTCAGGAAATGTCGCCTATTACAAGATTGTTTACTTAAGCAGAAAATTAGTTTTTCAACACACTTTAAACCCTCCCACGCTAATCTAACATCCTTTAAGTACAATTTTACACCATTTTAGACTACACAGTAAGATACAGTTTCAATTTCTGTTGTATGAATTAGCTGATTTTTAAAATGTTTTGACCCAAGATTTCAGGTAACATCTTCCAGCTCTCCCACAAAACATCTGTGTGGCATCCAACAGATTTTCCATGTTGGTTCATGTAGGTCAACCTTATTTCAAGAGGCTATTCTTAGTGCGACCGCATGGCTGGATGTTCGTGGAATTTTCAACCCAGCTGCAGATGGGTCCTTGGGTGTCTGGAAGAAGCAGCCTCCCATCTGGACCTAGAGCAGGCCTCGTCCCCACCGGGCTTCTCTCTTCCGGATGCGAGAGTGAAAGCTTGGCTGTTCTCAGAACAGCTACTGCATGATGATGCCCTTAAAAAGACTTGCAGAAACGTCTTGACTGAAGAATCTGTCTCTGTGAGCTGAAGAAAGCTGAAGGAGGTAAAAACATACCAAAGAACAGATGCTCAACTCTGAATAGTTATGAAGCTAATCTAAGTACTCATAATTGTCAGAGGGCTTTGCATCCACTGTCCCTATGTAAGGCACTAAAACAGGTGAACTGAAGTGTTCCCTTGGTGACAAAGTATACAGAGTCTGTTGCATCATCCAATACCCAGTCTTTTTCCAGAAGGGATTCCCTTTGCTTCTGTTATGAGATTCAAAATACAAGCAGTTGGCTACAGAGCAGTTCTGTGGCAATGATATCAATGCACACTTAAACGAAATCGCATGGAAACACCAATGGAGACTCCTCTCTCAGGCTTATAGGCTTCTCCCTCTGCTCGTTATAGACAGTTTATTTATATATTTTCCTTGCCCAGCCCACACTTACTCACTTCAAAGATGAGTGCGTCCCATTCCTCCTGACGGGCAGCATATGTGCTCCTTCCCAGCGCGAGGGGCTGCTCGAGAGGCAGCCCGATGGAGTGCGCAGGGAGCGTCCTTTGGGTGCTTCAGTCACGGCTGCAGCTGTGTGACAGGATGGCTGCTGCGGCGGCAGAACACATACTCACAATCACACACATACACACATACACATACGTGTACACACACACACACACAGAGACATAAACACATAAACATGCACACACGCACACACATATATACACACACAGAAACAAACACGTACGCATACACACACACGCGCGCTTCCCAAAGAGGCACAGCTAGAGGGGGCTTAATGAGGGTGGTAATCAGCGATTCATTAACTCATCCGCCATGTGGAGATGCGGCGTGCGGCACGGCACGGCACACGGAAGCCTCATCGGCGCTCGCATCCTCCCCAGGCTCCGCTCTTCTCTGGCGCTTTCATGTCTGGGAAGCAGACAAATAAAGCTCCCTTTCAAGCCTCAGCGTCTGTCTCTCTCTCTCTCTCTGTCTCACTCTCTCTGTTTCTGACTATGTTCTGTGTCTATGTTATCTTCATTATTAATAGGTGTTCCAGTGACACGATTCAAGGTTTGTCCAGGGATGAGTTTTTTTCCTTTGTCGAGAGGACATGAAAGTGATGACTTTTAGTGACTTCTTACTCCTGTCCCTCTTAAGTCTCAGTGCAGATGTCCCCACTGAGGTTTTTTTTCCCTCCGCCTGTGGACTATGTGGAGTCACTGCTGTTTGGATTCTGGAAAATACTTCCATTTGCAAGGAATGCTTCCAGTTGATAGAAAGAACAGGAGAATTTGGTACAAAATAGACTGAACAGCAAACTGGTCACTAGAGCTAATTGAATAGGGCCATAAACTCACAAGCTCACTCCAGTTAATGTAAACTGATTGCTCGCTATTGAGTCTTCTTTACATTGTGCCAAATCCTTTCCTTCTTCCAACGGAAAGCACTTGGTGAGCTCAGTCACAGGGCTATGGCTGGAAATACTCCCAATGTCACTTTAACTCACTGTCACACTGTAGTTTCAGCCCTCTGATCCATCCATGATGCACAAATTCTGATCCATTTACCTTCAATATAACTTGAACTGGCAGTGGTGACCTCCACACTGAGCTGTCCACCACAATGCATGTAGTAACTGGCAGCACCAGGCCGATCAAAAGGCCATCTGAAGCTGGATGCCAGACTGCTGTAGTAGCCTACACCTATCCTTGGGAGTGGGGCTTTGTATGATAAGATTAGGTTTAAGGTCAAGTAACACCTTTAGGTCCAAATCTCACCTTTAGGCTTTCTTACTGTAGGTAGAATTAACATTCTGAAATAGAGTTACACTGACAAAAATTCATTTATGCTGAGCAGCTGCCAAGGTCGCCGTGCCTGCCAAAATGGCATAACATGGGTGGCCATTGCAGGGCAAAAGCTTCACAGACACTCAAATATGTTAAACGTGCTGTGTTGGAGACATGCCAAAACAAGGGATCGCACTGATGTCCTAATTAGATGTTTCTTTGCCTTGAAGCTGATTCCACTAAAGAGCATCTTCCTTCTCAGAGGCAACCACACGTCGCTGATTATAAGACCAGCGCTACGTGACAGCACTTCTCTGCACAATAGCGGGATGCATAAAGATATAAGCGTGATCTAAAGGGCCAGTGTAAAACCTTGTATCTGTCCTCAGTGGGAGAGGTGTGTGAGATGGAATGGAGTGGATGTAGATGGAGTATTAGTGAACGAGTTACATACTCTGATGGCTGCCATTGGAACTCGTGAGAGCAGACTCTCTCGCATTCGATAAATGGTCCTCCCAGGTTACATAGGTGAGTGATGAGAGCATGGGTGACAGAGAACGTCTGGTCTGGTTTTGCACTTCATAGTTCACCAGTGTCAGATTGCGCACATTCCTTAAAGGTGGAATTCAAAAAAAAAAAAAAAAAAGTGTCACTCTTTGATGTTTCTCAGGGGCCTTTGACAAATGCAGCTGGACGTGTGTGCTGCGTTGCAGAATTTATGTCTCCTAAGGGAGCGTGGGACATTTAGAGATTAATTCCTGAATCGGAGGTTTTAAAGACGTTAATACCCTGCCAGCTTTGAGAGATCTATATGCACAATAAGAGCTGGTATTAAACGTCTCAAGAGCTTTCTGATATTTTTATGACTCTACATATCCCATAAGCACTTGCAGGGGGGTCACGTCACGACGTGAGTGGGGCCAATATCAGAAGTGCCAAGGCCTAATCTCCCTTGGTACAGACATCTATCCTCGTTCTTACATTAACTTTTAGATGGTGGGTCAGATGAGTTCAGCTTTTACTGGTTGGGGGATCAGCTCTGGGAAAATGTTGACATCAGCCAATAACCACATCTGACAGCCATCCCTTGCTTCCTCCTCCTCTCTCTCTCTCGTCAGAGTTGTATATGCCGTCTTTCATTTGCTCTCTGTCTTTCCTTTCTGTTTCTGCCACACCTCTTCCTATCAGTCTTGTGCCTGTACGCACGAACACGCACAATCACACACATTCTCTCTCAAACACACACACACACACACACACACACTCTTGTAGAAACCATGACTTGTAACTCTCTCCATGTTCCTGCCCCTGGTCGTCTCTGATGTAACCTCAACCTCACGGTGACATCGTAGCAACAGTCACATCCCACATCTGCTGCTGGCCAATCGTGTCATTTAATGACCCCTCACACCGCAGGAACAGCAGGGCACCATCGCTATGCGCTTTTCTCTTTCACTTCTTTCTCCCTTTTTTTGTTGTCAGAGTCCAGTCCTATGTTTTTGCCAAGCAAATCATCCATGTAACGCGATGTCCACTGGTGTGTTAAAAGCGTTTTGTTGCACCCCCTGATCCATGCCGGCCGGGGCAAGAGCTGAATCGTATCTCTCCTTCCTCCACCTCCCCCTCCACCCCCCCCCCATCCCCCTGATATGCCGGGCGGGGCTCCTGTTATTTTTATGGGGCAGGAGGAATGCCAGGCCAGCTGAAGCAGTGACACGTGTCACAGAAAGGTCTCTGATGAGCTTCACATACTGTTTCTCTGCAGCCTCCGGCCCTCACTGCTCCCATACACATTTCTGTCTGTGTATGTGTGTGTGTGTGTGCTTTTGTTTTTGCACGTGTGTGTGTGTATGCAAGTGTTTGTCTGTCTTTGTGTGCGTACACTTTGTGTGTGTGTGTATGTGTGTGTGTCTACGTGTGCAAGAGAGCATTTGTGTGTGTGCACATCTATATGACTATACGACTGTGTTTTCATGCACGTATGTACATACCTGTGTACTTCTGTCTATGTATTAATAATGTTTTACACTACAGACAGGGCTTCTCTCCATCACAAATATTAAAATGAGGCTAAATTGAGATATAAATCAAACATTCACTGTTAGATGGATTCAAAAGTCTGCCTCCCAAAAAATCACATCAAAAATTGAGTGCCACATGGTGCTGTAGTGCTTTTTAAAATTCTCTTTTTACCAAGATTGTTCAAAACTCCAGCGAGTGTTGGATCTTCTCTATGGAGATCTTCAAACGAGGTAAGAGTCAAAGTGGCACCTGCTTTGAGAGCACGTCCCATTGGCACGCTTGAGCGATGCGATTGGTGGAGCCAACGATAAAGTTTGAGCCCTGTCCATGCATTTTTGTGCAGAGAGGGTTCGTGGAGAAGAGGTGTTCCACCAAGGATCTGTGGTAAAGTGTGGGTGTGTGGGGTGTGTGTGTGTGTGTTGTGTGTGTGTGTGTGAGGGGAAATCTCATTTGCTGATTGGCAGTGTGGGGGAGCCTCCTTGTTGTGTCGATGCCGTAATGGGTGCCAGCTGTCAGGGCTTTGTGCGCTGAGCTGAGCCAAGTCAAACCAAACCTTTGCCAACCACAGGCTGCCTCTATCTGCACCCCACACCTCCTTTAGATACATTTGAGCTTTCTCTCTCTCTCTCTCTCTCTCTATCTCTCTCTCCATCCCACTTTCTCTCTCTCACCATCCCTCTCTGTCTCTCTCTCCTCTTTTTTAGTCACTGCACTGAGAGAAGTGACAGAAGCAAAGAGAGAGAGAAGAAGTGGGGGGGGGTTGCTCAAAGGCTTGTCTCAGTGCAGAGGCGCATTTCAGTGCGTTTTGTAGGCGATTATAAATTTAGCTTTCCTCCGGCTGCTGGTGGCTGAGACGGGCTGGGCTGTTTGTTTAAACTTGTGCAACGCTCTAAACGAGTCGTTTTCATGCAGGCAGTCGTCCAGCCCTGTGCCGGCCGGATGGGAGACAAGGCTGCCTATGAAAGATGTGAGCTGTCATTGTCCGGCAGTGTAAGAGGAAGAGAGTCTGTGTCTGTGTGTGTGTGTGTGTGTGTGTGTGTGTGTGTGTGTGTGTGTGTGTGTGTCGGGCGGGTGGAGGGCAGAAATGGCATTGGGGTGAGAGTGTGGCCGTGTATGTCTGTGTGTGTGTGTGTGTGTGTGTGTGTGTGTGTATCTTAGTCACACGGCAAACACAAACAACACTGAGAAGGTTTGGCAGACCCTCTGCAAGACCCCAACTCTTTAAAATGCAACATCTCTTCTCTCCTCTCTCTCTCTCTCTCTCTCTCTCTCACCCCCCCTCCCTCTCCTCTTTCCCAGAGGACACCAACGGCCCTTTCGCACTGTCACGTCTTACGTAAGTCTTGAGCTGTTTTTCCCCAAACATGTCAGTGTAGAGGCAGAGATAGTGGGGTCTGTGTGTGGCTCCAGGCAGGACCATATGGTGCTCCCTCTCTTTCTCTCTCTCTTTCTCTCACTCTCTTTCTCTCTCTTCCTTTCTTTCTCATCCTCTCCCACTCTCTCTTGTTCTCCCCCACCCTCACCCTTTGAGCCAGCGCTCCCTGTGCACTACGGCCCTTCAACCTTCAGCCCTGTCCCTCCCGATGAGGGCTGATGCCCAGTGGCTGACAAGCAAGGCTACTTAAAACCCGGAGCCTGACAGGCCGTCAACGCTGCACAGAAAGCAGCCGCCATGGTGTTGGTGGTGGTAGTGGTGGCGGTGGTGGATGAAGGCAGAGGAAGAGGAAGAGGAGGAGGAGGAGGAGGAGGAAGAAGAGGTGGCGGGTGGCCTTTGTTTTAATGCCGAAGGTGGGCGTTTGTAAAGTACCCAGCGCATGACAGATTGATTGCCTGTAAAGCGCTGCCTATGCGCCCACATCGCGAGACGGATATAAACTGAGAGAAAGAGAGAGGGAGAGAGGGAAAGAGAGGGAGGGAGGGAGGGAGGCAGAGAAAGAGGAAAAGGGGACATGATTACTTGAGGGCGGATGCCGAATGAGAGGTACAAAGGATAACATGAAGGTAGAGGTGAAGAAATAAAGAAAATAGAGAGAGAGACAGACAGAGAGAGAGACAGAGAGAGACAGAATGGTACAGGCAGGGAGGGGAAAAAAGATCAGGTGACAGTCTTGACTGTGTTGATAGAATGCTGAAAGCAAGTGAAACGAAGACATGCATTTATGTACATCTCATATATACTACACCATTATATAACACAACATATGCGTTATGTAAGATATTAGGACAATGAAGTTCATTGGGTGCACTCATCGGTTGCATTCTGTGAGGTGTAGTCTTGCGTACCTGTGTGATACTGAGAACAATGCCAAAGGTCCAGAGTTCAAGATGGATTAGCAGCTCTAGGGACACTGAATACAAAGAAAATCAGTGAGAAACGGCGGTTGCCAGGTTGATGGATTGAAACTGCGAGAGAAAGTGAGCCAGCGTGGGTTAGTTAGTGAGGGTGCAGTGCTTGAGAGAAAGAGACTGTGAGAGAGGGAAACAGCATGGTTGCCAAGTTGATGGATTGTGCGAAGAAGGGAAAGAGAAAGAGAAGGAAGAAGGGAAAGAGAGTGGGTTAGTTTGTTGTGGTGGAGGAGAGAAATGAAGGCAGAAAAACAGCGTGGTTGCCAGGTTGATGGATTGAGAGAAGGCGAGAAATATATAGGGAGGAGAGTGAGTCAGTGAGAGAGTGAGAGTTAGTTTGAGAGTAAAGTTGGGCTAGATGGTGGGTACAGAGGACAAGAGGTTGCCAGGTAGATGGGCTGCAACTGGAGAGTGAAATAAGAGGATGTGGAGAAAGATGACTGATAGATGTTTACACAAGAGATGGTAGAAATTCATAGAAGGAAACAAAAGAAGAAAAGAAATAGATAAATAGAAAAAATAGAAAGAAAAAAAGACAGAGAAACACAAAGAAAAGACAGAGAAAGAAATGTACCTGGAGGCATGTCAGTGTCTGGATTTCACTGTCTGATTGAGTTTCTGAACAAGATGTTGCACAGGTGTAACAAGAGTGCTGTTATCCCACCTGTTCAGAGACCTGACGACGCCTCCTGTCTGTGCTCCCGAACACACTCCCATTCCAGCACATTTCAATTATTCATTCTCCATTTTCCTTTGTTATAACACTGCTCATGTTGCAGAATTTGTTATTTCTTATGGGATAACCTGTTTTCCCTTACATCATCATCTATTTCCAACTAACTTCAAAGGCAGAGGGCAGCCTCTAGGTGCCCACTTCAGAGGTAAAAGATCTCCTTCCTGGCCAGGCTTTCCTTGAACAATGCCCAAAACAGACATCATCCGGGTTTAAAAATATATGGTAATTATTTAAAAGCAGTGCATGCATTGGAGTAAACCCTATTTTAAGCTGATATGTGTTCCTTACTGCACTTAATAATTCAACACTGCTTTGCAACCCGACTGCAATGAGACACAGAGCAGCAAAAAACTGCACCGTGCTTCTTCTCAGCTGTACAGTAATGAAAGCCTGTAGACGATCGTTCGATATCATTACAGCTCATTCAACCCAGATAGCCTCTCATAAGATCGGTTGACTCATAGCATTAAAGCAACATCAGAGGACATGAAGCACAGTAGGAGTAAGCTGGAGCTGGGAGACTGAGAGAATCATTAGTCACTGTATTCAAGTTTAATGAGTCAACCATTGGAGGACTTGCATGAATAAGTCTAAGGTATTGCCTGCTAATGCTAAACCTGGCCAAGAGTGCAATAACTGCATTTAGAGGTTCTGCAAAGTTCATAGTTATATTTGTGCCTACTGTAGCTAGGTCTAGATATTAAAGTGGTCATAGAATGGAATCAGTTTTTACCTCCCTAGCATCACCTGTTTTGATGAGCCTGGATAGGAATGGGGGATGAATGTGCATATGGCTTTTGGTCAGTTTTTTTTTTGTTTTTATTGTCTGTTTATCATCACCAGCAGCATCTATGTAGGCTGGCTAGTACCTCTGCTCAATATTGTATTTCGCATTAGTGCTACTACAAGGTGCTCGCCAAAGGCTTTGGTTTCCCCAACTACATTTTCAAGCAACCAACCAGTGAACAGAAGGCAGAGCCAATAGGTTTAAAGTTCAAAGTACCAATCTGCCTGTAAAGAATGTGCAGTGAAGTGAAAGGAAAGACTCCACCAGGTCCACCAGGTAAACATCTATGCAGCACAGCAGTAGACACAACGTAGACTACAACAATAGCTACTAATAAAGCAGGTCTACTCCATCAAGACAAAATATGACGACAAATTATGTCTGAGATACGGTATCACAGGTGAACATCTCCGAGAGCATTTCTGACTGAAACACATGCATAGCATTAGTGGCATATCGCTATTTTCTTTTGCTTGGAGACCTCTTTGGTCTTTGTTGACGTGTCAAGCTCATCCAGCTGTCAGTTCATGCTCTTGTTTACTGGTACAGACGGGGCCTTTTCTGGGAAAGCAATCATTAGTGAAATAAACCTCACAAAGCACATGGGCTGCCTTGTGATTCGGAGTTCCTTTTTTAGTGCCGGAGCTTTGACGCTATCATTTAGAGAGATAGAGATGTCAAACACTTGCTGTGGATTCTCGCAGGAGCAGTGGGAGAAAAGGGAGGCTCACAGAGAGACAGAGAGAGAGAGAGAGAGAGAGAGAGAGAGAGAAGCAACTCCCTGGCTAAAGAGTTCATCATGGGTTTAGAGGGGGCGACATGAAAGGCTGAAGTGGCCTTGTTCTGAGTTTGTGTAAAGTGTAAAGAAAAGAAAGGGCTCATATTCCATACTGACCTCATTTTCCAGCTCCACGCGAAATACTTGGTGCTGGCTGAAATTGTGAATTCTGTTTGTTGTCATGGGTACGGCTGTTACAATATACTGCTTGTCAGGCCATCTGAAAATTACATGCAGACTTGCAGGCTAACTTATGTACAATGATCAATAAATAACATGTGCTGGTAAAAGCAAAAGGAATTAATCTTTAGCCATTGTATTCCGCTGTGAGGGGCTAATTAATTTATTAAGAATGAGAGGCCTTATTATCAAAGCAAAGCTAGTTGAAAAAAAACCTTCCTTGGAGGGAGAAAAAGCCTGTTAGCATGATAAGCCTATAATCTCTTTAAAACATAGTGTCTACAAAGCTCTGGAGAGCTTGCAAAGAATAGAATAACTGCACTGATTGCACTAAGCTTTTAGAGTTCAAGTACTGAAAGGTTGAAGAGGAAAACTCATGATGTGACCTTTCACAATCTATGTGCACACAGTACACAAGCTAATTAATGGACTGTAGAATTGCTTCAGCTGTTACAAATGGCCCTTTAATTTTTCATTCTGGTCAGTACTGTCATGTTGCTCTTAAACAGTACAACAGGCAACAAGAATATTCCCCATTTCTTTTATGAATAAAGTAGCCAGCCTCTGCTAGACCTCAACAGTAGTGGGCATCTATGGGCTTACAGTCCAAAAAATAACAAAAGAAGAAGTGTGTAGACCTTATCTTTTTCTGCGCTGGTAGTCAACGGGCGGTAGGGAGTGTTTCAGGTCAGGGGTAGACTGGGAACAGAAACCTGGCTGGGAAATGACATTAGTTCAGGGCCTGAGATCAGGGCAGGGGTGGGCTAAGGGGGGCAGAGGTGTGGTGGGAACAGGAGGGCTTGTTGTACATTTGCATAAGACGTCCTTTGAGGTTCTGTCACACTGCCCAACCTGTTTAGTTTGCTGTGCTGCTTCTTCAAACGGCTTCCTCAATTATTTCCATTTCTGCTCATGAGCATGTTTCTTTTGACATCATCACAATCCCCTCCCATCATCATCACAGACATCATCAGCATCAATATCTCTTTAGAGTGTCCTCAGGTGTGCTTGTGTTCTGTTTAGTGTGTGTGTGTGTGTGTTTCATATTTGCAACTTTGTATTTTAAGAATAACTGGTCAATCAGTGGTTATAAAAACATTTTAATTTTGTCAGAGAACTACAGTTAACCTGCAGGAAATTAGCCTGCTGACTACATTTACAGAAATTGGTACATTTACAGAAATTTTGATTAATGTGTGCAAAAATGAATTACAATTCTATAATGAAAAGCTACATTTGCAAACTCACACAGACACAATAGCCTTGTAGCTAGCTTTAATGATATTTTGGTTTATATTAACATCACCTTGTACTGAGTGCTGATGTCTGTCATATGTTGAAAAGTAGTTTTTTCACAACAATATACCAATCCACAAGACTGTTTCCAAGGAAACTCACATTGAGAGGAGAGACTGAAGGAGATACAGTATTTCTACAGGCAAGAGACCAGAGGTGTGGAGTCTAAGTTTGAAGCTCAGAGGTCAGTTTCCATGAATTTATTAGTAAAAGTGGGGCGCTGAACCTCACCTTTGTAGCTAATGTCCTAGTTCACAGCTCCATATTGGCCACCAGCAACGGAAAATCAAAGGCAAAATTCTGCGTTGTCCACCCCTGAGGAAAGCTTCTTACCTCTACAGTCATTTTTCCTCAGCTTCCTTTTGGTTTCTCTCCATCTGGCCAAAAAAAACCCACCAAATGCTCACCACTTATTACCATGGATGAATGATTCCAATATTCATTTATCAAAGTTGCCCTGAACTGATTGTTGCCAGCTGGGCATAATACTTTGTTAAGTATTCATGCAAACTTCCAAAAATGAATTTAGCACATTCATCCTAAAATGGATAGTTCTACAGGGAAGGATGCAGAAATTCCCTATGGTCAATCCTCGCCCAGTTTAGGTGATGACAAAGAGAAACTGTTTTAGCAGGATGACTGCTGGGAAGAAAGAAACAGTCGTGCACTTGAATCTCTTTCATTACAAGTTCTGTTCACGGACTCATGGAAGACTCAACAGAAGTTGTGCAGGGAATCATTTGGAAGGAAAGGAGGTCAAAGCACATTTTCATACTAGAGGGTTCTGGTGCTTAAAATTTCTGCCTACTCAAATGAGGAGAACCCAGCACAGTTTCACCAAAGTCTCTCTCAAAGGCGTTTGAAAGATCTTTAGCTATGAATCGTGCACTGGTGAGCCCAAGTAGATGATACAGAAAAGTAAACTAAACAATACAATGTGCATGACCTGCAACAATGTGATATTATTTGGACCAGCAGTAGATTAGGGAGTAATAGGGGATTGTCCCCATAATGGGCTAATGCACCCTTAATGAGTAGAGGTTGGGGACTGAGATGAAAACTAAATTATCAAAGTATGAGGTACTTCAGCTAAATCTACAAATAAAAATAGAGGATAAGCAGTCTTCTAATAAGATAAAACAGGAATTTATTGCTTTAGATTACTGTTCATTTAACGTTTTTATGCACTGGACTGGAAATGTAATGAGTATTAGGTCTAAGCATGTTGTAACTCAAAACAGGAGTGGCCTATTCTGCCTAAAGTGCTCTGACTATGGACTATAGTTCATCTTCCTAAACTACAGAGCTGAATGTCATGTGCCTATATGTTGTGTCTCCACACCACAACAGCTTTATAAGGGTTCATAAGGGTTCACTTATGACAAAAGGAAAATATGTCAAACTAATGAAATCTATGATTTGTGGTGGTCTAGGTGAGGGGGCACAGCATGTCAAGAATTATGCCAAGGTCACTCTGTGCCGACAGAGAACTCTTGACAAATAGGTTTATTGAGTGGAATAGGAGAGAAATGTGTCTGATTCAGTTCTGACTGTGGAAGAGATTCATTTGGGCAGAGTGTAAAATTTCGTTACTGGCCGTGGGGCTCCACTCTTTCTGTTTCTATATGTCTGGAGTTGGTCTGGGGTGTACCAGTGGTGCTATCTAGGGCTACTCTGCTCTTTTCTTCCATCTTTGTCCTCCATTAGCCTAAAGTGAAAGCCCACCTGTTGCCCATGAAGCGTTAGCCTACAGTCCAACTGGACAAGCCATAATTTACAAAATTGGAGCAAGACCAACTTCATGATAATCCTTAACAAGTCACTCAGCTCACAACACCCCCAGTTCCTCAATAAATTATTGATTATACTTTTGAGTCTCATTCATGGGTTTGTTAACTTAAGTATATATATCAGGATGTATTTATGCATGAGATTGTAAAAATTATAATGAATAATTTATTGAGATACGGTTTTAATGTATGCCTTTACTTTAAAATACATGTCCTCGAGGCCTATGTGTTTATTGATTCATGTGATATCTTTATCTCTCTCATGAAGTCTTCCATGTTTTTACATGATAACATGCAATGCCAATAATGTGATATTCTGGCAGCCCAAATGATTACTCATGATTAATAATGAATTGACCTAGGTGCAAGAGGTCGACTGCATTTGGCTGGGGGACCAGATGGTGTTAAGCACCAAAGATTTAACTGCAGCCTGAGCTGGTACCACCACGTCTGCAGTCAGCATAGAGAGGCATAGCATTCTGGCTGACAGAAAGTCACAAAAGTTGGCAGCTTCAAACCTTCTCTCTCGTCTAATTTAGGAATATCTCTAAATGCAGCCTTGGGTTTGCGAGGCAGAGTTGTTTTCTCACGAAATCGAGCTGATTCAACGCTGTCCTCTCAAAGCGCAAAAATGACAGGCTAAGAATAGATGGGGTTATGAGAAAACAATAAATAGGCTAGTGCATTATGAAGTCCCTTGCGCTAGAAGATTCTGAACTAAATAAACCTATTTAATCTTATTTCATTTCAACTATATTATTTGTTTGTTAATAGATCGAGATGGTTATGTTCATCGGGTCCACAATTCCACAGCAGTTTAGTCAAC
>PYXC01001803.1:1217500-1250000 GCA_015244755.2 Tenualosa ilisha | reverse complement strand
AAAAAAAACTATTTGTACCAATATTTACACACAAGGTTGGTAAAAAAAAGTTACATTGGCAAGTACGAACAAACATCAAGTCATTGTTAGCTCTCTGCTGTTTCTTAATATACTGTAGTAAAATACAGATTTTATACAATAAAAAAAATATTAACCTATGTCGAATAGACACACTGGTAACAGTTAACAAATATTACCAAACTATTAGGTAATGGCTATTTGGCTATTTATTGTGGCACCTTATTATTAAGTGTTAATTTGTGTGGATCAGGAATGGTTTAGGAAATGCATTTACTAAAAAAATAAATTTTGACGCAAGACTTGATATGTGTGTTCTGTGCATCTCTCTCTCTCCCTGTGTATGTGAAAATGTATGTATATATGGCATACATGTGTGTGTTTGTTGTATGTGCATATCTGGTCATATCAGTCTGTGTGCACGTGTGTGTTTGTGGTTTTTGTTTGTGGATGGCTGTGTGTGTGTGTCTGTGTGTGTGAGTGTGCGTGTATGTGCTTCACGTGTTTGGTATGTGGACAGGGGATACCTTGTTCCACCCCCAGTGACAAGCCAGGGGGGAGAAGCGGAGGCTTGGAGTTGAGGCTGAGTTTGAAAGCCAGCCTTATGGGAGCACTGTCAACCGACACACATGACAGCACATGACGAGATGCCAGCATTGTGTCTAAATTAGGCTCAGCACTGTTGTTTGTGTGTGTGTGTGTTTGTTTGTGTTTGTATATGGCATGCAAACATCTCTTTGAGCAAATTTTTGTTGACCAATATCTTTGAATTGAGTGCATAGTATATAAGGGCTGTCAAACAATTAAAATTTTTAAACACGATAAATCTCATAAAATTATGTAGTTAATCAAGATCAACCGTAAAATCGAAAAAAAAAACCCCACTTCTTTAAATAGCCATTTAAATTATCCTCAAATACATTCCTATAGAAAATTAGCTCTGAACATCACAGCAGTCCTTATTTAATTTCTTGAATATATGCTTACATGTTCATGTTAGTTATAATAAGGATCATCCTCTCTATGGTAGACAATTTTTCTGAAAATAATGCAAATATTTGGAATTTGGGTTTTGATATTAGGCCTAGGACTCAGACATTTGGCATATGTGCAAAACACGATTTGGACAAATAACTATATTTTTGCTTAACTGTAATGGCTGCAAGCTACACTTGTGCATCGAAGAGCAAAGAAGAAGTAGTTTGACTCCTGACAGTACAGTCAAGTGAAGCAGCTGGCTAATTGGAAATCGCTAGGCTACCTACAGTCAACAAGTGGAAGGAAATGTGTGCATTCACGACTGTGGCCTATCTGCCATCAACCATGGGACTCTGCATTTCACCCAGGAAAGTGAAAGTAAACTTGCACCGCACCGCATATGTCGGCTCCATAACTTAACCAGTTAACCAACCTTAACTTGACCATGTTGTGGGTTCATTTGATACGTTTTTAAACTACATTTTACCACACAGTTAATGTTATAACTAGCTTTATTTTGCTGCTAGCCACCCACGAAAATCTGCTTTGTTCCTTATGCAGATGAGCTCATTTCACTGTTGTTTAAATACCCTGCGTTAACAACGACATTTTATTTATTTGTGATAAAATGTGATTGTGTTAACACACTATTAACACGTTAACTTCGACAGCCCTAATTTATATATGTGTTGACATCATATGAATCTGTCTGTGTATGTGTCTGAGTGTCTATCTATGAGTGACTATCTTGAGAGAGAGAGTGTGTGTGTTTGTGTGTGTGAAGCTGTGTATTGCAGTGTGAGCTGTGCTATCTGTCTAGCACACTGCCAGGCAGCTGCATGCTGATTCCCATTGCTGGAAGACTGAACACTGAGCAGCAAATTGTCCCAAATGTCTCAGAACGGCAGTCTTGAAAATGCAAGACCAGACACATGTTTGTGCTGTACTCTTCTCTCTCTTTCTTTCCATCTCTCTCTCTCTCTCTCTCTCTCTCCATCTCTCTCTCTGTCTGTCGGTGTGGGTGTTTGTGCATGTGTGTGTTCTGTTTTCCCTTCATGCGCATGATTGACCTTATTTCTTCTTTTTCTGAGTGCATTTGTTTATGTTTTCCCTTGCCCACTCACACATGAGTGGTCATGAAAGTGGTCTGATGACTTACATAGAAATGCATATGCAAATGTAAATATCAAAATCTATCAATATATCTCTTTCTGTCTTTTCCTCTTTTTTACACACACACATGCACGCGCACACACACACACACACACACACACACACACACACACACACACACACACACACACACACACACACACACACACACATTTGTAAGGTAATATAGCTAGATGGACACTCAGTAGAAATCACTATCATCTAGCAAATATTTTCATACTATATACTGCACATGGCTATATGTGGAAGATCTAAGATTGACATCATATAGATATATTTGTTTATATGAGTGTGTGAGAGAGAAATTGAAAATGCAGTGCAGAGCACTGCGCTTTCCTGTCTGCACGACAGATATTGTTCACCCACAGCCGAGCAGAGGCTCATCTATATGATCATCAGATGGCCGGATTTGACACGTTGTCTCTGCCCTCTCCCTTGCAGTCTCGCTCTCTCTCTTTCCTCCAGTCCCATTAATCTACCCATCCGAAGGGAGAGCGAGATTGTGGACATTCAATCATCTTCCTTGGGAGCGTAAGGATTATACACATTTGGAGGACAATCAATGCGGAGCTGAATGTCATATATAAGCTCGTGTCACAGCACTGGAGTGTAAGGAGCGAGATGCCCACAGACTTGTGATAGTTGGGATGAATTGCATTGTTGCATGGATCATAGAGTAGAGGATCAACAAGAGTTTATTTCATCACATACTTCTGATGCGGCATATGCAATGTACATGTATCGATACAACGATGAGCATAAAATGCATTTTTTTTTGATATGGCGAAGTGTTAACATAGGTAGAAAAATAGAGAGATTGAACAAAATGTATAGTCTATGATTATGAGACATTCTAAAAAAAATATTGTCAGTTGTGCTGTTGTGCTTTCATGAGCTGAGGTAAAGGGTCTAAGACTTCTAATGTGCACACAGAATGGCTTTTTATCCTGTATTTTGTTCACAAAGGTGTTTATCTAATCTAGTTGAATTAGTTTTAGTGAGCACTATACCTTTGCCAAGATAATCCATCCAAGTGTCAGGTGGCAAATCAAAATGTTGATAAAAAAGAAGGATTAGAGGAACAGATGTGCCTCGGACAGGTGACAACAAAAGGCTACTCTAATATAGTTTCACAAAACAGAATGTAATTGTTTTGTGTCACATCACGTTTGGGGGAGTGTACAGTTGGTGTACTGAATGCAGGAATGTTCATGACTCCTTGAGCAAGACACTGAACTCCAAACTACTATCTAACAGTCAGGATAAAATTCAAGCTCAGCAAAAAAGCTTCACTGGTGCCTTGCATGTTAGCTTCTACCATCAGTTTATGAGTCTGTGTGTATGAATGTGAGACATGACATTGGAAAGTGCCTCAGGTGTTAGAAAGAGCACCAGAAACAGAGCTACATAAATGCCATTTTCCACCCAATGGCAGCTATTATGTGTGGCCCAGGTAAAGGTGCTCAGTAATACATATGGTACCAAGTTTGTGAGACGAATTTTAGTAAAACAAAACTTTTGTGTGTATACAAGAAGTCTTAGCTCTTCTTCACCTCAAAATAAAGTTTATATTTGTGTTGAGTATGTGTATATGCAAATATAGTCTGAGAATAACCTCCTTCATCTTTGTCTGCAAGGAAGAATGGAAACAGGAAAATAGATTTTTTTAATCTCACAAAGATGAAGAAAATATAATCAGGTAAAATTAAAATATAATCTTCAGGTAAAAGGTAAAATTAGGTGAGTTAATTATATTTGTGCTGTTTAGCCCTCTGACATATGCTGACCATGACTGTAGGGTATCACTAAAGACTGCTCAATGGTACAATGAAGTTAAATACATACCTAGTTGTAGCAGAGGGAGATGGCATACATTATTCATCCAAAATCATCCCGGCAGTTTTTGATGACAGGGTTCTTAGAATCGTGAGAGGTTGTGTGTGAAAGATTTTTTTTTTTCCTTTTCATTTCTTTGATGTTTAATTACAGGGATGTACGTACAGCACATTCCATGTTCCAAGTCAGACTCAATTTAAATTAAGGTTTGAACTGAAGCGACTTTTCTGTTGCTGTAAAATTATGTAGGTCAACCAGTTGAACATTTTCTTGGCAATGCCGAAGCTGTGCTTTGCATTCAGGTCCCAAACTGCTCAGTGACAAAACAACAGTTCTTTTCTATAAAGTTACTTTTTTTAAGTTACTTGGTGTGCCAAACTTTTACTCTCCTCTATTTTAGGGTCCATATGGAAATAATTGGCAACTGTACACAATAACAACTCAAGTATGAAAAGTATTTTATCTTGTGTGTGTGTGTTTGTGTGTGTAGAGGGGAGAGGGGTTGTTTGGACAACAACTTTATATAAAGCTAAATTTTCTGAGCAGCCTGTAGTTTCTCTCGAGGTTTGTGGTAACCCCCCAATCCACTTCGTCTCATTCCAGCAACTCTTTGCACAGCCTGGTGTGCAGCTAAATGAGACAGGAAAAATATTACAGGAGGCTGCAAAGGCCTTATTGCCTACGCCTGAGGGCAGGCAGTTTATCACACTGTGAATGAAAAACAATGGTGACGTCAAGTAGCTCCGCTGGGTTGCTGGAGCTGTGGCAAAAGAGCACTGCTGGTTTTTCAGGACTGCCCTCCGACGCATCACCTTTTTACAGCAAAAATCACTTAACCAGGCCCCATCAGGCGGATGTCAAGAGGCTTTCAGAGGCATTTATGCGTCGAGCAATAAGACATTTGCAATAAGACGGCCCGTTTTGTTTGGATTCGCTTTGAAAAAGCTACAAATTACAGACATGTCTCAGTGGAGATGTGGAGACACTGCAGATACTGCTGTGGCATATGAAAGATGAAGCGCAGTCGTTCAGCGTCATGGCGGAACTTAATGTGGAGTGCAGATATGGATTTCTAGCTGTGACACTGTCTGTTATTTTGTCTTTGAAAGCTGAGAGGGTATTTTTGTCTTTCTCATGAGGTGACGTGATGGAATCTGTGGAGCTTTAGAGAATCAGTTTTGTCTGCAGAAGGTTAGCAACAGTCTGACATGCAGCCTGTGTGTGTGTGTGTGTGTATGTGTGTGTGTTTTTGTTGCTGTGGATCATGTCTGGATGATGCCTCCACAAACAAAAGGCTTCAGGAAATTATTGACAACAGTCTGAACCCAACACCTAAAGACGAACTCGAGAACAGAGAAGCCTCTTGTCACCTTATGTTGGGTGATGTACATTCATGTTGTTCCTGATTACACAACAAGCAGTGTTTATACTTGATCACACTCGACCATTATTCGTTGTGGCAGATGAATGAATACAGTCTCCGCTTCCGTCTCTCTCTGTCTGGGTTTTCATCTCTCTATCTCTCTCTCTCTTTTCTGCCCTCTTTGTTTGTCTTTCTGTCTTTTCTTTCTCAGAGACACATCGACGATCCAAACAGCCATGCGCTTGTCTCCAGCGGGAGGGCCTCTCCTCCTCCTCCTAGTCATCACTGGGTAAGTTACAGGCCAGAGTTTCTATCTTTTTCACCTCACTTCTCTTCTCTCTACCTCTTTCTTTCTCTCTACTTCCTCTTTCTCTCCATCCCTCTCTCTCTCCCAAGACACATATGTGTTTGGGGAGAACAGAGGTTGTTGAAAAGTTGTGAGAAAATGGAATCAGTTCATTATCAAGACCCCGAAAGAACTTATACTTCACTTGTTTGGTTAGAGGCATAATTTGACGTGTTGGTGTAACAAACTTTCAGTCAAAGGCTCTCTTCATCAAGACATCTCCAGCATCCAATGATGTTTCTTGTTTGGAAGGCCTACAGTGCTGAATAAATGACACTGATCATTTCTAAATCATGTTGCTGCCTGATGTTGGTGATGTGGCCTTGTTAAAGGAGCCTATAGAGACATATCTCATATCTCTCCTCTCTATTACAATTGCTGTCCAGATTTCATATGAACTGTGTGTGGTATGTGTGTGTGCATGGTTTGTCTGAGGTATGTTGTCTGTTTATGTGTGTTTGTTTGAGCAGATTGTCTGTGTGTGTATGCTAATGGTGGGGGTTAAAAAAAACATCATTCATTCACGTGCTGTGCTTGCCAAAAGAATGTCCCATGAGCCTCTCTGATGGAGCGCAGGAAGTGTGAGGTGGCTGTCTATTTCTGCCTTTCCTCGTCCTCAGGGGTGATGATAAGCTTCGCTTCAGAACATTGACGTAGCTGCCCTGGCAACAATGCAACCATCGACCATTTTTTTATTAAATTATTTACTTCCCTCTCTCTTGCTGATACACTACTGGCAGTATTTGAAAAACCACAGTTGCCTAAAGTACAGACATTCATACTGGATTATGTGGGCTTGAGGAGAGAGAGAGAGAGAGGGAGAGAGAGGGGAAGAGAGAGAGGTACTGCTGTTGCAGTTGGTTAGTTGGATGGCATTACTGTTAATCCCTCCAGACTGCTTAGCGAATGGCGATGGATGGATGAATGTGGCGTAGGTGTGTAGGTGTGCGAGCATGGAGGCAGAGCGACACTCGGATCCCTGGGATTCCTCTGTCATCCTGTCCCGCTTCTATGTTATCGGCGCTCGCAAGGGCCCGGCGCACTGACACGATTACACATGACCCAGTCTAAAAGAGGGAGAGAGAGAGAGAGATGGAAGAGAGTGTGTTTGGGGACTTTTGATGGTCTCAGTGTCACATCAAATGGGGACCAAGTGAGAGGGAGAGGGAGAGAGGGAGCGAGAAAGAAGCAGAGAGAGAGAGAAAGAGAGTGGTAGAGAGGGGCTTTGTGTGTGTGTGTGTGAGGGGTCATAGGAGTAAGTCTGTTTGCAGTGCTATCAGAGGCCTGATTTTAATTAGGCCAGGGTGTGTGTGTGTGTGTGTGTGTGTGTGTGTGTGTGTGTGTGTTTTATGTGTGAGTGTAAGGGGTGGAGGGGACTTGGCTTCAATGCAACCCCTGTGGTCTATGCTTTCTGTGAATGGGCAGTCATCTTTGGGACAGATCAAAGAAGTGTGTGTGCATGTGTGTGTATGGTTGTGTGTGTGTGTGTGTGTGTGTGTAGGTGGGGGTGAGGCATGGTATGTCACCGCCCCTCTGCCTCACCATCTGTCCCTCCCACACCTCCTGCCAGCCCAACAGACGGGGGACTGATCTGCTGAAATTGGCCAGGGACAGAGAAAGGTGGGGTGGGGCAAGCCTAGAGAAAGAGGGGCACAAAGAAAGAGAGAGAGAGGGGGGGGGCAGGAAAGAGTGAGAAAAAAGAGAAATAATAAAGACACCAGAGACAGAGAGAGGAGGGGAGAGACAGAGAAGAGAGATGGAGAGAAAGAAAGGAAGACGAAAGAGAGAAAGACACACATCATTTGCAGAGGCGGTTTAACCCAGAATCCTTTGCTGCAGCTCCTCTCGTTTTTTGGCTTCTGGCGCAGCTTGTGCTTAAATAACCAGTCCCCGTTTCTCATCAAAAATGAGAGAGAAAGAAAGAAAGAAAGAGAGAGAGAGAAAAAGAGGAAGAGAGAGAGAGAGAGAGAGACTGAGAACTTACAGTAACACAAAATAAATGAGAAATATATGTGCCTATGGCTACCTTTGCTCTACCTTTGCTTGTACTCTGCCCGAAAGGCACTCTGTCATTGTCCATGCAGTTAAATTGGATCTCGTTATGATGGCAGGATGCACTGTTGAATAACCTGCTTTGGTGAGCGCGTCGCTGGTATATATCAACGCTGGCTTTTTATCAGTGCAGTACAGGCACATCAGTTAATTCCTGGTTCCGTTCCTCTTCTTTTTTTTTGCCTCATGGTGAGTGCGCTGCCATGGATGGAAGATAAGTCGCCAAAGTTAATTTACTACTCATTACTGGCCTTCTGTGATGCTGCCGTCTGATTATAAGGTGACCCCAGTTCCCCTCACGCTTAGTGTCAGGGCACGCGCTCTGCTTTCAGCTTGTGCCTCTGACTCTGCCGGCCCATTGCACGGCACGTACTTGGGATTGCTTTTACAAAGCTTTTCTTTTTTTTTTTTTAACAACTTCTCTTTTTTGCAGTTCACTTTCTCTCCACCCTCAATTCCTACTATACACACACATACACACACACACACACACACACACACACACATACACACATGAGTCCATAGTCCCAATCTATGGAGTGGCTATGGTAGAAAAAAAAGAAAAATGTATGTATAAACTGCTGTGCAGGGAACAGAAGCGATGTTTTGACACAAGGGTTTGTGGGTATGAGAGAATGGGAGAAGAAGAACTAAAAGCAGAGCAATAGGGATGGGGCACCATGCAAAAAGGGGAGAAGGGAGGGAGGAATGAAAGGAAAGAGAGAGAGAGGGGGGAGAGAGTGCTGACAAACACTAGGCCGCTCTCTTTCAGCATGGATAAGGGCTGCGTTGCTGCAGGGGCCCCTGCCACACACACACACACACACACACACACACACACACATGCTCTCAGTGGCCCCTATTGATGACATGAGTGCCACAGGAAGGCCAGTAATAGTGCCTCTGATTTGCGGGGAAGCCGAGCACATTCATTAGCCTCGTTTATTGGCCCTCTTGCACAGCCTCACCTCACCTCTCTCTGTTTTTCTTAACCCACAGCTCTCTGTTTGAGTTTGGAGGCCATTTTAAGGGCTCGTCATCATTTTCCGATTTTTGGGGTAGGACGATGTTGAAAACGTCCGTGTCAGCACATCTGGGACATGGACCTGCAGACACACCCTTTGAACTGTGATCCTATTAAGACTGGTCCTGCTGGAGGTCTCGCTGCAGGCAGTTTCTGATAGCGCAGCAGACTTGGCATATCTACTTGGATCACTCTTTGTTAACAACATAGCAGGAGAAGTCACTCTTTTGACTTGCTGCTTTCTATAGAGACTTGGTCATGTAATACTCAGCACTTTTCTAGATGTTGCTATGCGACCAGTTATTATTAATTATTAAATTAACTTAATCATTTTTGGTGACAAATTCTTATTTATTTGGTTTACTTGATTGAATATGTGCTGATACAATTAGGCTTTCTATTTCACAAGTTGTATAAAAAATGGTCAAGGTATTGGCACACTTAACAATGACGTGGTCGTTTAGTCTGGTACCCTTTCTGGTACTCTTTGATTCTGATGCTGTATTTCACCATAGAAAAGTGCTTTAAAGATATTACGGAAGGCTGAAAAAGGAGAGGAATGCTCTTTCACTGGTTCTAGACAGGTACACAATGTTCTTTTGGGCTAGCTTGTATGTCCCATACTCAACAGACATATTGTTCATTAATTGACATGAAAGCTATTTTTATTCACAGGTGGAGTGCTCCCTATAAACCAAATTAGGTAAACACCTCACCTGTGCGGAGGTAATCCATTCTGGCAGCAGGTGTGACATATTAAAAGGTGCTGATTAAAAAGCAGGATTATTGCACAGATGTGACTCGGACCAGAGACAATAAAATCAGTTTTGTCACACAACACAACAGAACACAACACAGCACAACACAACACATCACAGCGCATCTCCACTCAACGCAACCCAACACAACATATGGGAGCACGCACTTGACATTCTGACTGCACAAAGGCCAGCTAGAGCCGTTCCTCAAGATTGTTTCATCTTTACAGATCGTAAAGATGACTCTAACTTTACAGATCGTAAAGATGAAATGCTGACTGATATGGATGAAATATGAATCAAATTTATGAACACAATTTGAAATGTCTTTTGAAATGACATTTTTACTTGTAATTGAATGAACACCACATTCTCCTATCAGTGAGATGGGATGCCATACCCAATGCAGCTCTGAACTCATCTCCTTCTGCCATCCCAGCATCTACGTCGTCCTCTTGACACACACTGCTTACAGTCGGCAGCTGGAGAGGTGCTGCTCAAATAGTCCCATTCAGTGCGTCACTGAATGTCTGCTGTGTGTGTTTGGTGTGTTTGGTTGGAGCTGCTCTGTTTCAGCTTGGCCCTTCCTTGCCAGGCAGCCTCAGTCTCAGCCTCTGGGGATTCAGTCTTCCCAAACATCTCCGACCGTCAACGCCGCCTGTGTACGGCAAGTGGTAATCCTGTGCAATTGGCCTCGGTGTCTGTGATTAGCACGGATTGTCTGCTGCCGCGTGACATGGCCCCTCTGCCGCCTCTCCAAGGGGAGCCGCCGGAGGAGAATCTGCCACTCACCGTCTGCGTCTGTCTCATTCGCCAGGATTTCTCTCCTTCATTCCTCCCTTCCTCTCTTCTTTCCTTCCTTCCCATACCTCTCTTCCCTTCAGCTGGATCGTTTTTTTTTTTCCCACACTGCCTCTTTTTTACAGCCGTCACCTTCGCGTTTCTTGGTCGGATTTAGTCGGGAGAGTTCAGCGAGGCGAAGGTTTTATGGCAGGCTTAGAACACGGAAAGGTTTTATGGCAGGCTTACCATGAGAAACCGCATCTCCCCTGAGGATAATAAAGTTACGAAAACAAACAAACAACCACGACAGGAAAAGAAAAATAAGGATTTATTTCTCAACGCACCATGGTTACCCCTCTCACCCCCAACAAAGCCAACCCCAACCGGTGATGCTGCACCTCCTGCCACCTGGAATTGGGAAATCACCTGAGGAGACAAAGACTGGAGCTCAGAGTGAATGAGATGGATCTACATTTTTCATCTCTCTCTCTTTCTCTCTCGCACTCTCTCCTCAGCATCACTCTCTTTGAGGAGTTTTCAGAGATGAAACTCTTGGATCGCACCCGCTGGGGAATTTCCTCCCTTTGAGTTGCGGCGTGATGTGAGTGCTGGCGGCAGCAGTGGTGTCGGACAGGAGCAGCGAGCCACGGCAAACATCAGAGAGAATGGCAGAGGAGCATGTCTCTCTCTCTCTCTCTCTCTCTCTCTCTCTTCTCTCTCCATCACAGACCCCCCACACACACCCCATTTCAGTGGCATTACCCGCTGTACCCGCTCCACACACACACACACACCCAACAGTGTGCCCGTCAAGCTAAATGCCAGAGACACTAGAGCTGGAAGAGTCAGGCAGGACCCTTAGGGGGAAAAAAGAGCCCTGTTCAAATAACAAAGAGGGACTGTATTATCACAGCACACACACGCACAGTGCACACACACACACACACACACACACACATGAACAAACTCTTTTCTCTGCTCTAACACATAAAGCATGTATACACAAGGGGTCACACATCAGTTTGATACATAACATCCATTGACATTGCAGACTTCACTTAAATAGGACTTGAGTGAGCAGAATGGACGTATTCATGGCATGTATTGGCAGCTGTCAAGTTGTCCATGAATCAGAGATGTATTTTAGATATATTTTACACACCAGAATAGTTTTTCATGCACATATGCACATGCACATGCACTCACACACACAACCATACACACACACACACACACACACACACACACACACATGCGATTGTACTGTAGGTACATATTCATTCACCCATACACAATTGCAGACACATGGCTTCCTCACCAAACACAACCTGGTAGACTGCTGCTCCGCGTAATCTCCCGGGACTCGTGCGTCTAATATGCACACACACACACACTCACACACACACACACACACACACACACACACACACACACACACAGCCATTCACAACACTCTCTTGACGAGGAAGTCCTAATCATATCGTAACACATAAGCACTACACCTTCAGAGGGCACAAAACTCCTCAGCATGGCAGCTGTTCGCGAGCGCTCCCGTCTCACACAGGAGCCAAGGGGCGACTCATATGGGATGGCATCGGATATAATGTGATGTGGCGTGGCGCGTGCCAGAGGTGTGAACGTGCGATCGTGCCATGCGATGCAGGCTGGGTGCTGGTCTGCCTTCCAGAAGTCAGCTTAAGCAATCTGGCAAACCAATTTTTCTTCCCCGCTAAAATGCACACACACAAACACACACACACACACATAGTCTTTGTTGGTCTTCCACTGCCATATTCCCATGGGGAAGAGAGGCTATTTGCCCAGGATTCCCTCACACTAGACTGGGTGTTGATTGGTCGGCCGGCCATTTGCCCTTGCTTTGGATCAGCGGCCCCAGTATGCGTGCGAATGAAGACATGTCTGTGGAGAACCAATGGGCGTCTGCTTGTGACCACTGATGCGGACAAGACTCTCCCTCTGTGTGTGTGTGTGTGTGTGTGTGTGTGTGTATATATGTTTGTGTGTGTGTGTCTGTGTGTGTGTGTGTGTGTGTATATGTGTGTGTATATGTGTGTGTGTTTTACATGTTTTGTTTGCCGGGGTTATTTATGTATGCAACCGTGAGTTGTACTTGGCCGACACGGCATATGGGAAAGTATGGTCTTCGTTCGCCTCGTCTAACATGGCACATTAAAACCGGTTGAAAACACACACACACACCCACACACACACAAAGACCCTTGCGTCCTGTGCCTTGCGTGAGACAGCGCTGTTTCCTCGGGTCGGTTTCCCTGCACCTTTGACTGAATAATTCCCCTCTTTAAACGGTCCCGAACAGTAGAACGGCCCAGCCTCTCCGCCCTCCGCCCTTCCCGAGGTCCCGAGGACACTCTGAAGGCTGAATGAGGACAGACAGGCATGTCCCACAACCCCATGGTGCAGAGTCTTACCTATTTAGGCCGAGTGGAGAAGCACATTTGGAATGTGGAGCATTTTGAGTTTTCGTTTTACCGTGGCTATATTTAGCAGGCTAACATGAACCATAAGAAATGAAGCACTGCATTATTCAGACCTTATAAACTGGAGAGCGTTTTGTGCAAAGGAATGCCATGATGTTATATGGGAGAAGTGGAGTGGATAGTTTTTTTTTTTCTTTTTACTTTTTTTTCGGGGTGGGAGGCGGGGCACGTTTTGAGAATCTGAGGTTGCTGTAGGATGCTAAGGATGTGAAGCACTTCCATGTGTGCCGGCTGTTGCCATTTCCCAGGTAGCTATTGTTGGCCCTGGGGAGAAACATCTAAGATGTCTTTGCTCTGTTTAATCAGCGACAGAATTTGAATATTAATACACACAGAACAGCATTGTTTGCTTGCAGTGAAGGTGAAGTGATTCACAAATCAAACTCATGCATGCACAGAAAGCACACCCACCCATGCACAGACACACACGCGCACACACACATTCACGCATTCACGCACTCACACACGAACACACACATATGAACACACGCTACTCTGTCTACACACACACCAATGCACGCTCACATGCGCACACACACACACACACACACACACACACACACACACACACACACACACACACACACGGCTGAAGAAAGATCAAAGCTCTGGAACAAAATGCCTGATGCAAAAGCTGTAATCTCAGCAGCAGAAAGAAAAGGCGAAACTAAATCACATTGTAGAAAGTCAAAGGGTTTGATATCATTTTAGCTTTGGGAAATCACAGGGTTTTGGAAAAAAAAATATGCAGCAACCAGCAAATTTACTGTAAACTAAGCTGTGAGGTAGAGGTGGAATGGGGTGGTGAGGTTTACAGAGCAGGAAGGTAGCAGAATGACTCACACAGACACAGGCAGACACACACACACACACACACACACACATACAACCTAAGGGAGAGAGCAAGTGAGAAGAGAGACACAGAGTGATACCAAGCTGTAGGTAGGGAGCTAAATCTCTTCAAGAGAGATAGACAGAGAGCAAGAGACAAAGAGAGAGAGAGAGAGAGAGAGAGAGAGAGAGAGAGAGAGAGAGAAAAGGGGAAAAACAGCGAGGAAAGGCAAAACCCCCACCACCAATAAAACAAACAGACTGAAGCATAAGGCTGTGCTGAAAAACACACCGGGGCTCTGTCAGAGCAGAGCAGAGCAGAGGAGCGGAGCGGCCATGTTTGCCACGTGCCTTAGTGCTGGCATCTTCACCGCGAGGTCGCCCCAGGCCTCCATGCTCCTCTGTGCCCCCCACTCCATCCTTTAAGTGGAGAAGCAGTTCCTTCCCGTGACCTGGAATATTTATGAGTCGGTATTGTGCTCCATTCCACTTTCGGTTTGCGGTTTTTATTTTAAAGCGTCTGTTTAAACATTCCCCTCGCAGAGAGTTTGACGCCCCCCCCCCCCCCCCTCCCTCCAGGGGTCTCCATAAGCCTGCAAAGAGAATCATCACATTCGAATGGAATGTTTTGGGTGAAGCTCCGTTGGGAGACATGCTTCGTCTCTTTTTTATAAAAAAGGACAGGAAAAAAAAACTGAGTGTAAGTGATATCGTCACGGCGAACCATCACACTAATGAGGCACTGCGGTGCTGTTTTTAAAAAAACTCCAAAATTCACTTGCAAAAATTCTTTGCAATTTTTCCCCTTTTTTTCTTTCTTTTCTGTCTTTTTTTGAAAGTTAGTATCTCCAAATGCTCCCATGTTTGAAGTTCTTATCGCCAGCATTAATCTTTAACAATGATAATTTTATCTGTAGTGGTATTTCAGTCTTGCTCCAGGCATTGTGTGTTTTATGGTCTCTGCCATAATCAGCCTAATCACAGTCATCAAATTATAACAGCGCTTCACTCGCTCACAGGCACACTCCAACCATGTTTCCTCCTCATAAAAACCAAAGCTTAAGACAGACTGGCAATGTGTTTTGCCAGTGGGTTACACTTCATCCTGTTAGCTAAAAAAACTATACGCTGATGATGTATGTCAACATGGCATTGGTAGGCATAACAGAGGAAAGTGAGAACATAACAATCTGCTGAAAGATTCCTCATGCATTACCACTGTTATCAAGTCAGATAATATTGATGCATGTTTTCTTCCAGCTAAACAACTCGAATCAGAATGATTTATAGAGAAATGTGATGCTCAAATATGTCCTATCTGACTGGAATGTTGCTTGAACATACAAGCAGATGGCAGAACATTCTACTTCATATGTGTTGTGTTGACCAGAAATATGAATGGTGTACTCCTGTGGAACCATATACTGAGTGTCTCTTCTCCATCTCCTTCCCTCCTCACAGGGTTATGGCTGAGGAGGTCCTGCCTCCAACCATCCAGAAGCTGATGAAGGGATACAACAAATACCTCCGGCCATTCTTTGGCGGTACAGCTTCACATTGCACATCCTCAAGCTCCTTCAAAACAAAGCACCCACACACACCCCACCCACACACACTCTCTCTCTCTCTATTCTCTCAATCACACACAAACACCTACACACAATGACACACACACACACACACACACACACACACACACACACACACAGCTGCTTCTAAATCCATTTCAACCTAATTATTCAGCCAGATGCCCAGCACGCTGACCCGAGCTGACCCACCACACATGCAAAGCATCTGATTCTTGCCTGCCAATAGTCAAACAGGGCCAGTATCCGTAACTTGGAAACCAGGAGTAAGTAGGCCTGGTTACTGAAGAAACTAAAAATATGTGGTGTGTGTGTTTTTTCCCTTCCCACACACTTACTAATTAACACCAGTGTTTGGCCACGAGGCCGCGGTAATGATTCGACTCGAGCGAGCACGTGGATCGGGTCATGAATGCATTAGAGTTTCTGTTCGTGCGATTCACTCCTCCCCATCCATTTCTGGTGGTGGAGAGACTACCAGCCATCTCATGCTGAGAGGAGAGCATCTGAAATTGTGTCACAGCACTGAGAATACTTTTAATGTGGAGGCTGGCTTTTAAAATCTGATTTGCCTCATAAATAGTCAATGATGACAGTTTCCCTTAGTGGACCTCGTAGCTGTTGAACTAGAGTTGTAAGACTTACAAAACTGTCGTCAGCTTAGTGCTAAAATATCTGAAAGGCACATAAATGCTGTTTGAAAACATGGAGGATGAGGCAGATGAACAAAAGGATTAGATAGCTAGATTTCCAAATAGAGAAAGACACAGACAGACCAAGACTATTGTATTTTGGCAGCATACTGTACTCTTCTGTAATGCATTTTTCCCCTGAAACAAACAGACTGACCAGAAATAGAAATGTAATCCTCTGGGCTCTGAACTCCCTGTTGACCATGTTCCTCTGCTGTCTCTCACAGATGGCCCAGTCACTGTAGGCATGAGTTTGGACATCGCCAGCATTGACACCATATCAGAGATCAACATGGTGAGCTGACAACCATGTCACAGTAACCCCTCTACCACACACACACACACACACACACACCTTGCCTTAGGTTTGCTATTAGAGATTAGGGTGAATTTGCATTGTGCATGTGTTTATTTGTGTAAGTGTGTGTTCTTATTGGTGCATATACAGTGTGTGTGTGTGTGTGTGTGTGCGAGCCATGTGTATGTGAGATTGCGTGCGTGTGTGCCTGAGAGTATTAATACCATGCTTCATTTAGCCTGTGGAGTGCTGTCACAATCACTGCCAGTCAAAATGTCGGCTCGCGTTGTTCTGCTCAGCTCCATTATCACTGTTAATATGAGCCTGCAAATGTGCATGTGCCCTCCTCGCTCTGATGTGTGTGTGTGTGTGTGTGTGTATGTGTGTGTGTGTGTGCATGCGTGTATGTTTGGTTCTATTTGAGATATGCATGTCTATATCCCTGTTAATACAGTTACATATTAATACCTAATTGATTATGTATGGACATGCTCACTTGTGTATACTTGTTACATTTGCATACTCGCATACCTGCATATTTGCGCTAAGATGCGGGGGTTATGGATATAGTTTGCATGTGCATTTTTGTACAGATGCATGGAAGCTTCTCAGAGTTCTTTCATGTACTTACACTAAACACTGAATCTATATATAATATGAAACTAGTATGGCATTCATATCTGATTGCAGCTGGTGGATGTTTGCATTTGTGCATTCTTCTAGACATGTACAGAATTTGGCAGTTAATTCCTTTGTATGCATGCTTTTGTTTGGGATGCATATGTTGCATGTGTGCGAGTGTTATGCCTGCATATGCGCATTATTCCAAGACATATGCAAGGTATACTATATACCATGTATTTGTGTGTGTAAACACAGTAAAAACAAGAGTGGTGTGTGTGTGTGTGTGTGTGTGTGTGTGTGTGTGTTTTATGTCAGGCATGTTGGTCCTGCACAGCTGGCAATTTGACATTTACGTGCCGTTGCATAGTCAGTGATTGGGCCCACTATTGAATCATGTTTTGATTTTAAAAGACCTTGCAACCTTGATTTTGCAACATTGTTTCAGTGTCATATTTTACAATGTAGTTCAACCATATGCCAATATTAAAGATTTCTTGTACAGGTTTTGTCATTTCATTGTTGATTTTTCAAGCAGCGGTAACCATTGACTGAGGTTATTTCCACCATATTTCAATAGGTGAAGGTTGGTCATGTGCCAACTGAGTGATTTCATATGTGTGTGGTTTTTGTTAATCTGACATGCAGGACTACACCGCCACCATCTTCCTGCGGCAGCGCTGGACGGATGAGCGCCTGGTCTTCGAGGGCAATAAGAGCCTGAGCCTGGATGGCCGGCTGGTGGAGCTCCTCTGGGTCCCCGATACCTTCATTGTGGACTCCAAGAAGTCCTTTCTGCATGACATCACCGTGGAGAACCGCCTCATCCGCATCTTCCCCAACGGAACGGTTCTGTACGCCCTCAGGTATCTCCTTGCCTATCAGCCTCTGGAACCTCTGCTTCACTTCTCGATGAATAAAATAAAGCTGCTTAAAAGGCATTCAGAGAATTGTGGCCTGCTTTTGAAAGGAAAAACACACAATTCTCCACATGCTGAATGAATTGTTTATGCACAGATGTGTGGGCAAGGACATTAGGGAGAAGCTTTGATAAAAGAGATGTAAACAAAAGTCTTTTTTCCTGGAGCAAAGCGATACCATGAGCACAAGACACTGGAAACACAACAGATCCAACTGTCTACAGATAACTGCTTATCTTGCAATTAAGGAATCTCCCCATTGGAATCTGGGCATGAGGTGATCTAGTGAAACTATGAATGCAGTATGGAGAACAATGCTTTGCTTTTTACGTCTCCCCAGATCCCTTGACACAGTGCAGAATAAAGTCATTGCCTTCTCGTACAATCATGAAAAAAAAATATGAAAAAAAACAAAACAAAAAGAAAACAGGAAAAATGTTTGGATGTGTCCTTAGAGAGAGATGAACTGTCAGTCACTCATGGAAGAGTCACTTTGATGACTAATGAAAGGTGCAGAACATACGACAGGGAAGGACATATGGAGTCATGTCAAGGGAAAGAGGGAATTCACTGGAAAAGTTAGAGTAAGAACTAAAACAGGACAGAAGAATGGAGGAAGGAGACTGGAAGGACAGATCTGATGTGAGGCGATGCAGAGGACAGAAGAAGAGAGATAGCGAAAGAAAGGGAGAGAGAGAGAAAGAAAGAGAGAGTGTGTGTGTGAGAGAGAAACACAAATGTGAGAGAATTAGGAGTGTGGAGGGTGAAATAGAAACAGACATGGAGTGTGAATAACAGCAAGGTGAGAGAGTTAACAAAGGTGTGAGAGAAAGAGAGAGAGAGGGGGGTGGGGTAGTGAAAGGGAGGAAGAGGTAGATGAAAAAAGGTGATAAGAAGAACACAAAAGGTGAAGAAGGGAGAGAGTGAAAGAAAGAGACGTAGTGACAGCAGCAGAGAAGTGAGAGAAGCTTGGGAGGTCAGGAGTACAGAAAGATGGAGGGAGGGAGAAAGATGGAAAGAGCAAGGTGAGGGAATTGGAAGAAACAGATGAAAGCGACTAAAAGAGAGAGAGAGAGAGAAAACGTCAGAGAAAGAGATGCACAGGCAGATCATGTGGTGAGAGTCACAGAGGGGTTACAATATTTGAGAAATAGAAGTTTTGGAGAGAGAGAGAGAGAGTGAGAGAGAGAATGAATGGACAGGGAAATACAGTCAAAGAGATGTGCAAGGGCATCTGACAGTGGGCATCAGGGCTCAGCCAGGAGAAACACTGTTGACAAGACTAGACTGAAATGGAGACAGGACAGCCTTTCCCCCCTTCTATTTCTCACCATGATTCAATTCATCATTCATCTTTTCTCCCTGAATGTTTTTTCCTCTCTCTCTTTCCCCCACCCCACCGCTCCTATTCGCTTCCTTTCTTTCCTTGCACTTCTCTCTTTCACTCTGGCTCTTGTAGGATCACGACAACAGTGGCCTGCAACATGGATCTGACTAAGTACCCTATGGACAGACAGACCTGCACCCTCCAGCTGGAGAGCTGTAAGACACCCATCACCCCCCCTTCCTAACTTCCTACACAAACAGATGACAATTCACTTGAAGCCCATTGGCTTATTACCTGAGATTAGATTAACTTTTGTGGCCAATATTCATCTCCACTGTAATTGCTCAAATTTATTATCACATTTTATGATCTCTCTCATTGCTGGTCTCTACCTGTCTGAGGAAGGCTTGCAAATACATCTGAACCATGAATGAATAGTATAATATTATTTCTAATGTGATATGATGACTGCTTGCAAAGTATGAGACATCCAACGTGTTTGTATTTACATTTGTTAGTGTTCTGTTGAATCATTGTCAATGCTGCAAGTATCTCCCATGGGTATTGATTCAGAGATGGCCAGACTTGATTCTGTGTACTACTGGAGTTGCACAGGACTTGCATCATAAATTGTTGGTGAGCGACTCTGCAACTTTCGAGCGATGTGGGGCATCTGTTACCCACTGCTGAATTTTTTAACTTTTTAGACATTTCACCAAATATAAATATATAAATATATATATTTTTTGAGAGCTGAGGAAGAATCTCTGGAAGGATTGCCATTTTTTAAGTGTACCCCCTCAAGCAAAAGTGGTTTGCGAGGTTGTTTTCCGAAAAATGACCAGATAGTCAAGGAAACAGGCGCAGTGTAGCTCTATCTCGGCAAGCTTTTCAATCGTGATGGAGTGTTATTGGGTGAGACGGCTGGAGAGGGCTCTAGGCTCCTTCAAAGTGCTGGGGAGGTGACGGTGGGGTGGCTCTGCAGCGCCACGCAGGATTACTTCAGGCCAGGATGGAGTAACTGACAAGCTTGGACCGGCCCGCAGGTTGTTGTCCATCAGACAGAGAGACAGAGAGAGAGAGAGAGAGAGAGAGAGAGAGAGAGAAGAAAAAAGACACACACACATACAGGATGTCTGAGGAAGATGCAAAGCCAAGACCAGGAGCTAGCAAGGAGGGAAGGAGAGAGCTCATGGAAGACATCCAAGAGACACAGAGAGAGAGAGAGAGAGAGAGAGAGAGAGAGAGAGAGAGAGAGCGAGACCATAGACATGGATGGAGGGCCACAGAGAAATAAAAACACATGTCAATATCACTGAATATGAAGGAGGATAGGTAAACACACCTCTGTCACACCCTAAGGCTCTCAGGTGGGGAAGATTACTCTGCCCTAGGGTAGGCCTGGTCTCTGTTCTGCCCACCAGCCTGGAGCGCTGGCCCTTTGTAGCTGTCCGTGGTGCTGAAGTCTCCACCTCAGTGTCTGTCATGGGATGGAAGGCTTCCAGAGTGTCTAGGCAGCCATCTTTTAACCTTTCAACTAAAAACAATAGAGCAGCTGAAAATTAAACACACCTAACCTTAAATATTAATTGTAATTAATTTAAAATATCAAATTGCTGCTTCTTGACCAGTTTAAATGATGAAGAATAGGTTGTAACTCTTTCTATTCTGTCTCATTAATTTCATTAATTAGGGACAATGTATAGTTTTAAATGTAAACATTGGCATTTGATGCAGTGTGTCAGAGTTAACCTCTGGACTTCTGGACATCTGAAGTAAACTGTGTGGCCTGGAGTATATAAAATTAGCATGAGTGATATTCTGAAACTAAATATGTGAAACATCGCTAAAATATTTATTCAGTAATGACAAGAATAAAGTCCATGCGACTTATGTGCAATGAAAGATTTATCATGATGCTTGATTTTCCTCTTCATTCACTGCATGTTCTCAACCATGTGACCACATTTAAAGCTGTCCTGGCAAGTTATGAATGTTTAAAAACTTTTTATGCTGACTACCTGGAACATATGCGACACTTCAGATAGCACACATATGAAACATTCAGCATAAGATACTGTAGGAAACATACGTGATGTGGGGGTTAATAAGCCACTCTAAGGAGCTGCGTTACCTAAGTCAACATTACCTAAAGCTTTGATAAAGGCCTATGGCATGGTAAGCTAAACTGGTCAGTTGACCTCTGAAATGAACAGCAATTCTTTACGTTCTAAAATATTAAAATTTTGATTGCTTGTGATTAAAAATATTTAGTAATAAACTAAGAGATTTTTTTCAAGCATGTACACCTGTGCGTTCTTATACAATGGTCCTGTGTACCCCACGTTTTGTGTATAGTGCATTTTCAGGTTACCAAAAGACGTAATATAAATCTGATAAGTAACTGTTGCTTTCCAGCCCTATCACGACGCCATCGTATGTTTCAGTCACCAATCGACCACAAAAGGCTTGACTTCAGTGTGTGTGTGACGTGTTGTTTTCCGTCAAAAAAAGTGCACGGTCGCCATGAAAAATACAAGCCCACACACTCATGCTCTCCCAGAAGTTAATTAAAGACAGTAATCAAAACACAGTTAGCATAAACAAATAAATATTTAAATAAAGCATCAGGCGAACTAGGCTTGCTTGTGACTTTTTTAGGTTTGGGCGAGGCCCGATGTGCTTAATTTGTGTCCTAATTTAACTCATTTTATCATAGCCACACAATTACTCCTCTGCTTCAGAGAAGTAGTTGCATAACGCTGTTGTATCAGTTGAATGCAAGGAGCTATGTAATTAAACAGCTATCTTGCAGCCTAATTAAACACCAAATAACTATGCATTTATCTTGTCATGGGCCACTGCATACTTGTTGTTACAAGTTCAAGTAGAAGGGTGTGTTTAGGTTGGCTACTTTCCTTAGTGTCTCTTCAAGCACTTGGGAACTGGTACCTAGGGTTTGCTTTGTAGTGGCAAACTGAACAAAGGTGAGAAGACCAGGACAAGTTATTCACTGGAACGGGAGGCTGCAGAGATAAGAGGACATGATTTCTGTAAGGGGAAGCATGCGGTTCCTTTTCACCCTTCACAGATCAATTATGCATGCCTTTTTTTCTCCCGCGCAAAAAAAATGGTATGTCCTGAGGGGATTCGCGCGCGATACATCGCAGGCACGTATCAGATAGGCTGTGGAGAAGCTGTCTCATCTATGGGGAAGGTCTTCCCAATTAAAAAAGGGCTTCATGTACCTGAGCACGGATATGTAAGTCCACAGCGCCGCCTAGGGGTAGAAGAACGAAAATGCAGTATTGTATTTTCAGAGGAAGGAAAGAGAGCTGAGCGACATTGCACTTTTGCCATTTTGCAGTCCGCGCTCTTTGTTTTACATAACACCATTACATTTCACAGATAAATAAACAATAAAACATAGGCTGTAATACATAATGTATGTAAATTGGAAATTACATTTATTTTTGGTCAAATGTTGTTTTTGTGTTTATTTGCATAGGGGGCTACAATGTGAAGGATGTTGTCTTCTACTGGACCCGGGGGAACCAGTCTGTGAGTGGACTGGACACTCTGCAGCTGGCCCAGTATACCCTGGAGGACTACTACACTTCAGAGTCTGAGGCAGTGTATGAGACGGGTGAGTCATGCACACGCAAGCACACACACACACACACACACTCACACACATTTTATCGAGAGGTAGAGGAATACAAATTTCTGCAGCAAGCGTACGTCTGTCGTAAGACAGAAAAATCTAATTTGCTGTACTAAACACTAAATATGGGGAATTATCATTTTGGTGAATTACTCTGTTGACAGTCAAGATCAAAGTGTTGTTGATGGATTACAGATTCCATGTAGATGAAGAAAATGGACCTTTACAGTAATTCAAACACAAATTTGTCTCATTTCACTCATTTGTGTTTGTCTCAGGGAACTACCCCAAGCTGATCTTTCACTTCCGTCTGAAGCGTAGCATCCTTTACTTCATTCTGGAGACGTATGTGCCCTCGAGTGCTCTGGTGGTTCTCTCCTGGGTCTCTTTTTGGATCAGCCAGTCCTCTGTGCCGGCACGCATCTGCATTGGTAAGCCTTGCTCCTAAGTCTGTCTCACCTGTGTGAGATATGTTTACCTTTGTGCTGAGTAAGCATTTAATTGTTTTTAATTGTTTAAAGATTACAGTCTTAGTCCTGCAACTGTGATTTAGAGTCACAGAATGTCAGTTGTGAGTTGCAAAGTTCAAGACTTGGAAATAAACAGCAAAAGGAATTTCGGAATTGCAGTTTTTGAATGTTTATCTAAAGAATGTTTGGAAAATGAATGATAAATTATATAAATATGCTTTTATATCATCCCCCCCACACACACCTCCACCACACACACACACACACACACACACACACACACACACATTTTAGTCTGCTTTTGTGGAGAATCTGGCAGAATCAGCCAGGATTGGGCCTTCCGTCTCCCAGCGGGGCGTCAAGCCAAAGAAATCCCCCAGCATCCGTCAGCACAGGCACTGACATACAAATGCTAAAAAAAGACACAAAACTGAAAAAAGAGCAGCGAGCGGCTGGTCCCTCCGGAATGTTCTGGCTTAAAACTTCAAACGCTGAATGATTCAACTTGTTGGGAAAAAAATTCAGTCATTCACAAAAAAAGTTTGGGGGGGGTAGTGGCATATATGCTTTGTGTCTATCATTCATATGTGCTATGTAAAAATACTACCTACAGTAAGAGAATGGAGTATTGAACAGATTTACACAAGGTAAGGTAATCAATAGAAATATCAATACGTAGTAGGCTGCAGTTATGTTTGATTGATTACAGTAATTAGGTAGCCTGATGAACTTTCACTTTGTGCAAAGAGTATGGGCACTGTCAATAGACATACATTTACTTGGAGGTGGGTGGGCCCTCTGTTTGAACTTTAAACATATTGGTCCTGCCTTCAATTTCTTTTCACTGATTGGTTTTAGAATTTCTATTTGTGGAATCTGAAGCCTTCGAGGATTCCTCGATGTAGTACTGTAATGAAATACAATATTGAGTAGTGGTGCTATGGTGGCGCCATAGCATTGTCTCTGAATGTGGTTCATCTCAGAATGACATCTCTCCTCACTCAGATATCGTCTATGTTTTCCTGTTTCATTTCCTGATATGTCTGTCTTTGTGTTTCTCTGCTGTCCAGGTGTGACGACCGTGCTTACCATGACGACCCTGATGATGGGCGCCCGCACCTCCCTGCCCAACGCCAACTGCTTCATCAAGGCCATCGATGTTTACCTGGGCATCTGCTTCAGCTTTATCTTCGGCGCGCTCATCGAGTACGCCGTGGCCCACTTCTGCACCTTACACCAACCCAACGCTGCCAACGCCTACATGGTGAGTGAGAGCCAGCCTTCATCTTCGTTTTCCTCTTCATCTTCGTCATGCGTCCCTCCGGTGCTGTCAGTAGCGGTGTAGTGTCTGTGTCCTCAGCGTTGCTCATCATTAGTCGTTAGCATTTTGCACCCCCCTCCCGGTGAAAGCTGTCATCATCGTCTAGCCTTTGTTGTCGTCTTCATTATGCTTGTTGGCACGCCGTCATTCAGCTTCATTTGATCAGTGCTTTGTGACCATCAACATCTTCGTCTTCACTGTCAGCGCCATGGCGTAAGCTATCACCTCTGTTATTCACTGGCTAAAGGACCGTCAGTCAGGCACACTTCCCATCATCACTAACACTGGCCACCTCAGCATGTCCTAATGAAGCAGTCCCGTGGTGGGTTTGTGTTTGGGGTGCTAGTGGAAGACTAAGGGTGTTTTGAATGTTTTTGTGGATGTTATGTACACTGTTTACATACAACATAGACAGTCAACAGTATTATACTTAGGTAGACAATATTTTCACCCTTATGCTTAGGGGAGTAATTGATCTTGAAAGTGTTAACATTTATGCACTGTAAACTGTTTCATGTACATGGATTAAGGCTTTGGCTTAAATAGACTGAACCACAAGAGAACTGTGATGGAGAATTCCTAAAAAAACAAAATAAACAGGTTGAAAGGAACAACGTGGACGATTTGATATTGCTGTCCTTGGCATCAATATTCAATGTCATTTAAACATTAGTCAGCTTGTCAAAATGTGACTAAAAAGGTCATGCAATATGAAACAGTGTAATGTCAAGCAACAACTCAATGTCACAAGTAGGTCAGAATGGGTTTGAAGCCACTATTCTGAGGTAGAAGAACTGTATAGTGTTATTATACTTCATGTATAAGGCACTGGTCTGGTGTGGTTTGGAGTGTTGTTTCTCTGCTGTTCATCTTAATGGTCTGGGAATATCATGTCTACATGGTGCGTTCAAAATGCTCACATTTTACCTTGCGTGTTTTTTGGGATCCATGTGTAGTACGGTCAGGAGATGCAGGAGCGTGAGGACGAGATGAACGGCATCGTCACCTCCATCGGTGGCAGGCACGCGCTCCGTGCCCGCAAGCGGGAGGAAGCCCTCAGTCGCACTGGCAGCACGGGCAGCCCTACCCACAGCTTGGCCAAGGAGAGCGAGCTGGCGGGCAGCCCCAGCGCAGGCGGTGGCGGCAGTGCAGCCTCCGACCAGCGGGGGCGCTGTGTTCGGACCATATCTCAGGTGGGGCGCCTGGTGCGCTTCCTGAACTGCTGCCACGTGGAGAACCCGCACTACATCGATAACTACTCACGCCTGACCTTCCCACTCTCCTTCATCTTCATCAACCTGCTCTACTGGACCTACTACTTGTACTTCTGAGGCCGGGGGGGGGGGGGGGGGCTGCAGCAAGGCTTGTGGTGCAGCTCAGTGTGTGTGAATGGGGGGTGGGGGGTCTTTGTGTGTGTGCGTGAGTATGTGAGCATGGAGTATGAAGTGTTTGTGTGTGTTGACATTTGTTTGTGTGTTACACTGGATTTGTTCCCTCACTTTCTGTGTGTTTTGTTTTTGTGTGTTTTTTTTCACACGTTTCTTTCAGGCCACGTGCAGCCGTGTGTTGGATGCAACGTGTCCACCTGTTTTAAATGAGGTCATGGTATGTGTATGTGTGTGTGTGTGTGTATGTGTGTGTGTGTGTATGTGTGCTATTAAAGGAAGAGCATACCTCTATACTGGGATAAAGTGGCCTTTGTTTTCCAGAGGAGCTTTACCATTACTGAGAGAAACTAATCAGAAGCTGTGCTCTGTAATAAATCCATCACTATTACACACAAAGAGAGAGCGAAGATGAATACGTATAAAGAGTGCTATTCACTGGCCTACACTACTCTATGGGATTGGCTTTGAATGTAGTCATGAATTTTACAACCAAACAGCAATATTCAAAACCATGCTCAATCTGCAATAAACAAAATCCGCAACGTCGAACAGGGTTACTTCTAATACGTCGAATATAGGGGATGTACTGGGGATGGTACATTAGAAGCTTGGAGGATATAGTTGTACATTTAGATGTCACACTGGCAGCTGCTAAATCAGGCAATTGCAGGACCAAAGACGTTACTAATTTCTTATACGGATCAAACACAAAGTTTTATTTTTCAACTCAGTTTGATAACGAAATTGGAAAATATAATTGAGCTGGAGGTTTTCTTTGTATGCTTAGCACTTGTCTATCACAAAGTGGTGATACGGTAGGCAGGGCAGGCTTGCCTGAATAGCTCTTCCTTTCTCTGTGTGCTTTTGAGTCCTCACAAACCATTTTCTCTCTGTAATTAAAGTCAGGATGGCTAGATATGTGAAATGCTGACAGGATGATTTAGCCCTGTCCTTTATTTCCAGGGAATCAGTTTGTGTCCTTAATCTATTTACAACAATGCATGCCTAGATGTCTCTCCCTCTATCATGGTGTTGCATTCCTTTGAAATAATCATTGTTTGTCTTACTGTTTTTGTCCAATCAAAAAGCACCTTTTTATAAGAGAAAATTAAGACTATTATGTGTCCAGGTATTCTATGAGTTCTTGTGCTAGAAGTGTTTATATCCAGTTAAACTACATTTTGTTTCAGTATTTTCACTTTCCGCAAGTCCTAAACAAAACACTTGGAACTGCTCATAGCAAGGATTCATTTATGAATGAAGTGCATTTTTTTGGAGGGCAGCTAACATTCTCATTGCCGCAGCTCAGATTTACAGTCCATCATAATGGTCTTAATTGTTCTCTTCTTTGTATATAATTAGCTATTTAAAAATTTGACACTTCTCAGAAGTTCGAAGGTTGTACATGTCGCTGACATATTAATCCAGGGAACAGAGAACGTGAGTTGTACTTGCTAGTTTTTATTTTCACATATTGATATGATATGCCCTCACTTTATTTACTGTGAATGTGCCACCGGTGACTGGTATGCAAACAACATATTTGTGTGTTTTAAAGCTACGCTGTGTAGATAATTATGGTCTTCCTACTGCACTGACAGGCCTTTGGCATTTACTGATGTGTTAATTTTATGTTTTAGTTTTAATGCTAGAAATATCGTGTGAATACCTAATGCAATCCGTCCATTCAGGTGGAGTGGTTCTCGGAGATGTTTGCAACAATGACGCTTTTGTATAGTGCATGAAGATTTGCATTTAAAAAAAATACTTTTTTCGAATGGGAAAAAATAACAGAATCAGGTACATTTTTCATGCATGAGAAAACGAGAGCTGGTTTGGTCTCGAGACATGCTAACAGAAACTCATGCAGGAGTTGAACTAAACCATGGTACTTATCAGACAACATACTGACTTGAATTTAAAGGGTACTTTTGACTCAGATTAGAATAACACTGGGCATTTTGAAAGTGGAAGTGAGGCAACAGTGAAATATTTCCACCCGGTCTATATGGATCTCTTCCAGTGATAACCCAGAGGAGTCACACCATTTTGAGCTCTCTGAGCCATTTCCTCCCCTTAGATAACTTTTGTCATGTCAAGTGTCATGTGACCTTATTATAGCAAGGCTATAAGGCCCTGCTCTCTGGAATATCTGATCAAAACACTTCTCCTCCTCCTCTTCCTCTTCTTCTTCTTCTACTCTAAACTTCTTCCCCGACTCCTCTTGATTGATAAGAGACACAGCTGAGACCTCCTGAACCCTCTGGAGCGTTCACCCTGACAGCGAGAGATAAGGCGTGAAGTATGCTGAGTGCTTATTTAACGCAGCTGACATTCAGGATGACTCTCTGTTGTCGGCTATATGTCTTAAGATCAGTCATATGGTAAAACTGCAGAGTGAGTCGGTTAAGCTCCAGTTGATTGCATTTCTCTAGTCAATTTTATTTTTTATTGAACTTTTCTCTTTTCCATAATGCATCACTGTAGGCCTACGGTTGTGACAACTGCTGTAAGTGCCCAATCGAGGCACTTTCACTAGATGGTGTGGAGGCCTTTGGATGGTGGATGAGGTTTCATTGTATCCTCCTACTCAGCCCATAGATTCGCGAGACATAGAAAGACAGGTTTTTCTGCTGAAGTAGGTATATTATAGTCCTTTGAGTCTTCCCATGTTCTTTTGAAAGCACTCGCTAATTGGTGGAAGGACCATTGTTGGATTAATCCTATAGAATGAATAGAAACCATATTGATTCCTTCCTTTGTCTCTTTTGGAGATTACCGCTCTAGTTAGACAAATTAACGTGGGTACATGATGCGAGAGGTTTCCTTTGATGTCTTTCTCCTCACTTTTCATTAATGCGCACTCTCACACAGAGAGACAGGGAGAGAGATGAGATAGAGAGAGAAAGTACACAAGCCAGGGTTGCAGCCTGGGCTTTTTGTGATGCAATTTATTGCAGCCTAGTTCGATGCTCGGTCGAGGCTAGTCAGTGCCAAACACTATGCCAAAGAAATAGTGTCTCCACACAGTCCTCCTCTCTCCTCCCTCTCCGACTATGCTCCTAAATAGCTCCCTGTCATTACATCCCATAACTGACTAAGTGTCGCTGTAAAATCACCAACGCTAATAGTCAACACTTAAACACTCTTGACAATCAGTCTGTCATATTGGCACTTAATGCAGTGAGGGTAAAACACTCTGTGACTCCTCTGAAGTGTTTTATACCATTAACATTGGGAGTATGCAGAACAGCCTGGCCACATGCCACGCATAGCTTCACAGCACTGGGGGTTGCGTATGCATGACGAATGTATATATGCTTTCATTATGAATAGGAGATAGATTCAGACGCAGACACAGGAGACCCACCTCCACGGGCGGTCTATGCCCCATGTGGATCAGAGTCCCTGCTGATTGGGTCTGAATGTAAAGAATCATCCCAGTGGGGCAGCACACGTGAACCAGGCTCCTTGGAGCTGCTGCAAATGGAAAAGCTGCGGATACAGTTTATTTGCTTTTACAGTTTCAATATATTTCCCATTTCTGAAGTGGTTTTGGGTTGAAATATATATTGTTTTTGTCTCTCAGTCCCAGTTCTTAGTAAAGATTGCCAGCAAACTCGTAATAAAATCAGTGAACACTATATTTTTAAAGACGTTTTCTATTTTTGTGAGAGTCCTACTCTTAGAAGACATTACAAGTGTACCTTAGTATGGCTTCCAGATAAAATACAATAACCAAAATACCAAGCAACAGGCTCTTAGTATAGCTCCAATAGAGGAACACTCAAGGTATAACATTGCACATTGACAACTGAATGGTTGTGAATTAAATTACTTGGCACCAGTTTTTTTTCCCCCAAGGGCAAGTGCACAACACTGATGTGTTGGTTATTAAGCTTTGGATTGATGTAAATAATTAAAAGAAAATCTGGTCCTCATGTAATGATCCTTTTTTTCCAGACATGAATCTCTGTGTCATCCCTCTGGCCCGATTTGGTGTGTATTAGCAGATGATAACCTCTGGTTAAATATAACAATAGATACAAAGAGAGGTATAGAAGTCAGTATTTTGTAGATGTTTCCAACTTGTTTTAATACTGTAAATTGCACCACTATGCATGTACAGTTAAAGTCTCAGAGTAATAAAAAGCCTCTTTTTCATAATGGTGGATCTGTTTGAAGACTGAAGACTCATTTGTTGATGCACCACACCACATCATGGTTTGTAGATGTACTTCTGAAAGCCTACAGTAGCACTGATAGCCTACATAATGTTGTGCGAAGCCTCATCTCATGACTATTCACCAACACGACAAGCTAATAGACTATTCACAAAGTTAAAGGAACACTGTTCACTACAGCCTAAACTATTCTGGTTACTTGCACGCCTTTAACCTTTCAAAAGTGACTGAACAACATGGTCCATGCTCCTCACTGAAAAAATTGAACCACATGGTGGTGCTATTCTACTAAACTGCTTGTGGGCTACTTCGAAGCAGCAATAACCCAGACTGAAGACAAGAATGATTACCATGACATAGCACTTATTCAACAAATTTCTCTTTAGCCTCTTAGGCGAAATCTTCCCTGCGAGGGCGTCAACCCCAACCCTTTCAAGTGCCTCTAGGATTAGCCAGTCAAGCGCCACGGGGAGCTTTGCATCCTCTCACGGGGGACTGTGATGACCCTGGAGTTGAACCTGACGGCTCCACAACAAGGCCAGTGTGCAGTGCGATGGTGTCTGTGTGTGTGTGTTTTAGGAGATCTCTTCCCGCGCCGGTTATTATAACCCACTGACTTGGCATGATTCTGAAACTCCCACGAGGATTCAAAGTGTGCGAGCGTGAGGGGAAACAGAGTGAGCGGATCAAAGCAGCCGCGGGTATAATCTGTTAACCTTATTAGCATACCAAACCCACAACAACATCATACCTCGGTGGCTAGCGCAACAGAAGAGAAAAAAAAGAGATAGAATGTAGGGATCCAACATCGTTACCACCCCAGTGAGGCGAGCACCCAGTCAAAGGACACCCTGTGACCCGCCTTGTCACAACCTTCAACCTCACATTGAGAGGATCGCCCAAGTAAATGGAGTCCTTTTTTTTCCTCTAAACTCGATTTTCAAAACAACATCTTGTTAGGCTGCTGAGTCACAAGCAAAGTGACATTTGGCCTGTCCAATTCATCTATACACAACGAACCACTCAAACACATCATTGTCGACCATCTAGGGTAGTAACCCTGACCCAGTAGAATCCCCCTAGGTGTGAGGGACCAACGGCCAGGCTAAACAGGTCAGATCTTTTAAGTAATAGCCAAAGGAGAGCACTTGGCTCCTGCCGCTGCTTGACCCCCCCAAGCCCCTATTTTTTTCCACATTAACAACGGAGGGGGGCAAGGAAGCATTGAGGTGTCGACGCATTAAGGCAGTGAGTCAGAGGGCTTTCTGCTCTGATGATTCCCCCCCACACGCATACACACACACACATAGAACACACAGCCTTTCCCTCGATCATGCACGGGTAACTTTGACTGTGAGTCAACATCCATCCGTGAGGTGGTGTGGGTGGAGAGGGGAGGAAGTGGGCTGCTGCTGCTACTGTAAGTGTGGGAATGTATGCAGTATGCTGATGCTGGTTGAGCAGGCTGTCACGAGAGATGTGCTGGATTCCAACCACAGGGCACAACCAGGTGGCATGTATGTGTGCTGTGCTGTGCGTGTGTGTATGTGTGTGTGTGTTTATAAAGTTTACTGGGTGTCCTGTTTCCTGTTGCCTGCCTTTTGTTCACCCCAGTTGTTGTGCAGGGGCTGTTGAATGCAGGCAAGTGGGATTGTGGCGACATTTGTGTGTGTCCCTTGGTGTGGTTCTGCTTGTGTTTTTTTGTGTGTCTATGTATCTTGTATCCCGTATCTTGTGTGTGTATATGTGCAATATTTTAGTGTGTTTCGCCTTTTTCTCTGAGTGTAGTCCTCTTTCTTTGTGTCTGTATTTGTGAATTCTCTTTCTCTGTCTCTGTGCATATATTTGTGAGTATGTGTGTGTGTGTGTGTGTGTTGTTTATTTCAGATGTCTTTGTCAGTCTCTTGCAACCTGTGAACTACAAATGCCTCCAGCACATTTCTCATTATCCGCTCCCTTTTTATCCAACCCTGTATAGATTCGGGCAATCAAGTGGATTATCTGTAGCATGTAAACAGTGAAGACACAAACATCCCCTACAGTCTTCTGGGGTGTTACACTGTTGCTGTGTGTTTGTGTGTGTGTGTGTGTGTGTGTGTGTGTGTGTGTGTGTGTGTGAAGGAGAGAGAGTGTGAGAGCGATGTCGAGAGTGAGATTTTGTGTGTGTGTGTGTATTTAGACAAAGCAACAGAGAACTTAAATATTGATGGGGTCAGTCTCTGCCACGCTGTTTGTACATATAGAGTGATTTATTATTGATTTTAGCACACGGGCCCTTGCTCTGTAATGGTAAGACAGTGTAAGTGGTTGCAGAGGGGAATGAATACTCTTTTGCGCATGTCCTGCAT
>PYXC01001803.1:1210000-1212500 GCA_015244755.2 Tenualosa ilisha | reverse complement strand
TATGTAAGAAAACTACACGAACGTATGTATAAATAAGCAATGTATGTATGTGTGTGGGCGTTCATATGTGTACATGTGGATTGGTGAGGTATTTACAGTATGTGTGTTTTGTGTGGGTGGAATTGTCTCTCACATGAGCTGGAATCTGAACAAAAGCATGGGCTTGGATTTAAAGTATAACATTTGTGTACTTTTTAAGTTACTGTATTGAGTTGACTTTGTGTGTTTGCCTCTGTGTGTGTGTGTGTGTGTGTGTGTATGTGTGTGTGTGTATGTGTGTGTGTGTGTGTAGGTGTTGTGTAAGTGCATGTGTGATGCCATTCCATACAGAAAACGCTCTTCATCCACAACATACATAACGATGCACATTATGCATTAATTTCCTTTACGACTTAGGATTACCTTCCAAACAGCACAGCTGGGCCAGCAATTGTTATGACATTGTGTTATTACTGCTTGCTGCTTGTATTGACCCCCCACAGCCCCCCAACCCCACCCCAACACTCACACACACACACACACACACACACACACACACACTATGGATTTGTGGTTTCAGAGAGCATGTATGACGGCTGGGAGAGGATGGGCATGCGTCCCGCTGATTCTTTGTGAGATGCAGTGATTGGCTTTGGCAGGGGAGCTCCGTGGAGCTGTGTGTCCAACATGCAAGAGCAGACCTAGCATTAGCGCCAGCGCTAGCCCTAAGCAAGCAGCAGGAATGGCCCAAGTGCCTCGCTACCAATCAGTCCCAGCAGGGCCGCACACATCAAGGGCTCACAGCCTTCGTCTGTGTCGCTCTAGCTCTCTCCCCAAGATCAGGATTCTTAGCCAGATTTGCTCGTTCGGCGGGCCGACTTCGTGTTTGGTCGGAATCTTTCAAGTCTTTTATCTCCGTAAGATCCAAGGATTCTCTGTGCACAAGCGCCCGTGCTGAACACAGGAACATAATGGAGTCCCATCGTCTCTGTCTCGATCTGTCTAACTGTCTATCGCTATCTCTTTCTCTCAGTATCTCTCTCTCTCTCTCTGTCTGTCTCTTTATCTCTCTATCTGACAAGGATCTCATCCAGATTTGTTCATCTGTTGGACCTTTATGTTTTGTTTCAATGCTGCCATGTACAGAAGGATTCCCTGTGCACAGACACAAGTTCTCAGCACAGGAACACAAGGGATTTGCACCTGATCTGTGGCCAGTTACCCTGCTTGAATGACTTGTTTTTATGCCATAATCACAGACTCCGGTCCAGCATCTGGGTATGTGCAGTGTTCGCACTGGCTTCAGTGCAATCCATTTGGCATAGGAAACAGAGAAGCTCTAATGTTTTTCTCCTACATAATTCAAAGCGGTGCTTCAGATAGGGACCGTTAGGGTGTCGCTCAGAAGAGCTGGACTGGTAAGGCAGAACACAAGAAAAGCAGCCATAACAACAACAGTAACAAGACTCTGCACACAGAACATGTGTGTTATGCACGGGCAAAAACATAGATTGTAATTTTATGCACCAGTGCTTCCACAAGCAGGGATTCTCGAATAAACAATCGAACGAATAGAACAATGAAACTGTACCGGCGTTTGCCGAGATTTAATATCACCACGCTCATCTACATCACAACACGGTGGAATTTGTTATCTGACATTTTGATACCCTATATTATATCATCTTTTTTTCCGCTCCTGCTGTATTCATTTATCAGCCAGCTGGTGTTTGCGCGCCGTCATCCACACCACAGTCATGGTGTGGAAGCAAGTGAGACCCCCGCCACCCCCCCCAACAGTGTTTGTCATTCTCAGTTTGGACTGACGATCCCGCCAGCAACACACTCCTTGCCTCACGCTTCTCTTTGCACTTCTAATGATTAAGGGTTTTTCTGTGGGCGGAGTAGGGAGAGAACGACAGTCTAATAGCTAATGTCTCCCCTGTCTCTCTCTCTCTCTCTCTCTCTCTTTTACCCTCTCTCTTTTTCTCTCCCTCTCTTTGCTCTGTCTCTCTGCCAGCTTCTTGGAGGCCTAATTAAATTAGCGGTGGCCAGCCCCGGGCGCTGTGCTGTGCTGTGCTGTGCTGTGCTGCGCTGAGCTCTGCTGTGCTGTGTGCGCTGTGCAGGCCTGCCTTGCCCAACTGCAGGCGCTTCAGTCCACGTCAGTGAGATTCGCCCCAGACTGATGAGATCCCAGTCACGAGACAGACAGGATATTTATCTGTGCCTCCCTCTCTTCTGCTCTCTTCCTCCATTTTTTTTCTCTCTATCTATCTTCCTCTCACAGCTCTTTTTTTTTCTTTCCTTTGCTCTCGCCTCTGCTCAGTTCCTCTATCTATCTCTCGTGGTCTATCCTCTCACCCTTTCCTCTTTTGCTGCCATTGCCATTTCTGTCCCTCCCTCTCTCTCTACATCTTTAATCTGTGCTCTGTGCATCCTCCTCTCCTCATTTCCCATCCCTCTTTCCCACTCGTCCATCCTCCACTCTCATTCCTCTGTTCCTCACCTCCTCATTTCTACG
>PYXC01001803.1:1145000-1207500 GCA_015244755.2 Tenualosa ilisha | reverse complement strand
CCAAAAGATTCCCGCTGTCTTCACTGTTGCAGTCTCCACAACTCCAGTACTTTCCACCGCCTCTGCTGAGCGAAACACTTATTCAGGAGGGCTTCTCTGCCTACAACCCACACCATTACTCGCAGAGAGGGGCACAATAGATCAATGCCTTACAACCAAGGTCTCCGCCAGGCGCTGCAAAGACTAGGACCCTTCTTGTGTTACAGGACAGACCCCAAAGTGCTCTCTTTGGGCTGGTGATCACAGCAATGGGAGCCATAATGACTCTAAATGGCCTCCATACCTGCCTCATTATCACTGTCATTAGAATAATTATATCAGAGCTGATATGTCGGCAGCTATATTACCCGCAATATATCCGCACTGCACTTCATTTGTGTTAATTTTATGGTGGCCTCCTCCCCATGGGATGCTAAGGAGATGCGTCTCCTCCCAGGGACCATCATCTACATTACATGATTAAATGAAACCGTGCACGGCAATCAGTGCATTTAGCTGCCATCAGCATGGACACTTGGATGGTGATGTATGGCCTTTCGCTGCGCTGTGTCCTTCTCTGTCCATGCACTCTCTTTTTTTTTGGTCTTCTTTTCTTCCTCTCTTTCTTCTTCACTCTGTCTCTCTCGTCCCAAGTCCCTCCTTCAGGTTCTCTCTCGCTCTCTCTTTCTCCCCCTCTCTCTAGCTTTCTTTCTTTCTCTCAGAGCTAAATCATTTCTTAATAATTTCTCCTAATCTCAAGTCTTCTCTCTCCTTCAAGCTCTTTCTCTCTCTTTCTCCCTCTCTCTCTCTTGCTCTCTTTCAGTTTTGTTCATCTCTTTTTTTCTGGCGTTGCTAGTGCTTTCCTCCATTTCTCTTCCCCTACTTCCCTGTCCTCTTGGCCATGAGAGAGGAGGGCTATTGAGCTCACAGGGCAGCTCTCCCTATGCTTTGCCAAAGTGGCATTCGTAAAAAGCCACCTCTCCCCAACCTACACCCCGCCCCCATACACACACACACAAACACACACACACACACACACACACCACTTCTCTCTGCCCCCCTCCCCCATGCACACACACACACACACACACACACACTCACACACCACTTCTCTCTACCCCCCTCCCCTATGCACACACACAAACACACACACACACACCACTTCTCTCTACCCCCCTCCCCCATGCACACACACACACACACACACACACACATTGCTGCCCACCAACCCCCAATCCCTCAGCCTGAGCATATTTCTCACTCCGCCACATGAAAAATGGAGTAAGAGCAGCCTGCTAGAGTAGACCCTCTTGCCGCCCGTGGCTTGTGTTGACGCGGTGGAATTGCACATGATTGATCGCGGGCCCCTGACACCCAATCAAACCACGGTGGGTGGGTGTGCCAAAGCTGCAGCCGTCAACACCGTTTAACCAAGCGGCGCTGTGTCGCGTGTCGCACGTCACTCACAGCTTAGCTGGACTCCTGCTTAATGATTGTCATCATCATTAATATAATTATTATCATTATTTTGAAAGTCGAGGTGATGTTTATTACCAGTGCCGTGGTGCTCCTTACCGACTGTGAGCTCCTTTGATAATCTAAACAAATGTCCTTTTATGATAATGCTGAAAGAGTCTAGTAATTGCCCTGAGCTGGAGCTCTTGGAACAGAGTCCTGTCTGAGATATTCTCCATGGAGATTAATACTGACTCATACCACCATCTGTGATAAAAAAATGAAGGTGCCCTGTGCATTTATTTGGTAATGAATGCACCTTAGTCACCCTTTTTGTTTGTGGGGTGTATTGCATTTGTTTTTTCCCCTGTTACATGTGTTTTTTTCCTCCTTTTCTGAGTAAAAGATTAATTAGGCAGAGAGCAAATGAGTTCAATTAGGCACTGTGTAAAATGGATCTTTGGGTTCAGGCAATCATTTAACAGAAGTAAACAACACCGTGTGTGTGTGTGTGTGTGTGTGTGTGTGTGTGTGTGTGTGTGTGTGTGTGTGTGTGAGTGTGTGTTTGTGTGTGTGTGTGGGTTGGGGGATGGGGGGATGGCTGCGTGGGAGAGGGCTGTGGCCCGCTCTGTAGCTATATTTGCCATTGCCAGGTTCAATCAGGCTCTTAAACGCTGGAAACAGGCCACAGCCCCTCTGTGCAGCTGCAGAGTGTGTGCGTTTGTGCTTGTGTGTGTGAGAGGAAGAGTTTTATGTGCATGTGTGTGTGTATGTGTGTGTGTGTGTGTGTGAGAGAGAGAGAGAGAGAGAGAGAGAGAGAAAATATTAATGTGTGCATTTGCATGTGTGTGTGTGTGTATGTATGTATGTATGTGTGTGTATGTGTTTATGCATGTGTATGAGTGTACATCAGCAGCAATGTGTCACAGTGCATCGTTTCACAGCTACACTCTCATACGCAATTGATGGCCGCCCAAAGTACCATTGTGAGGACAGGGAGGAATTCTTCCATCATGCACCACGAGGAGATGTTACCATGGCTACCGTTTACTGATGTTCCAGCCGATTGCCTCTATCCAGTAACCTTTCGGTCCCCAGGAATTTGTGCCAACCTTTGACCCTGCAGAGCGTGTGAGGCTACACTGGTTTCCACGGTGACAGAGGGGTGTGTGATGGTGAGTCATCTCCCCGTGAGGCCTGTCACCTGTCACTGACCTCTGACCTGTATCCTCATTGTGACATCTCAAGTGTCCCTCTGACAGATGCATCAGCCGCTTGCACATTCCCTGATTCCTCTTGATGTTTGGAAAGAAAGCCTTTTTCAGTGTAGCATAACCCATCAATCCTATGTCCCACACACACACGCACACACAGACACACAGACACACACATACATACACACATGCATACATACATTTGAAAGGAAAGCTCTTTTTCTGAGACTTTCTTACTCCTCCCATGTCTCTCTCACACGTACAAACACATGTACAAACAAGTACAAACACACACACACACACGCACACACAACCTGCCCAGAGAGTCGAACCTGCTCACCAGCAAACCTCTGGGTCATAGCCACAGGGCTGCCCATCCAGCCTTTAAAGAGCCAGGGCTCTGCGCTGCCAACTTGAAGATCATGCAAGCAGACCCTCTGCCTTCAGCCCCTCTCCGTGAGCCGGCAGCAAGTCAGTCAGCCCATCATGCTGCCTCGGTGGCCATCCTGCCAATAGCCCCTCTGTCGGCCAATCCCCACGCAGCTCCAGTCGAGAGAGAGAGAGAGAGAGGAGTGTCTATATAGCTGAGTCTGCAGGCAACCCCTGAGGTTGATAACAGTACATAGAACTCCCATTCATCATCCAACAAGGGCACGGGCATGCTGTGCCATGTGAAGGAGCTTGCACAAAGAATAGCAATGCTGCACCAGCAACACCCAACAGATTGCTACTAAAACATGATCAGAAATGGGCGACTGCGTTTTTGCACGTAATCATTCCGTTATCCCTGTGCGTCCCTGTGTCTATGTGCAATGTGTTTACAGAGATGAGAACAATGGCTGCTGAAATGTGCTGTAAAGTACTTCCCTCTAGGGCGTTCCTCTTTTCACCTGTCCATCTCGGTTTTGTCATCCGCTTTCCCCAACACAGTTGCTTCATAATGTGACTCACAGCTGAACGTACATGGCTGCAAGCTTTTCACTGCTGATAAATCATTTAAATGTTCAACTCGCACTACTGTGGGTGGCAAAAGAGGTTAAAATGGCCAAATGCACAAGAGCCTTGTTATCCTTTGATTGCTGACCTGGTTTAGATTTGTTTGAACTTGGGAGAAAAAGAAAAAGATATAGGCCATGTTATATATCCTAGAAAAAAAGAAAACGTGATTAAAAATGACTGGCCTATATATTCACCAAATGAAGGGATCCTATTGAGGACAAAAGAGTGTCCACATGGGCAGAGGAATGACATTTAGGTGCACCCAGCCTTGGATCTGTCGGCCCGGATGAGACAGGGAGAAGACAGACCGTGGATCAGGGCTGTGTGTGTGTGGTGTGTGTGTGTGTGTGTAGGGGTGGGAGAGGCCTGTCTATGTGCCGCTCTGCCTCATTGTAACGTGAGCACAATGCACCGTTTCACTGCGAACAGTGATCGCTGGAGACAGCGGGGGCTTCCAAGGGATGCTGACAAATATTTAGCCGGCCTCCATATGACATGTGACAGCTGACAGGCACTTCCTGTCTGAGACAATGCTGTCAGTCATTCTAGGCGAGAGATAAAAGGAGGTGGTGATGGCAGTGGGAGTGAGAGGCTCGTGGGCCGGATTGTCGGAGTGATAACAGGCGCACTTGATTCTATTTTCCTCCCATCTTCTCTGGCCCTGAGCGGTTAAACAGGGCTCCTCTGTTCTCCTCTCCTTCTGCAATTGAAGGCCAGACACACTGGAGAGACTCCAGACTAGGCCTCAAGTACTCGGACCACTGCTGTTACTTCAAACATCTCCGCCTGTTTGGACACACACACACACGCACAGCGAGCTCCCCCTCGGGAGGCTTAGAATAGGGGTGCAATGCACATCATCTTTTTATACTGTCATGCTTAGCGATGGCCTCTCATAAAAATCAAAAGGAATCCTTTGTGCAGGCTTTCATGCAACTGAGAATACATATGGATCAGCTAACATTGTGGAAGGGCACTCCAGCAGGACAAGAGCCAGTAGCATAGTAAGTGAAGGGAATAATGTCAGTCATGAGTGACAAATACCACGGAGCAGTTTCCACTTAGGTGTGTGTGTATGTGTGTTTGGGGGGTGTCTTCCTGTGCTCCTCTCCAATTTGTCTGTATCTGTTGGCAATTAGCCACTGCATGGTGTTAAATATGCATGATACAAAAATATGCTGGAATATTTATGATATTTATCGGGGGTGGTTTTCTGCCTGAGAGCCTAAGTCGGCCACACCATAGACCACTGCGCTTTGCATACGAATCATCCGAGCACGGCGCTCCACTGGTCGTCTCCCGCAACAGGATTTTCTCCCTAATGTCAATTTGAAGGCCCATCTGCTGGGCAAAAAAAAAAAAAAAAAAAAATGACGCAGTCATTACTGTAAGTCTTCACACTTCCTCCTAATCCTGTTTCCGTCTCACTGCCTACCTCCTCCTCTTCCTTCTTTCTTCTCCTCCTCCTCTTTTTCCCCCTCTCCTCATGCCTGAGGTCCCCCCCGCCTCCTTAAAAAAAAAAAAAAGGGCTCGGTGTCACCGTCCCTCGTGGTGCCCACGGTCAAACATCATCCTCTCAGCCATAGAAGCTCTCAGCTCACTGGACTGTGTGATGCTAAAAGTTGCTCGGATGCACTATCCTTAAGCTGTGCGAAGGACTATGTATAGAGGCACAGGGCTTGTGCATCTTTTCAGAGGCATTCGGATGCCTGTTTGTGAGGCACTGCTGTTTACTATCATAGAATATTCTAGATTTATTGCAAACACTAGAAACTTAACAACACTGTGTGGTGTTTCATGAGGTAAAGCTAAACATTTTTTTTGTTTAGTTTTGAAGTGTCATCTAAAAGTTCCCACGTTCCCAAATGTGGCAAGCATTTACTGTAAAAGCTGCCATTCGTGGGAGTTGAGTATGACTGCAGTGTTGAGTCCATTTAATTTTCTTCCTCTGCTTTCTCTCTCTCTCTCTATCCCTCTCTTCCTTTCAATGTCTCTCTCTCTCTTTTTAAAAGCCCACCTGAGACCTGCCTGTTTAAAACAACCAAACTCTTTTCCTGAGAGAAGATTGATGGCTTCAAATGTAGAGAGAAGAAGCCCTGGCACCCAGGAGAATCTCTCCCTCATGCTGAGCGACTTTAAATACCAGACTCCTCACCTGTTTCGTAACCTGCTTCGTGGCACGTCTGTTTTGTAACCTCTTTCATTCTGGTCTCCCAGCTGGGAGAAAGGGCGCAGGCAGAGAGCATCCTCACACCCCCCCCCCCATGTGTATCCCAGTGCCCTGCCTTCCTCTGACATCTTCATCAGTGCTACACACTGTGTGAGTATGTGTGTGTGTGAGATAGAGAGATGAGAGAGTCTGAGTGTGTTTGTCTCTATCTGTGTGTGTGCGTGTGTGTGTGCATGTGTGAGAGAGTTTTATGTGCATGTGTGTGTATGTGTGAGAGAGTATTCGTGTGTGTTTATGCATGTGTATGAGTGTGTACATCAGCAGTGTTTTTGTGTATATGAGTATGAGAGTATCATATGTCTGGGTGTGTGTGGGCAGATAAATAAATTTAACCTTTTAGGTTCCACTTGCCACATTGATAACAAATACTGCTATTTCAGTTCTTACTCTTGGCTAATTTTATTTTGCATATCTCACAATTAAGCGTTTTGGCATTCTATTACAAATCTGACTGAACTGAAAGTCTCCTGCTATACATCTTCTGGATGCCAGTATGCAGGATTCTGGCTTTTATGAGCATCCATTGTTTTAATGATGTTTTAGACATTGCATTTCCCCCCAGGCATTGCCTTACATTGTCTGTCATAGGCCTACTCGGGGAGAGCCAGCATACTGCCTGAAGCTCACAGGCGGTCAGTTTGTTTCTGTCTTAATTGAACGTAATGTGATTTAATTCTATTGAATATTTCCTCTGACGGTCCACCCATTTTACCCTTAAAAAATGAAACAGTCAGGGGGAGGCAGGCCAGTTGGCATGGAAACCAAGCTGCAGGTTTTAATTACGCTTGGCTAGTTATGTTTTTAACACGACAAAGGCTGATTCAGGGACCTTTCAGCGTTCTCCAGGGCAATCCCATTTTACATTTTCAATTAGCATGCTAATATAACCATATTGAACGGCAGTGTAGTGTAACTGAATGTAATGAGCCTCTCAAGAAGAAAAACAATAGAGGAGTTTCAAAGTGAGTGTGTGTGTGTGTGTGTGTGTGGGGGGGGTTATCACATATGCCATTCCACAACTGATAAGATGTGTAAATGATTAAGAGGTGACACTTCTTTGTGATTAGTTAACATGATTGTAACAAGATTAAACTTTCTACTGAGAATAACTATAGGCCTTTTAAAATTGAGACAATTATAACGGAAACAACCACAATAGAGGTTGGAAGACAAATCCTTGGAGCAAGACAAAGCAAATGAAACACAGCAGTTAGTTGCCATTTTCTTGGTCCATGAATTGCTGCTGACCCAATTTCAAGTGAGCATGGTTGAAATTTCTCGAGATTACAACATATCATCATGTCTCTTCAAACTCTCTTGTGGATCTCTTAAGGGTTGTTGTCACAACCATTTTGGGAATAATGTCTTGTGTGTAACTTAAATGATTTAAAGAGTTTAAGGAAATATTGCTCACGTTTTCAGATCATGCCCACTTCTCTGTGAAGACTCTTCAGTTATAGACTATAAGAATGTAATATAAGGCAAGGTAGGCGAGTGATGTTAGCCATGGTGACTATTTTTAAACAATCACGGATTTGTTTGAACATGCCACAGAAATCCCTGTGTCGCACAGTGTGTGGGTGGATGCATTTTTACTCTCATTGACACACACACACGCGGGCGCGCCAGCGCGCAGGATGGTATGGTAGAACAATGGCATTGTGCTGGGGCGAGAGAAGCCCCCTGACATGGCTCTTTGCGCTGCGCTACATGTGAAGGGTAAAACCTGGAAGGTTGTCTCTTTAAATCAACGCTGCGGTGCTGAAGTGCCCCGAAGCGCAGACGGTAGGAACCATCTCCACCTCTGCAATAGGGAGCCCTCGTTCAGCTCGCTCCACAGCGCCACGGCCACGCCGAATCCGATCCCATTCCCATACTTTCTCGCTGGCAGCTTGGTAGATCCCACGCTCTAGACAAGGATAGTAAACTTATCAATCGATTTTGGTGCGGGGCAGAGCTAAATCTATACCGGATTTCAACCAATGGTTTTCCTTGGAGGTGCTCTCTCTGTGTTCTGTGCGCTCGTGTCATGGGACTACCGCTCGCGCATGCAATCTGTTGATGACACGGGTTCCAAGCGTTCTGTGGTTCGTCCTCTGTGGTGGTGATGGAGTACTTTTTTACTTATCTGTATTTTGGTGAAATCTTGGGGATGATGGGGCGAACGTCGTCGCCTCCACACCAGTTGCTTTCGTCGAATTAGGTAAGAGCATGTTAACTGTCACTTAGAAAACCATGGTGTAAAATATGAACAACAACTAGGCGGAAATGGAGAGAATGCCGGTATATAACGTACTGTTAATAGAAACGAAATAATTCGGGCTCATTTCATATTAAGCTATTAATATTTTTCGTCATCAGTAAACAGGGCATAATAGAAGATGTGTAGACTCAGACGTTTATGAAGTAAGAATATTCATGCGCTATCGCATCACTCTATAACAAACAATACTGTTTGGTAACGATGATAAAAAGACAGGGAAATTTCTTTTAGCGTCATGAAGACGTCACCAGTGAGTCTTTTCTTCTCATACAGACGAGGCATTTCAAACCTCCGCCACCTATGTGCCTGAACTCTTACGTCACTATCTAAACGCACAGACTCAACTCTTGAACAAGCGCACGTGTGTGTTGGTAAAATTGCGAAAAGAGAAATATTTAGAACAGTTTAATTCATACTCACCTTTGAATCTGACGTGGTAGCATGCGCCTCTGTAGTGCTTTCCACTCTAGCGCTCTCAGTCGTATATATTCTTACAGATGGACCAAGTGCCGGTTACAACGCGCTGTCCATTGCCGTCCGTCCCCTCGTGCCGGAGGATGACCCCTCCGAAGCCCACTGTAACGCTGACCTTCCGGATGGACTCAAGTGCCATGGGCCAAGTGGCCATGTCTTAACTCACTTTCATTCCTTGTTGAGACAACACAGTTTTCAAACTGGACGACAACTTTATTGGACTTATGGTGAGTATGGCGATCAATGGCTCTTTCATCTTTGATTATATGTACACGGTAGTCTCTTCCTTGTTATATAGCGATTGAAGGACAGGCATGTGGAAAGTTCATGACGGCGTTACCCTCAGATACAGGCGGCGTGCACATGTGCAAAATCAGCTGTAACTGTTCTAACTTCTGACACTAAATCGACGGGCACGCCGTGATTTAGATCGGGCGTTTTTAACAAAGCCAGCTGTCATTGATCTGTATCTGTTGTCGGAGTGGATTCCAAGAAACACAAGTGATACCTCACCATGGCATCATAACGGGTCTTATCGCTGCATTCCCAGAGCGTGACAGACAGAATTCATTTGTTGCAGTGCGGGACGCGTGCCCAGCGCTGAAGTGATACATTGTTGAAGTCATTCTGTTTACTCACAAGTAATCAATATACACAAACCGTTTTGTGTGTTTATAGACTTGTGTGCGAAAGAAACAGGGAAAAAAAGCCAAGGAGCGTTTCACTCAAAGGGCAGCCGCACCAGAGACTGGAAGCAAGAGTAGGCGTGCATTGAATATCAATTGTCCTTGTCAGCTAATCATTGCAAGAAGCTGTGGCATGTGCGTAGCCTTGGTTATCCTTCCAGAATTGTGTCCCCGGTTGTTCATTTGTTGCTATGGTAGACAGCGGCAGCCAAAACCTCAGTAACTAGAAGCTAAGTGAATGAAAGTACAATGCCTTGTAAAGACATGGTTGACTTACAGAATTATAGGTGAAGGCTTTACAGGCTACATATGCTATTAGTATCGCTTGAATATCATATATGACAAGTATGTTGTATATATTTGTGTGCATACCCTCACCTCGATGCCCGGTGCCAATGCATTTATTTACGGACTTGTCAGAATGTGCTCTTCAGCTCTCTTGACGTGGTCAGGGCCGTTAATCATGCACCGGACGTCGCTACCTGTCGTAGCTACCAGCGGAGTTGTCAGCAGACAGACAATACCTTACATAGCTGTGCACTCATATATGCGCATTCAGACAGAGAGATCATGCACATTTTCTCATAGGCACCCTTCTGTCAGCTCCACAGAAAACCTCCATTAGGTGTACCGGAGCAAATTTCAGGACCAAGGACAGCTATTTTAACCAGCCGGAGGGAACTATTCATCCGTGCAGGCTCTCTACCAATAGAATTTGAGGAAAGGCCATTATTTGGGACTCCCAAGTGGGATTCTTTTTTTTCATTGTATGTTTTTTTTTTTTTTAACACACCCCTAAAGTGAGGCCATGATTTCATCCTGAGAGAGCATTAGTAGCTGCTGGTGATTCATACATCCCTGCTTAGGATGGACACTAAGCACTAAGACACTAAGACTCTCTAAGATTCTCCATGCTTTCCTTTCCTCCCCTCGGCTCAACTTCAACAAAATGAACTGCAAGTTATTTTAATCTCCGAGTCCTAGTGTGGTTTGCGTGTGCCCAGCTGAGACCCCAAACACAGACTCACAAGCACTTCAGAGCGCGACAAGGACAGGATCAGCACATTCTTCCCCCAAAAGGAAACCCAGACTAACACTCGAAAGTGGGAAACAATGTTTCCACATGTTTTTTTCAAAGCTTTCTCTCTCTCTCTCTCTCTCTCTCTCTGCCTTTCTCCCTCACTACATCTCTCTCTTTCTCAAGCACTCTGTCTCTCTCTCCCTATCACCCTTCCCTCTTTCTCTGCTTCTTGTATGCAAATAGGGTACAAATGCAAATGCACCAACATGTTCAATTTGGACTAAAAGTAGACCATCATGCTCAACATGAGGGATTACTTCATGCTGACATTACAGTACTAAAAAGCAACCAGCGTCTTCTTTTCAGTCAGCATTTGATGGAATGCCACATAGTGCTGAAAATACTGGGTAAAGATGGGTGAAAATGTCAAGAGCAACACTTCATACTTCTTAAATGTGTTATATTTATATCCCAATATGTCCCTAAAGTCCCCCAAATATTTTGACTCACCATGTTTTCCTGTCATGGAGGGGTGCTTGAAGTTAAGCCTTGTGGTTTTAGGGTATTAACTGACTTATTGGAACGGGCTAGGACCAAGCCCTGGTATCCTGGTCTTTAGATGCGGCGGGGGGGGGGGGAGCAGGCAGCGTTCAGGCACTGATGAAGTGGCAGCCCTACTGGGGTGGGGGGATGTGACAGTGGCTGCGGGTTAAGAGTTCAACGCACAGGGTATTACAGTGGAGGGTCACGTGTAGGAAAAGTGTGTGCATGTTTGTGTGTATGTATGTGTGTAAGTGTGTGTGTGTGTTTGCTGTGCTGTGGTTGGGTGAACATGGCATGTGTGCATCTTCCAATAAATACAATCAGTCAGGCCCTGTCGGGAAAGATGGCCTGTGCATTGGAGCACACAGAATGAGCAGGTTAGTCTCCTGCACAGTGAAGGAATGAGAGAGAGAGAGAGAGAGAGAGAGAAAGCAAACAAGGTAGAGGAAGTGAGATATGGAGGGAGAGAGCAAAAGAGAGACAGAGAAAGAGAGAGAGTCGGGTAAGAGAATCCTGCAGATCATAGAATGAAACTACTCTATCTCCAATGACAGCCAATAACTGGCCTCTCCCTTAGAGCAATTTGGAGGTATGATATCAGACTGTCCTAGGAAATGTCATGTTATGACATGGCCTGATCAATGTCAAGACTGGAGGGCAATATGTTTCTGTCAGTCAATAGCAGAATGGCACTATGCTCTAGTATTATCAGCATTAGAACCGTGAAATCAGACAAGTGTCAATGGACATTAGACTTGGAGGACATGATGAAATCCAATCAATGGTTATTAGGTTCATTTTATGGTGACAGACTCATAAAGTTTCACTGGGCTCTCTGTAGGGGCCAGGACACATGTTGGCTTTAGACAACCTTGAATGTGGCACAGAAACGGATTTGAAGCCTAAGCCACTATGGTGTGCTGAACATGTTGCCTCAGTGAAGGGATTGCCAAGAGTGGGTGACATTGAGATAATGGGTGACTGGATGGGACAAGAGAGGGTAGCAGTTGGTCCTGTAAAATGGACAGTAACATGAGAGGATGGTCATTCTAGAGACAGTGAGGAGGCACGGAGTATTTCAGAAATGTCACATTTGAATGTTGAAGTGGAAGACTCTTTTCCATTTGTATCTTGTAAGAATTGCTTTTGTATGCTGCTGCTTTTGGAACCATCTTTGATGTTGCTGCAGTGTGGTTATATGAAAGACTAGAAAAAAAACTATTGTTGCCATTAGCTGTCCAGGTCATTGCATTAGCTGTGTAGTACAGGTCAGGAAACTACAGAAGTACAATGCCAGCTCCAAAGAGAGCTTAGCCTGATGCATCAGCAGCTTTCACATCATTTCTCTTTGTGCAAAGCGTCTGACATCCATCAGTTGGCATGGATTCGATCCACGATGGGAAGATACTTCCTGCTTCAACCATTTGCTACTGTTTGGTCGTGATGTATGTTATGTGCTGGAACATCGAATTCAACGTTATTGCTATTAGCCCTCCCTCTGTATGCTGATTGGCCCAGCTCAGAGATGGCACAAACCAAAGCTTACGCCTGGCTCCCTGGCACTGTGGTGGAGCTAAAAGAAATTGAGTGGAAGAACTGGGTAGCGCTAGCCTGGCTAAAGAGAGCTGGGACATTGGGTAAAATGTTAATTAAAAACAGATTGCGATAATCTGCAAATCAAGTAAAGCAATGTTTAGTTGCAAAAAAGGACATGAAATGTTGGAAAAAGGGTAATTTTGTTAAAAAAATACTCTCATTTTACATTTAATGGCAGCTGTGTGTCTCATAAAAGTTGAGAAGGGGTTAAGAGAAGCCTGGAAAAGTTTTGTGACACGAAAGGAGACTCAAAGAGGAATGTTTCACAAGTAGCTAGGTTAACGGGCATCACGATCGAAAAGAGCATCCCAGAGAGACAGGGTCATTTAGAGGTGTGGATGGTAAAGATGTGGAGGTATTCACTGTAAAAACCTTAGCAACAATGCTGCATGAAAATGGTCCTTAATTTGAAATTGCTAAAACTTTCATAATTTAGAGTAAATAATATCTTTAAAATATTCAGAGAACCCAGAGGAATCTTTGTAAACAAGGGACAGTTCTGAAAACCAATATTGGAGGCCAGGATGTTAAGAGCCTCAGATGGCACAGCATTAAACAGCCCTGTGTTTGTGTGAAGAAAATTGTGTGGACTCAGAAACTCACAATAGCCATAGTCTATAAACACAGAGTGATGCTCCATTCATAACCTCTATATGATGGTTCCTATGACATGGACAGCTGGCACATTTGTAAAGTTGTAATAATGTTGAATGATATACAGGTTTTGAGCAACATGCTGTCATCCAGCCAGTAGGTTTTGCAGGAAGACCTTGAATATTTCAACAAGGCCAAACTAAATTCTGCTCATCATGACACAACTGTTAGACTACATAGTAGAAGACTCCATGCGCTAAAATGGCCTGCCTGCAGCCCACACCTGTCTTATTGAGTGCATCATGAAACAGAACACAGTTAAGAGAACCCCAGACTGTTGAGCAGCTGACATCCTGTATTGGGATTAACAACAAATCATTCTGACGACTCTAGCCACTCCGCTCCTTAGTTTCCAGACATTTACAGACAGTTGTTAAAAGAATTTAAGGGGCAAGCCTTTCCCTTTCCTAACTTTTTAGAGATGTGTTCTATCAAATTAACAAATTAACACATAGAAAAATACACATCTGTTTTAACTACAATTTATATGTTGTTTTGTGCTATTCTCACATCATGAGTTCACATGACTTGCAAATCATTCAGTTCGGTTTTTATTCTCATTTGCACAACATTTTTGTGGAATTGGGGCTGTTTCACTGCATTCACAGCATAACACTGCCAGCAGTATCACCAAAAGAGGTCAGTTAACATGATAGCAAGCTTTTATCAGTGCCCGCTGGACTGTTTGTATTTGCAATGGTTTTGCATGCTGTTTAGGTAGGTAGCTTGCTAGCTGTAGATCCAAGCTGCTTTCAGGTATACTGATATTCACTTACAATAGGAAAACATGGACTAAGACTGAAAGACTGTGTATGCATTTGATGTTCTTAGAATTTAGAATCTAGAATATAGTTTTAGAATATTTAGAATATAGTTTTAGGATTTACAGTCTCCTTGATTCTAGCCTAAATGTTTGCTTTCTGAATCTATATTTCTCATTTAAGAACCCCATTACTAGTTTCTTGCTAGGCTTTCATTTGGAATGCTTTCAGCTTTTTTTTTTGGTAAAAGTTTCTAAACATTCTCTACAAAATCTTTGCCAGGGGCATGAGGTAGGACCTCTCCACATTCTAATCCTATAGACAACCTGATGGCGTAGTCAGCAGAGTGAACACTTCATAAAAAAACCCACTCGAACCCTAAGGCGCTCTTCAAGTGAAACCAAGGCAGGAGGAACCGTATTTTTTGGGATGTGGGGGATGTGATGATGGGGGGCGGGGGGTGTAAGACTCTGCTCTATGATGCTGTCTGTAAAGGGGCCAGTGTCTCATTGGCAGGTTCCGGCAGAGTGCTGGCCGGCGACTAGAAGGGATGGGTTTCAGCTGAGGGCTGGAGGGAGATGATTTGATTTGTGTTTTGGCTACCTCTGCGGGGTGCTTTTCTTAACAGCTTGTGCCGCCAATGCTCCAGCGAGAGTGGGAACTCTTTGACGGCAGTGGGCCTGCTGCCTGACTTGCCGAGGGGAGCGCGAGGGTGTGTGTGTACGTTGGAGGGGTAGGAGAAGCTCCGTTCTTGTTCCAAATGGTGTTGATGAAAATGGAGGGGGTGCATTTCCATGTGGAAACAGAGAGAGCCTGGCCCTCGGCTTGGGTGGTGAAAGTGTGTGGGTGCCAGTTGAACAACAGTATGGAGGTTCTCTCTGTCTTTTTTTGAACAGTTGCACACAACTGAGAGAAAGAGAGGTAGATAGAGAGAGAGTGTGTGTGCACCAGCTCCATTGACTCCCAGTCTAAAAATATATGGTGAAAGGGAAATCCATCATCTGTAATAATAAATTTAGATCGTCTTTGTCAGACAAATGGTTGCAGCAATGGCTTTTGTGCGCTCTAAATGTTTTAGAATACAATATGCCAAAACTAAAGTTAAGTGCTTTTCTTTCTTTAATTCTTAAAGAAATCCCAAAAGGATTTTGATCAACTTTTTTTTTCAGAGGGTAAAACATTTTATCCATAGCTTGTGTCTGCTAAGTCTCTGTGTGTGTGTGTGGTGTGTGTGTGTGTGTGTGTGTGTGTGTGTGTGTGTGTCTTATGTGTGTGTGTGTGTATGTGTTGTGCGTCTTATGTGTGTGTGTGTGTGTGTGTGTGTGTGTGTTGAGTGTCTTATGTGTGTGTGTGTGTGTCTGTGTGTGTGTGTGTGTGTTGTGTGTCTTATGTGTGTGTGTGTGTGTGTGTGTGTCTGTGTGTGTTGTGTGTCTTATGTGTGTGTGTGTGTGTGTCTGTGTGTGTGTGTGTGTGTGTGTGTGTGTGTTGTGTGTCTTATGTGTGTGTGTGTGTGTTGTGTGTCTTATGTGTGTGTGTGTCTGTGTGTGTGTGTGTGTGTGTGTGTTGTGTGTCTTATGTGTGTGTGTGTGTGTGTGTGTGTGTGTGTGTGTGTTGTGTGTCTTATGTGTGTGTGCTCCTATCTTAATTCTCTCCTTCTCTGTTTTGAAGTGGAATTCTACTGTTGCCTCACAGTTTAATCCAACCACTCAAGCCCTCACAGAGCGTCACAAAGATGTGTTCATGTGTGTCAGTCCGACACATTACATTTTCACGTCCATTGTGCATTTTTTTTTCTCACCATTTATGGTTATAATCCCGAACTGATCTTAATCCTTGCTAAGCCCCCTGTCTCTGGCTGTCTTTCTGTCTGTATTGTACTTTTTGATTGAGACAGAGGGAGCTTTGACAAACTCTGTGTGGTGCCTTCTGCTGACCAGGGTCAAACTGCATTGCATTTAAAGAATTTATGTGGGATAAAGCTTTTGATTGCCTAAAGCAGAGATGACCGGGCCCAAGGCATTCAAATTACATTCTCAGTATTCAAATTTGATTTGAGGTCTTTAAAAACTCCCGTCTGGATTAGGTCCAGCTCACAAACACCAATGACACACTTCACACTTGCTTGGGCTCTGGACTGTTTAAGGTTTTTTTTTTTTTTTTCTTAACAGTAGGGTTATTTTTGTCAGCTAGCAACAAGGCCCCCATAGCCCAGTGCTGTGTTGACACCTTGTTTGTTTGCCATTCCCCTGAGTGCTGATTTCAGTGTTGTGAATTGGTCTGGAGTGACCAGCCAATGTGTATGTGGGGGGGGAGAGAGAGAGAGAGAGAGAGAGGGAGTGAGTGAGCATCATGTCTCTGGAGCAGAAAGAAGGTCACCACACAGAATGGGTGTAGTTCTTCGTTCTGAGCTCGATCCGCACGGTGCACGGCTGCGTTGACCTTCTTTTCTGTCCCGCTACGCGTTCATTGGCCGAGACCTGCGCAGGAGTTGTCTTCCAGCTCCCAATTCTCTGCGCAGTGACCTTTCCCCCCCCCCCTCCTTTTCCTTCTCCTGCTTGTGCGCTCGGCTGGTCAGAGCCAAGTGCCTGTGGCCGGAGAGGGTGACAGCCGAGAAAGAGTGCCCAGGCGAAAGGAAAGAAAAGAAAGAGAAGGGAGGACGGAGAAGTGGAATCCAGTCCTGTTGAACCTCGCTGGCAAAGATTTTAGTGTGCTGCAAAGGAGACAGGGGAGGGAATGGAGAGATGGGTGTGTGTGTGTGTGGGGGGGGTGGTGGTGGAGTGCTTTGCTTAGGGTCTTTTAAGGACTTGCCTTTTCTGCGAGCCCACTAAAAGACAAGGTTTACGACCGTCTTTATTTTATGCCTTCTCGAGATCGCATGTTTTAGCCTTTTCTCACCCCCGCGCTACTGCAGTACCTGCCTAATATCTAACTTTTATTTGCTTGTGAGGAAAGATTTAAGGACCCTTAAGTAATAATTTTAAGGGTCCTTGCCAGTAGCACTAGCCAAAATCCCAGTATTTATAATCATGGTAGAAATAACACTACTTGCACACTAGGCCTAAGCAGCAGGAAGAGGGTCTCTCTGACTTCAGACAGTGTTGATTTCTGAGTGAGTGTGTGTGCCGGTGGTTTAATTTAGGATTCAGCTGTAATTGGTGGTTAGAAACTCAGACAGTGAAGATGGTGAGATGAGTTGAGTTTTCTGTGTGTGTGTGTGTGGGGGGGGGGGGGGGGGGGCAGTATGGCTTTGGTGGGGGTGGGGGCTGGGTTCCAGATGGGGAGAGTGATGCTGCTTGAGGATGGAAGATGGACAGTGGGCGTTTGAGGCTGAATGTAAAAGAAGCGTGTGTGTGTGTGTGTGTATGTGATGCGGGATGCCTGAGGGGATTGGGCCGCCTTTGCACAGCAGAGGGTAACTTCAGGCTAGATGATAAAACAGAAAATAGACAAACTGGAAGAGAAGAAGACAGAAAGATAGAGGGAAAGAGAGCGAGAGAGAGGAGGAGGAGGAGGGAGAGACGACAAATATAGAAGAGGGGAAAGGAAAGAAAGATATGAAGAAGAAGCTGGAGGAGAGAGAGTGAGAGGGAGGGAGAGATAGTGAGAGAGAGATAGAGAGAGAGTGATGAGTGTGGGCGTATATCTTTGCCTCTCAGGGACAGAGATCTCAGAGAGGGACTGTTTCCTACTCACACACACACACACGCACACACACACACTCACTATCACACATGCACACGCTCACACTCACAAACACACACACATGCACACAAATACATGCCCACGCGCTCTCTTTCTTTCTCTCACACACATACCCACACAGACACAGGCACACACACACACACACACACACACGCATACCCACACACACACGCATACCCACACTTGCTCCTACAGGGGCTAGACACACGAGGAAAACTAATCAGTCTTTTGGTAATTAAATATGAAAGAATGAGGGAATGCGAAGGAAGTGCTGCGCCTGTGTGTGTTTGAGGCCAAGGCTTCCTCCGCGTGTGTGTGTGTGTGTAAAGTGTGTCTGCAAGAGTGTCATAGACTTTCTCTGTCTGCTTTTCCAAGGGTGTGTCTCTATGTTTGATTGTCATATTGGTTCCTCTGTTTGTGGGTGGGGAGATTGGTATTTGTCTGTGTGCCTATGTAAACAATGTTTATGCATGTCTATATGCATCTCTGTGCGTGTAGGTCTGTGCTTGTTTATAAGTGTGTGTGTGTGTGTATGTGAGTGTGTGTGTGTGTGGAGAGAGAGCCGAAAAAAGAAAGAGTGACAGAGAGAGAGAGTGTGTGTGTGTGTGTATGAGTTGTGTATGTGACAGACCTCCAAACAGCTGTTGTCCTTTCTCCTCCCAACACTTATAATCTGGAGCGCAGCTCCAAAGCAGATGTGAGGACAAACAGCATATGCCTGTGCAGTCCCAAGCGCTGCCGCTGCTCATTGTGTGCCCTGTGTCCTTGCCATATACACCACAGTACTAAAGAATACTAATGAGCTCCTCCACTTGGGAAGGTCTACATGACATTTATTTTAAAAAAAAACTAAGGCAAACCACTGCATTTACCTTTCTTAGTAAGTGTGTGTGTGGTGTGTGTGTGTGTGTGTGTGTGTGTGTGTGTGCAATACAGTGTGATTGTATAGAACTGTAAGTTGACTGGTGCTTAGCATATGCTTTTGTCCAAAGCAACACAGACTAGCAGCGTCTGGATTTGGGAATCAAACCTGAGTTGACTGATTGTCAGTCGGTGATGATATCGCTGCTCCGCGCCTGCAAAATTGTACATTTTGTATATATCCTCACCTTGCTAAAATAATCGCCTCAGTCATTTTTTCTGTTTTTTTAGGAATAACAAAAAAAAAAACTAAAATACTTTTATAGATGATTTGGGCAAAAACAGCATTTTTGCCAAAAAAATGACTTGGGCCATTATTTTAGCATGGTGAGCATGATAGCATGTAAATTGTATTAAAAATTGCATATTTGTATTTGTTTATATAAATAAAAAGATTAATAAGTAAGTAGTATCACACTGTTATGCAGAAGATGTCATGTGTTTGTATACAGTAAAACGTGTCCAAGTGATTGTGTAGGCTCAATGTAATGACCTCTTGTTATTTTGCCAGCAGGATCTGAAGCGGGTGCTGTCCTTCCCGCCATACCCGGGGGACTACCTGCACCCGGTGGTGTACGCCTGCACTGCCGTCATGCTGCTGTGCATGCTGGTGTCCATCTTCACCTACATCGTCCACTATAGGTACCGGACACCACCACCTCCGTCCAGTCTATACCCTCCACAGAACAGCACAACAGTAAACACTACTACTTACTTACACCACATGGGAGAACACAGAGGGGGAACTCAGAAAGTCCTGGCTTCTGGAAAATTCTGGCTTCAAAAGGTCCTTTTTACTATAATTAGCCTATTGGTGCTCTATAAAAGTAAAGTAACAGCTGACTGACATTTAGCAGATGGTTTTATCCAAAATGACACAGACGCGCAACACGTAGCTTGGGAATTGACTTCACACAGTCATTTTAGCCTAAACATCTGATGGGTCGCTGAAGGGAGCCTGTATACGCTCCTGGACAAACCCCATGACTCAACAATGCTGTACACTGCTCGTATTGTTCCAGGACAGCTCAGCACTAGCTATGTATACACACACACACACACACACACACACACACACACACACACACACACACACACACACCTAGCCAACCCTAGCAGTGCAGAAGACATTAGAGTTTAGCCAAAACGGCCGTTTCTGCATGTGAAGCAGATTTGAGTGGGCCTGCACTCCTTGCCAGGTGAGTTGTGGCTGCCAGTTAGGGTCTCCTGGGTGTCTGTGAAACGGCCTCTCTGTGGACAGCGCGCTTCACGACCACATCCTGAGCACTTAAATAAACTCGACGAGGGCTTTCACACACTTAAACGCACTCTCTCTCACACACACACACACGCACACACAATTTACAGAGTACATTAGAGTGTCCTTAATGACTGGCTTCTGAGCCAGGGGAGAGGAAGCAGACTCGTCTGGGTGTTTAAGGCCAGCAGGCACGGGTAATTAAGAAGTACAATGTGGGTGTTATAGATTAAGTTCTTTTCCCCCACACCCTCTTCCTTCCATTGGCTTTGTTCGGGGTCAGACCGTAGCGGAGGTTGGTTCGAGTCTTTCCTGAGTCAGACGCCTGGCGTTTATAGTATCATCTCTTCCCCGGCTGTCGGAGAGAGCAGTATCTGGTGAGTAACACTGGCTTTGAGGAGGGTATAGAGATAGATAGAGAGAGTGGGAGAGAGAGAACGGGGGAGGAATAGACAGAGAGAGTGAGCAGAGAGAGAGAGGAGAGAAAGAGAGGGAGACTGACTCCCCCGGAAAGGAGCGCAGCCAAGTCCAGCAAGGTTCAGCCCACATGCCCTGCCCACTAAATAAATAGACAAATAAATAAATAAAATCATAAAAATACTAAAAAAAAACACCACCAACAATAAAACAAGCCCCTTCTGGGATGAGCCAGCCTCTAGTCACCCGGTTTAATAGACATCAGATTTATTGCTCCTCCCTTCGATGGGAGCAGTTTTATGTTGTTTTTTTTTCTCCACCCACCCCCCCCTCTGTCGCTCTGTTCATTTGTCATTCACCTGACCCAATGGTGCCTCCGTCGCTGAGCTGCTGTTGTTTTTTCCTCCCCTCACCAAGGGTGATACGCATCAGCGGGAATGGGTGGCACGTCCTCCTCAACTTCCTGTTCCACACGGCAGTGACGTTCGGCGTGTTTGCGGGCGGCATCAACCAGATCAAATATCCTGTCGTCTGTCAAGTGGTGAGTTGTTCCTGCTCCGCTGGCTTTTCCTGCCAGGGGTTCTGCCAATGACAGGATGCCTTTGTGTGTGCATATGTTTGTCTCTCTCTCTTTCTCTCTCTCTCTCTCTGTCTCTCTGTGTGTGTGTGTGTTCACATCTACTTATTTTGTGTTATTAAGTGCTTGTGTAAAAGCTTGCTAAGGACACAATGTGGATTTTATTATAGTATCTGTGCAGAAATGTCAGACATGTACCTGCACTGATGCAGAAACCAGAACCCTGAACAGACCCATTATAGAAAGGAAATGACTTCAACCATTTCAATTCATTCAACATTAAAATTCCTCCATTCAGTGTTTAATAGTTCCAAATCCCCCCATTCATATTTCATAGTCATTCTAAACTATACACTATACAGTCATGCAGCTTACAGAGTTAAATCTCTTTATCACCACTCCTCTATGAACTCAGGGTTAGTAATGCCTGCCTTGTCGGTGAGCTCATTCTCTGTGAAATATTCACAGTCGCTCCTATGGGATCTGCTCTTCAGATGTGACTGCGAGGATGAATGAAAACATTTCACATATTACAGCAGAGGGTCAGAAGTTCAGATGTGTTGTGCCACAGACAGGAACAGCTGTGGCCTCAGAATATGTACATAAAGCGTATGGTACATTATATAGTATGTAAGGATGAAACATTGTGTGCTGTCTTTAAGGGCGTATCCAAGTAGAGAAAGTGTCAAAGACCAGCGTTTCAAACGTGAAAAAAGTGGCAGTTATATTTAGAGAGTGTATTCTATTTATGCGCCCGAGTGATGCTTTTGGCGAGTTTTAATTTGTCTTAGACACACACGGGCTCAGACAGACAGACAGCCCTTGCAGCTATACAATCTGTCCGGAATGACATCGTTTTGCTTATCTTCGAAAGTCCTCACAACCCAGTGTGGCCTTTCAGTTAAAGATCAGACTGTACTGCAGTCAGTTATTTAGCACATTTGTGCACACTTCTATAATGAAAATGCACACATGGGTGCATTTCTCTATGCGCATGTTCTAACGATGATGTTTGTGACTGCTTTGTTACCCTTGGTGTGTGTGTGTGTGTGTGTGCTTGCGTGCGTGTGTGTGTGTGCGGCTGCATTATCCATGGGCTGCCTTCCCTCTTCTTCCTTGTAGCTCGAAGCTGCTAACATATGCCCCCGACCCCCCGGCTCCCGCCACCCCACCCCACCCCGCCCCATACAAAGGCCAGACACAGTGACTACATAATCACCCCTGTTTATTACCTCGTCTGGCCAGCCCTGGAATGCGACAGCCTACCGGCAAGGACTGCCATGACGGTTTGAGGATATTTATGCCGGCTCTGAGAAACATAAGCCTCTTGTTGGTGACAACGGCAGACAGAATGGGATGAACCTAATCATGTTGTACTGGGGGCAGTACTGTGGATAGAGTCGCATCAATCACACGAGTAATGGTGCAATATTCCAAAAAAAAAAAAAAAAAAAGGTGTATTGGCTCCTCGGAGTCGCACTTTTAAATAACCTTAATATTGCAACACACCACCGTAATATCCAACTGTAGTGTTCACTGCTGTGTATAATATATTTTCTTGGTTTGGTGTGCAAGAGAAATATCCATAACCCAAGCAGTGGCACTTCCTCAGTTGGAGTGGAGCCGGATTTTTCTATTAGGGGAGTATGTGCTGAGGAGCTGGATTTACTGCGCTGCATTAGTCTGATAATGGAGAACCACTAACCAGGCTGGTTTAAGAGCAGTTTTAAGAGCTTCGGCCGCTCCAGCTGCAAAAGACTTGGCAATTCTTCAGGGAATCTTTATGAAGTGTGTGTGTGTGTGTGTGCGTGTGCGTGTGTGTGTGTGTGTGCGTGTGTGTGTGTGTGGTGCATGTGTGTGTGTGTGTGTGTGCGTGTGTATGTGTGTGTGCGTGTGTGTGCATGTGTGTGTGTGTGTGCGTGTGCGTGTGTGTGTGTGCGTGTGCATGTGTGTGTGTGTGTGTGTGTGTGTGCGTGTGTGTGTGTGTGTGTGCGTGTGTGTGATGTCTCCAGGCTGCCACCAGAGGGGATTGGTTATCAGTGAGAGTGAAAGGGTTTATGGCTGGAAAAAGTGCTGTGTGCAGCCAGGCGAGTGGGACACCTGCACAACCCAGCTGTCAAGGAGGATTACACACACACACACACACACACACTCAGTTCACCTGTGTATGTGTGTGTATGTACCTTTGTGTGTTTGTAGGTGTGTGTGAGTGTTGTGTGTGTGTTAATGTGTGGAAGTGTGAGTGTGTCTGCTACATTGTATTGGTATGTGCTTGAACGACAGCAAAAGAAAGAGATGTGAGTGTGTGTATGAGAGACAGTGTGTGTGTGAGAGAATGATAGAGAGAGAGATAGATAGAAAGAAAATAGAAAAAGAATGCATGTGTGTGTGTACGACATTCTCCTCAGGCAAACAAAAGCCCGGCACTGGGACATAGCGATGGCAGCCGTGAGGAAGTCACGCTCGACAGCTCTCTGTTTCACAGCAGTTGAGATGGCACAGAGCTCTCTGCTGCTGGAGCTCTTCTCTTTCTCTGTGTGTGTGTGTGTGTGTCTTTGTGCGCTTGTGCTTCTCTCTCTCTCTCCCCCTGTGTGTGTGTGTGTGTGTGTGTGTGTGTCTATCTTGTGTGCTTGTGCTTCTGTGTGTGGGGATGAAGGAGGAAGTATGCATGTTCAAGTGTGTGTGAGACATCACACAAGGATTTTGGTATTTAAAATATTTGACAATGGAAACTGATTTCCAAAAGTACACACTTCTGAGGACTGACAATGTTTGGTGTGCAGAGGTATCTGAAATATGCATCTGCTCTTGTCCTGATGTGTGAGCCTGATGATGTGTGAGTTTCATCTTTGTCTGATGTGTGCTAAAAAGCATTAGCGTCATTTCAAATAGCTGTTTCAGTCCAATTCCAGTGCTCCATCCACTGATCTGATCTGCATTTATGTGATTGTGTGATGTGTGTTGAAATAGATTAGCATCATTTCAAATAGCTGCTTCAGTGATTTCCAATGCGACAAACACATCTGATAGTGTGTCTGTGTGAGGGTTTGTGTGATGTGTGCTAATAGTATCTGACCCTCTCTTAGGTGGGTGTAATTCTGCACTACTCTTCGCTCTCCACGATGATGTGGCTAACGTTTACCGCCCGCAACCTGTGCCGAGAGGTGTCAAAAGCCCCCCCTCCTCCTCAGGAGAGAGACCCACCCCGCAACGACCAGCAACGATCCAAACCCACCGTACTCGTGTAAGTGGGCTAACCAAGACTACGTGTTCTCGTGCTTCATCGACTGTCAAGCCAATGGCTAGCACGTGATTAGCATAGAGATCTCACAGGGCTATAGGTCTGATTTGACTATGATGGAGTTAGTATCAGCAAAGTTTAGAATAAGGAGTGCTCCATTTTTATTTTGAGATCTTACTCTCTTTGATAGGGCTTCCAGTGCTAACCTCCATTCTCCCAGATGGATTTTATGTTCAAGAGAATGAGGAGAATCGGTTGTTCTATTTTGAAAGTATAGCACTTTCAAAATAGTCCTCTGAGAGTAGTTTTTTTTATTAAAAAACATGTGGGAAGATGCTCTAGAATTCTTGGAACCTTCAAAGATTTACACAGGATTACTGCCAGCATTTGGAAACCTCAAATAACTTAATTCCTGCCTTCGAGAGTCTCAGTCATAATTTATACAAACAACTTTCGCTCACATGTGTATTGATGTCTGATTTGTGGGTACTTTCAGTTCCTGATTTAATATCTGGCTGGCGAGTGTGCGTGTGTGTGTGTGTGTATGTGCGTGTGTGGTGTTGAGAGACAAATCTGTGGAGCGTTGTTTTTGTGAAACAATGTGAAAACAAAAGAGTGAAAAACAGGCCAAAAAAAACAAAAAAAAAAAACAAGCAGGAATATGCAGCAAGACAAAGATGGGGTGACAGGCAGTTACCAAGGGCAACAGCAGCAGGTGCCGGAATGATGCACGGCCGCTCTTGCTGTCACTCATTAGAGGGAGGGGACGGGTAGGATGGGGATGGGGGTTCGTCGGGGACAAATCAATTTTTCGGAGGAAAATGGAGAATGCTCTACCTGCTCTTATTTAGAGCTGTCTTACATCTTATTTCCACAACCAGTTTTGTTGTAACACAATTAACGACTCTTCGTCACGTCCTCTCTTTTTCTCTCTTGCTTTGTAGATTTTATTTGGTGAGTGTCGGGGTCCCTTCGATTATCGTTGGGGTCACTGCTGCAGTTAGCCTTGACAACTACGGGAGCAGAGACGACGCGCCCTAGTGAGTATCCTTCCAGCAGCCCATGAGGCCAATAGCCCAGCACTCTCCAGGGGTCACAAATTTAGGCTTAATCATGCGACCATCGATTTCCTGCCTCCACCCCCTTCGCTATCCCTCTTCCCTTTTGACGTTTAGTTAAAACCTGATAACTATGGGGGGATGGTACATCATGGTGAAAGCAATGATGCATGTATGAGAAAATATGTAGAAACAGCACAGCAAAAAAAAAAACATCTATTTACTTGATTTGATTTTGTTGCCTTTAAAAAATACTGGCTTTGACTGTGTGGTATGTGGGTCATTGGCATTTCACGTTGAGTACATAACAATTTAATGATGATCACATTGATTCTGGGGCACATGTCTTAATTGATGGCACAAAATGAGCGTGAAGGCTTGCTGATTAGCAGAGGAGGGAAAATAATGAAATGGTCAAGCGTAATTGCAATCCCTTTTCATCTCATCTCTTGCTCTGCTCCTCCCCCCATCCCCTTGCCCCCCCCTCCCCCCGGGTTGGCTGTCTTCTCCTCTTTTTTTTCTCTCTCTCCACCTCACCTGTGCCCTGTTTTTTTATGCTACCCTTCTTTTCACATTGGATGTTTCTGCTCTGTTCCCCCCGTCTCACCTCTCCTGTCACTTTTCTTTCTCTCTCTCTCTCTCTCTATCTGTCTAACCTATTTTTGCTTTGTCTTTTCCATATATCTTTTCCTATCTCTCTCCTCTTTGTCTCACCAACTGTTTTCTCCTCTTCTTCACATTTTTACTTCCCTCCTCTTCTTATGCTTATTCAATCATTTTTCTTGTAACGCCATTTCTTTACTTCTCTTCTCTTGATTCTCTCTAATTTCCCCATATTCATTCACCACTATTTTGTGTTTCCACTCTCCAAACACTCTTTCCTTATTTCTCTTCTCTCTTTCCCCCTGTAGCTGCTGGATGGCTTGGGAGCCCAGCGTGGGTGGCTTCTATGGCCCCACAGCATTCATGGTGCTCATCATCTGCGTCTACTTCCTGGTTACATACGTGCAGCTTAGACGCCACCCGGAGCGCAAGTACGAGCTGAAGGCCATGACAGAGGAGCAGCAGCGCCTGGCCACGGCCGAGATGGGTCACCACTGCCACGACCCCTCGGCGGGCGAGCCGGGCATCGAGGGCGTCCCCCCGCACCACCACCACCACCACCACCATCACCACCACCACCCGGGCTGCTCGGCCATCACCGCGTCCATGCTGGCCAACGAGCACTCGTTCAAGGCCCAGCTCCGCGCCACGGCCTTCACCCTCTTCCTGTTCTTGGCCACGTGGGCGTTCGGCGCCCTGGCCATCTCGCAGGGCCATTTCTTGGACATGATCTTCAGCTGCTTATACGGCGCCTTCTCCGTCACGCTCGGCCTTTTCCTGCTCATCCAGCACTGCGCCAAGCGTGACGATGTCTGGCATCGCTGGTGGGCCTGCTGCCCCTCCTCCAAACCCAAGATGGACGTCAACGGAGAGGCGGCAGTGGCAGTTTCGTCTGGCATGCCAGCCAATGTTAACGCAAACCAGACCGGCCAGAACCACCAGAACCACAGCCACTCACCCCAGACCCAGATCCACTGCCATCTTGACTCGCCGTGCCCGAGCAAGCCCCTGCTCTCTCCGCACCTGCACCCATCATCCAGTCACTGCAAGCTGAGCCCATTGCCCGTGGGTCCTCCCACCCAGAACCACACGGGCACCTGTTGCGCGGCGGCGCTCCACGGCTCCTCGGCCGCCGTCTCGCCGCTCCTGGAGCGCTCGCCGCGGCCGCAGTCACTACCGGACGAGCTGCCGCGGCCGGCACTGCCTCTGCAGAGCTGCCTTAAGGACAGGACTAAGTCGCGTTCGTTCAACCGGCCGCGCCCGTCGCTCCGCGACTACGCCTACCACATGGCCTCCACGAGTTTGGATGGCAGTGTGCACAGCGCCTCTGGCGTCTGCGGGTCGCATCTGTTAGACAGCCCGCACAGCACCACGCACCTAGAGCTCCATGCTGGGCCACACCGTGACAGCCAGCTGAGCTGCCACAGCCCGCACCCGGACAACCAGCTGCGCTGCCGCAGCCCCAGCCCCAACCCGCTGCTGGAGCCTCACCTGGGCGCCTGCCACCACGGCAGCCTGCATGAGGGCCTGGGCTCCTCTTGCCACTCGTCCTGCCTGGACAGCCAGCTAGCGTGCCTGGACAGCGTCAGCCAGCAGGCCACACACATCTGCCACCGCCACGCCTGCTGCCCCAAGGCCGACCCGTTCGGCGGTGTGTGCTGCGCCGCCAGCGACCCATTCGGGCCCTCGGCCGGCTGCCAGCCCGACGAGCTCGAAGACTGGGACCCCCATCGTCCACGGCTGTGTACGGGGGCTCCAAGATGGCCGACAAAGACGAGGATGCGGCATCGGTAGCGGCGGCGACCCTGGTGCACATAGATTTGCCGCCTCCGCGGGCCACTCTCTCCTGCCCACAGGGGGTGGCCACGCTTGGCCGCAAGGGGACGCTCAGCCGACGGGGCACACTGAGCCGTAACGGCAGCCTCCACGAGGACTACATGTTCAGCTCAGATGCCACAGGAAACATTAGAACTGGGCCCTGGAAGAACGAAACCACTGTGTAGACTCCCACCCTCCCCAAACCCCAAACCCCAAACCCACCCCTACGCCACTCCCTTCACCCCACATTCACCCTTATCCCATCCTCCATCTTCTAGTCCTTCTGGGGCTAGAGCTGATACCCTTCCATCCCCCCAAACCACCCCAGTCCTAAACCAAACTACTGTGTAGTCCCAGGGCTCTCAGCAAGATGTCTCTTGCCCCTCCTGAACTGAACTACTGTGTAGTCCGTTTTCGCTGTGATTCTCCTTTCTCTGTTTCTCCTCCTCTCATATTAACACTCACTCTATTCTCTATGCTTTTCTTGGGCCAGAGCCTCTGAGATCATGTAAAAATAATAATATGCCTTTGTACATTCCCTCTGGGTTTTCTATTTCTTTTACAATATTAGGTACATTTAACATCATAAGATTTTTTTGTCTGACTTGTTTACTCATTGTAAATGATTAAGCTTTTTTGTTTTGTTTTGATTATTCAAAAGCTTTTTGTTTGCAAAAGGCAAAGAAGAGGCAAAGAACATACTGGAAAAAAAGGTCCATGTTTAATTTGTAATATTTTTATAGTCAGGTGACGATGCAAAGGATTTTTGTACAAGTGTGAATGTGTGACTTTGTGAGCTGACCAGCGATGCATAGTGCAATCACTTTTGTGTGTGTGTGTGTGTGTGTGTGTGTGTGTTGGGATGTGTGTTAACTAGTATGTGTAATTTTGTGTATGAGTATATACACATGTGCATGTGTTACATGCGTATTTTTCCCATACGTTCCTCACAAGACCTCCTTCCAGAACAATGAGACCTACAGTATTCCTTTGTGAGATTCCACCGACCACTCACAGTATTCCTTTGTGAGATTCCTCGCTGTACTCTGGCAGTTAAGAAAATCATCCTTCATTTATGTTTCATATGTCTGAGGAAGATCTACAGCAATTATCACCACACCAGCACTAGTGAATATTTCATGTGTTTTCACAATCAGAACAAGTAGTGAATTATCTGCCATTTAACTGTGGGTGTGAAACAGGGTGTTAATATGAAGGAGATTTAGCGCTCGCAAATACCTCTGACGCTCAACGTCTCTTTTGTGCTTAACTGGTACACGTGATGCCCGGCTTTGGCGTGTCTGTGTGGACTATTCTTTTTTCGAGTCTACAGGCTTTCTTCTCCGAGACCTAAATTTGCTCCTGTCAGAAAAAAAAAACACACACACACACAAGCGCACATTCAACGAAAAAAAACATCGATACACTCCTGATGTTCCTGCTATTGTTGATGGATGATTTTGGAGAAAGAGAATAAGCATGCATTACTTCATCTCCCAAAACACTGCAAATCTTTCCCCCTTTTCTCTTCACAAGCTACTCAAGGACACTGCCTCCTGAGATAGCATGCAGAGCTACGTGTATGACTATTTGTTTAGGTTCACTTGATGGATTGGCTATTTGTTTGGTTTTGTCACATATATTGGTGATTGATTTCCATAAATCATTGTCAACCTTATTTTTTTCTCTCTCCTTTCTCTCTCCTGTATCGCTGCAAATGGATTAAACATAAAATATTTTTGGGCAAATTCTATAAATGAAATCCTTTTGCTGACTTAACCCTGAAAGTGTGTATAGGTGTCACAAAAAGACATAAGATTACAAAGGCTAGATTGGACCAGAACAAAATGACAATGGTTAATTAAAGGCATACCAGGCAAGGCTACGATTTTTTTTACCTCCGGAACTCCCCCTAATGTCCCGATTAAAGAAAAAAAAGCAACAGTGTTGTACATTTTCTCCAATCCACATGGATTTGTTTGCAGACCAAAGAATAGGAACCAGTGATGATCATTTTCGTTGTGTTATGCTGACTGACAAGATAATAATCCCAATTTTATAATAAGATAATATTATAAAATTGACTGACAAGATAATAATCGCAATTTTATAATAAGATAATATAAAATTGACTGACAAGATAATAATCACAGTTTTACCCAGTTTCGGTTTCGTTGGCCCACCGGCTCTTGGAGTAACTGCGGAATACACATCACGGTGGTCAAGAGAGCCCTCCTTCACCCTGTAATGAGCCATTCAACCACTGAAGTGACTACGAAGCTGATAAATTAACCTGAAAATGTTGCCTGGTTTGCCTTTAACAATGATAATAGAACATGGCCCTAACCTGCAGTTCGCTTTTATATAGATCTATTTGTGGGGTCATGTTGATGTGCTTTCCTGATTGACACCACTTTAATACTACCTGAGTTGTTTAAAAAGACCCTATTTCAGTAAACATATAAAACGTCCTCTTGAGTTTGTTTTCTATTTACTTGTGATTGTGTGCTCAGGGACCATGTAGTACTTTCTTATTCACAAGTTCTCGAGCATAGGGCTTTTGGTTGCACATAGTAGTATATATAGGATGTATTGGTAGTTCACCCTTCACAATCGGTTGATTCCATTTAGACAGAGGTGAAGGCAAAACACAGACAGCCCAGCCCGCAGTCCCACAATGCACCTGTGTCAGCATCCTAAGGGCTTCAGCTCATATTATATTTTTTACTAAAGTTGTCTAACACAAAGTGGTTTCTTTGCTTGTCTCCCTCAAAGGAAGATGTTTAAAAGGTTGTCCTTTAGACTAAGCTTTCCCATTAGCAGTGTCTTTAAGAGTTCTTCTGCAAAGGACAAACTCAAGGGACCCTGTTTTATTGAAATAATGCTGTAAGCTCCTGCATCGCTCAGTGTCATGACTGCTCTCATGTGGTCTGTGGACCCGTGGTTCTGCAACTCCGCATTTGGATTTTTCATGGTCTATGAGACGACTGACGTATCTCTCTGTGCAATACTGCTCCCACCCTCCTCAACCCCCTCCCCGGTGTGAACTGTGGCGAGGGCTGACCTGTGATCAGTCTGGCAGTGACTTAACCCACTCTATCTCTCTTCTCTCCTATTTATATTTTAATTTATTTTGTTTACATTTACCACCATTTCCCAAATAAATGTCTTTGACCACCATGCAGATATCTGTCCAGTTCTCTGTACTTGACAATTACAGCAGAAAGCGATACTTTGATTTTTCAATGTTTTGCCACTCTCTAAAGGGCAAGGTTAGATCATCTTGTGAAGATCTGAGAAAAGCTTTCACAACACATCGCTAACTATTATATTGCTATACTCAGCTATAACTATATTATATTGTGTTAGATTATGCAGATTAGCATGCTAGCAAGATTTAATCAGTGCTGGTAATAGTGTTGTTAATATCTACGTTGTTTGTAGACAGGCCCTCTACATGGTTAACTAGTTACACACTAAAACACTTAACTGTAGCTTTTACCCCTTAATGATAAAGATTGATAGGCTATTTTCCTTGACAAGAAACATGCAAATACACAGATTCAAGTGAGTGCAATTAGCCTAAATCTGTCACAGCAAGTGACTGAGTGCTTTCTTTGGGTTCAAATTCCCAGATGCTTTTACCCTGGGTGCCAAGACAGAAATGATTGTGCATGCAAAAAGCTGCAATTACAATCATACAACTAGATCAGTCATCGGCACAAACCTCAAATTGTGTAGTCAATTTATATCAAACTTTAGACTAACATGGCACTTTAAATCCATCAAAACACAGACTTGGAAACAACTATGTAAACCATGTTAAAAAGAACCCAAGAAGCTTTTAGATTGGTGAAAAAGCACAACAAATGCATGTATGTTTCTGATATACAACTGAATTACAAATACAAATGAAATCCCATTTTATCTTACAACAATGTTAATTCTATCTTTCACACAAAACGTTTTTATGAAAATCAGCTTATTGTCTTGTCAGGTATGTCTACTATTTAGTTGTAACTGTTTTCTCATTAGGGAAGAGAACTGATTCTTCTCTGATGTTTTCCTCATGTAGGTCTACGCTCAGAAATGAGTAACAGTCAAATGTCAGATGTGACTGTTAAATGTCAAATGTCAAATGTCAGATGTATTTGTATAGCACATTTACAACCAAAATGATAAGGATTTGGTAACTGATTTGCACCAGTCATAAATACATATATACACACACACACACCTAAAATCGATTAATGTATCTGTATTTTTGAGGTCCCTGTGCAGCCTTGCTGCCCTCTACACACCACCTATACAGATTGTGCCCTCTGAAGGTCTTGGCTACCCCACTCTTTTTCACTGTTGTCAATAGACCATCCATAACTTGTCATTTTTTGCTCCTGTAGAAATCTCCTGATGCAGCCCTGATCAAAAGATGTTGGTTTTGAATCTTGAGTCTATGGTGTTCTCACCTTCACACTTCCTTGACAAACCATTCACCGCTCACTATTCACTTAAACACATAATCTTTTTGTAGCACATGGCCAACAATGCAGCCTATTCAGTTTCAACAAGAAATCTTTATTCTATCTTTTCTCTTATCACTCACATGTTAGCAGATGACCCAGGGGAGTGGTGTAGCTGATATTTTTTTAAGTGGTGTTACGCAATTTTAATGATGCGGGCCTAATTGCAAAGGAAGTCACACGCACCTCCAAAACCTACTTCAATAGTATCACTGCATTTGATTATGGTCATCCTATAATGTTCATTGCATTTATTTATGACAATAGAGGGCTTGTTGAACATGTTTGCTTGACGTGTGCACTCATGTTATCAATGAATGCTTAATATTAACAAAAGTGAGAACTACATGTACATAGATGATCTGTTCCAAGAAGTGGGAGGAATCCGTACCCTGTTGTCCAACGGCCACTACACCCTTGACCCAAGGTCTGATTTAACTATGATGTTGACATAAGCCTAATCTTGATAGATATTGCCATCCCATCTTTATATCCATAACACTGTTTTGTAATGTATCAATGTTAAGCGCGTGTGTAAAAAGCATACACTGTATAGGCATATCCATGCAAGCACGTGTAAATGCGTGTATGGACATGCATGAACGCCGAAACGGGCACAGTGTATGAGTGCATGTCTAGTATATGTGTGAGTGTTGCTTATGCATGTGTTTGTAAATATGTACAATGGCTGTTTCTTTTTTCTTTTTTGTATTTTGTGGTTGGGGGTTGGGGGGGTGGGGCAATGGGTGGGTGCTGTCGTCGTTGTCGTCGCTGGGCTCCAGGGCTGCGAGGCTCGGACTGATTGTTTATTCATCAGCCCCCTCTCTGCGCAGCTGATTCCTTTGTCAAGGACTCTGACATCAACTGCCGCCATGCTGCAGGAAGCAGGGGAGTGGGAGTGATGAGGAGGAGGAGAGTGGGAGACAGAGTGAGGGGGGGGGGGTTGGAAAGAGAGAGAGGAAAAGAAGGAGAGGGACAGAGAGAGAGAGAAAGGGAGGGTAAGAGAGCGTCAGGGCGGGTGAATGAGGCTGTGAGATAGGCTGCACAACAGAGATAGAGAGGCTAAAATATAGAGGTGAAGCAGAGAGGGATTGGGTGTGTGGTGTATGTGTGTGTGGGGAATAGAGAAAAAGAGAGACAGAGCAGGAGAGAAGAGGAGGCGAGAGGGCGAGAGAGAGAGAGAGAGGGAGAGAGAGAGAGAGAGTCTGTTTGTGATTGAGGACAGATTTGTCAGGTGGAATTTTAGCTTAAGCTTTTGACTCAGCGCTCTGCGTGATGTCACACCTTAGCACCAGGAAGTAGGTGCCAGGCGAGGCGGGGGGGAGGCAGGACTTCTGACGCAGTGTTAAACCGGGACACACTTTTAGCAAGGATCGGACTCACCTCCTCAGGTACACACACATGTCTGTCTAGGCGGTATTAAATAAGACACGACAGGGAACAGAAACGCGGGGTGGGGTGAGGGGGGGGGGGGGGGTAAATCACCAAAACGGGCAAGGGTAGAGGAGATGGGAAGATGGGAGACCCCAGTGAGTGAAATGGAAATTCACTCTGGCAACAGAAGCAACTCAAAGCCTGGGTGGGTGGAAACAGAGGCAGAGAGAACGAGAGATGGAATGAGAGGAGAAGAGCAGAAGTGAAGAGAAATAGACAGAGATGAGAGCAAAAAGAGGCTGAAGTAGAAAGCTATAATAACATAATGTCACAATAAGGAGAAGATGATGTGAGAGGAGAAGTGAGGAAAGACGAAACTATAAAAGATGAGGAGTAGTGATGGGAAGAGAAGAGGAGATGGGAGAAAAGAGGAGCAGAGCAGAGATTAGAGGAGAGAGAGAGACAGAGAGAGAGAGAGAGAGAGACAGAAAGAGAGACATTACATTAGTGTTTGCTGCTGTCGGTTAAATATTCCATGGGGATGAGTCCCTTCAGATCTCATCGTGTCATCTCATTCCATCGCATTCCCCTGCCCTTGCCCTCCGCTGGAAACGGCTCTAATCCACCGGGCCCAGAGGAGGCTGCCAGCAACACAGACGTTCATTTTAGTCGCTTCAATAATGGGGAGGATTGCAGTGCAGTTGCAATGTAATATGAATTCACATTTGATGAGTTCGCCAGCCGCAAACATTTTCAGACCATAAGCAAGTTTCCTCACCCATGTCAGTGGAAGGCAGTGATAATGAAACAAAAGAGAAATAGATAAGGTGGCATGTGAATGGACATTTGTTGAACACTACAACTGTTTAAAGTGGGAAATACAGCAGCCTCTGGGAAAACTATTCCTGGTCCCTGTATAAATCACTGGGGAGAGGATAACAGTTAATATCACACAAACATACGTGATTACCAGCTCATGAACTTGCCATTCATTTTATTATCATGTCAAGGTTGAACTCACCCAGTCAAACGTGTTGTCATGTTCTGTTTGTGGCTGGGTATTGTGCTCCTCTGGTAATGTGTGTGAGGGATTTGCATTGGCTTGCGCTGGCTGAGGCTGAATCCTGATTAGATGGCTCCCCAGACGTCGGGAGAGTGGGAAATCTTGGAAATACAACCGTATTTAGACCGTTCAGACATGAGATTTGCTGGAACGCTTCACCCCGACTCTGTCCAAATGTTATTACTCTGTGACCTTCACACTCAGCGTCTCAGCGGTCTGTTTGGGCCATTGTGCCAAGCCATGTATTGTGTGATACAGTGAGCGCATGGATGTCAAATTATATTCTATGCGCACTTCTTTCAGTGTGTTTGCAATTGAAAATAAAGTCCTGAAGAAGTGAATCAATATTTCTCTGTACTGTATTCAAACACATGGTATCACACTGTTTTATATTTCTTTGCAGTTTAGACAAGCACACAATATAGGCTTCTAAAAATGTGGAGTCATACATAACATTACTATTTTGTGGTGTACCGTACTCAGAGCTTAAAATAGGAATCTATCTCTGATGTGAAGAAAGGGAGAAATGTCAGGCTGAAGGTTTGCCGGCTTGAAATCTGTTCATTGTTCAAGGTCCAGGCTGCAGGGACCAAACTTACTGTGTTTCACAGCAGTTCCTGGCTGCAGCGAAGTTTGAGGCTTGTCAATCAATCTGGCACAGCCAGGAACAAGAGTCTGCATGCTGCCCTAATGCAGTGGCCTTCATCTTCTACAAAACTACAAACACAGACACTGTATGTGACCGCACCCCTCACATCTCGTGCTGTCTCTCTCAGACACAAGCCATTCCAAACTGTGAGAATAACCTTCAGAATCCATTTCTAGATCCTTCCATCTCACTCAGCATGCTGTCAGATGATCGCCCTTCTGCGTGTCTTTCTTACTGCTAAAATATAGATCAGTCACGTCTCAAGGAAGATGAAGATTGCAAAGAAATATAATAGAATCACAGTTACTTCACCTATGGCCCTACTATCATTTATTTAGATCCTATGACTCTCCCATCTATTTTGGGTCTTCACTCGACACTGGATGCTGGTTGGATGAGCTTGTTTATGTGACCTGGCTTTTTTGCAGTGCATGCATAGGGCTGTGGACAGACGACTCAATATCAAGTGTCAGTTGGCAGAAACTATTAGGGAGGGAGGAAAAGAAAAGAGAAGTAAAGGAGAGCAGCATATGGAGACAGTGTGTGTGTGTGTGTGTGTGTGTGTGTGAGAGAGAGATTGAGATGGCAAGGAGAGTGAGACAGGAAAGATGAACAGATGATTCTCACATCCAAAAAATGATTGCCACACGTCTGAAAGAGGCTTGCTTTCATTCAAAACTCATATCTTGATTTTTTAAATCATCACATTTTTTCCCTTTCTGTTCGAAATGTCACTGTCATTATTTACCATACATATGGGTCCTTTGTGACTTTAGTCAAGAGCTTTCTTGGATCACTTTAATTAACAACTGAAACTAAACACATACACACAGACACAAAACACACTCAAATCACAGTGGTCATGAACACCATGTGACATGAAAAATGGCTATACCATGGATGGAAACAAAAGCATTGTTACTGTTGCAATAGAGATGAATGGCTAATACACAGTAATGGAGCACACATTTCTCTTAAATGCTCTCTTAACATTCAATAAAAAGTGCTGTAAGAATGTGATAATACTTCAGATAACAATGGAAGTGGTAAGCAGTGGATTGTTGTCTGGAGGGAGGGAAAGAGAGATTAAATTAAGAAATAGCAGAGGGTCACATCATGATTTTTTTCTATGACTCACTCCATATAATGCATTATTTAGTCTGGCTGTACCCATTTTAAGTTTGAATAATTGTTGTGACTCCCCTTGTTTGTAATTTCCATTTACTATGCGACAGCATGGCCCTCCATGCATGCCCCATGAGGAAGATCCCACTACACATCACCAGATTTCTCTCTCTCTCTTTCTCCCAGAGTCCTGCTACTTTCCCCCCGTCGCTGCATGTTAACGCTTCAATTCTCATTGAAAAAGCAAGACCTCCCCGCACACAGACACACACCACCCCTACCCTACTCTTCTCTCCCCCCTAGGCCACTCAACGGCCTGAACCACTTCAGTGGCAGGAAGTCATAAGCAGTCCAAAGACAGCTCTTGTACAAGCCTGACCTATTTAAATGCAGCACATTCCTGCAGAACTGTCTCCTCTTCGCTCAATGCCCGTCTTGAACCTGCTTGCTGGCTCACACCACACAACGCCGCCCCGGCCCAACCCAAGCAGTCACCTTCAACGGATCTGTCAGTCACTATACAAAATTAAACAGGTGTTTATTTCCAACTTACGGTGCTAAATCTTGCTGCAATGATGTAGGTCTATGTTGTAGGCTACCAGTATGTCATAAATTCAAGCTCATTCATGAACAGAGATAAGCAGTGAAGCATCATCAATATGCCATTAATTGGAGATGTGATTTTGCTGAGTCAGAATTCATAATTCACAGTGAAAATTTACAAATACATACCAAAACACTGCACTGCCTCTCTCTAGTTAAATAGCTTTGAAAGTAAGGGGATTTCACTGGACGGCTGCAAATGCCTTGGCATCTAAAAAAGAAAAAAAACATTACCCCCATGCATAGACTGGGGTGAGTAGAGGAGGATGAAACTATCTGTATAATGACCACATCTGTAATAAAGCATCTATGAGTTGGGTATTCATAAAGTATGGAATGAACATGTGCTCATTTCTAACGTATACAGCCTTTCCTATCTCCTATTTTGAATGGGGCAATGATCCAGTCACAATGGTAGGTTGCAGCTCTTACCACGGGTCCACTAAGAAAGCCTACCTGATATCAATGCTGTACTGCCATCTAAAGAAAAAATGTGGAAATACATTTTGTATGTCACCATTACTTTAAACACGATGTTCACAATTAACTGATATTGTAATGATTAAGTTAAAATAAATAAATAAAAGATCCATTACCAAAAGTACGGCACGTTTGTTATTTTTAGAGCATTTTCAGAATGTGGTGTAAACATAGGTGCACCAAAAACATCACACAAATCACTTCAAAGTATATTTACATTTAATCAGGAGAAAACTGCAAGAGGAGGTACTACAGTACAATAGTGTCAACCTGGTGCATCACATTTTAGGCACTTTGTTTACAAAAATAAACTTGTTTCTCAGACCACAATGAATGTCAACAACCTTACATGAAATATTACAGTTGTAAATTTGGTTTTTCTTGGTGCCAAGTGCAGATCTGACCTCAATGGATTCAGACAAAGGTTAATGGGTTTTAACCTGGGAGTTATAATATTTGCAAGGTATGCAAGCTAACAGTACAGTACATCAGTGGTCAGTTACAGTGATTGTCTTAGGAACAGGAGAAGACCAAGGGAGGGAAGAAACACACGCGTAAAATAATATGTGGAATATGTGGGAAAAATGCATTGTGGATTACGTCAACCCTACCAATCCCAGGAATTATATTAAACATACATCATAAATTAAAAAAAAAAAAAAAAAAAAACCCACAAACTTATATAAACAGTGACTCGTGACCAAATGGTATATGGTGGTGGTTGTTTTCTCAGCCCACAACAATTTCACTGCATGACCACTCTAATCATTTGCAATTTACAATTTACTATGTGAAAACCAGCATAACTGCTTGGGCAATCTGTGGAATCAAAAAGTGGTAAATGTTTTGGAATTTCACATTGTTTCACCACAAAAACCTCCAACAGCCATACAATTTTGAGCAGACAAATGCACCTGCAAATGTACCTTAATGTACAGTGATTGATATCTTGTCAAGTGGAACTTGATAATTATGAAAAGAGTAAAAAAAAAAAAAAAAAAAAAAAAATCAAACAAAGCAAGATAACTGAAATATTTTTCAAAGCAAATCCATTAAAAAAAAAAATCTTATTCAATAAGATATAACCTTTTTTTCTTGAGTTAATAGCAAGTTAATCTAGGAACAAAGTTCATGATTTTTAACCCCGATATTGATGCAACGGAACATCCGGGTCAGTCATAAGTAATCCAAGGCCACTGACAGTAGTCGCGGTGTACAGTTGCGGCAGGAGTTGTTATGTGAGTTGGGTGTATAGGTAACAGATTTGAAACATTGTGATTCTTTCCATTGGTGATGTAATTATGACTTAGCCAGACCGAATCAAACGTATTTGATATTATCTTAAATGGTCCTTTCTACGGTCAGTATGATGCCAATTATGACATTAAAACACCAACAACTCAATCGATAGGTTTGTGCTCATAACCAACTCCCAATCATACCACAATGAGCCTGTAGGTTTGGCCTGCTCAATCTCGTTCTAATCGTAAAAGACTGAAAAAACAAACAAAATAAAAAACAGTAGGTCTGTTCCTAGCTTAAGTTACCAACAAAACTGCTCTTGATGTGCTGTGTCAAAGTAAATCGATTTAGTCTTCTTAAAAGAAAACAAAACACACAAAAACAGACAATAGGATTTTTCCAACAATGAAAGCACCATAATGTTGGCATGTACAATTATGAAAATCTGGAATATCCTGAGAAAGCCCACACTAAACACATGCAAACTTACAGTTAAAAGTTGCACAGAAATGAGTGAAGCACCACAAAAATTACAACTGCGGGATTTAAAATGACAGAAACTCAGTAACATGTTAAGGATCTACAGGGAGGTCAAGTTTTCTTCATGCTAAAACAAAGCCAGAATATCTTTCACCATATGAAGGCAGACCACTCATAATCTATTTAGGTAAGGTTAAACAGTTTCACACATGGACATCCAGGCCAGCTTGAATGGGTTTGAGGTACACTCAGGCACTGAGACATGAGAAAAATCTAATGGTTAGTGTTTGGTGGGCCCCATGAGGTCTGTTGGACAATGTGCATCTGAGAACATTCTCTTAATTCAACCAACTGCTAGCTCCTCTTGCAATGACAAGAAAACAGGGGAAAGAGCAATAGCTATCAATACATTTCCAAAGTGATAGATGTGACTTCAAAAGCAAACAAACAAGTTGAAAAGAATGCTGAAATTGTGTATTGCTACGGTTATATGACACTGGGCCCATATGAAGGTTCAGTTTAGAACAGATGCATGGCACCAAAAATATTTTTAAAAGACCTTCAAGACATACATCCAAATACAGTGTAAAATCAGGGAATTGTTTTGTTTTTTTCTGGGCTCAACTGTTTACAACTAACTGTTTCCACAGGAAAGCGTTTTATTTCTTAGTCACTTCCTCCCCATACTGCGAAACAAATATGCCATAAAATTATACTCTTATGGTTGTTTAAAGAAAAGAGGCAAAAAGATGGGACATACATCAAATTATATACAACACTTTAAAAGTTAAGGTTATCTCTTTATGTCTCATGTATCAACATTGTGTGGGCAATGATCAATTTTAAACCATAAAAACTACAATTAATTTTATGTGTTCTCAAAACAGTTAAAGGAAGATACACAAACTGGATCATTCAGAGATTATGAAATCACCTGAGTAATTTGTGAATAGTCTGCATTAAAGTGACAGACAGCACCCTCTCTTTATACCAGTGATCTCTAAGTTTGCGCACTGTTAACAAACAGTGTGTCCAGTTTTCACAGTTCACATCTGTACAAACAGAAATTTTTAAAATTTAAATATACATGGGATTATATACAAATAAATGGGTTTTAGGTACCACACTCTTTTTTTCTATGCCAATATATCAAATAAAAGCTTCTGGATGGAGAACTATAGATTAAAAAGAATAGATGTTATCTGTCTTTCAAAAACAAAAAAAAACACTTTACTTCTTTTACTTTGTTCATTTTTCTCGTCTGTTTTCTTTTCTTTTCTTTCTTTTTTTTTTAAAAAAGGACGGCATTTGTCCCAATCAATGGGATCGTTAACGGCTTTAAAAAAGTTTATTCCAATCTCTAGTTGCCTCCATTAGATGACGCTGACCATGGCCTATCCAGTCCTCTTGGTTGTTGAATATTCTTCCACAAAACCAACAGGAAAAAGTGGATGGCAACTCTGAGGAGCTGTTGGGTGAGGACTTCCTCACCACCTCATATCGGTTTCTGCTCATCTTTTTCAACTTAAGTTTCAGGATGAACCTCTCTCGAACTGTGCTCCCAAACAACCTGGCTCTTGCACTGCCATGCGGCACAGCGGACTTGGATGGACTAGGCCTTGGCTTCAGGACACCAGAGAAGCTAAGCTCAGAGAGGGCTTGGACAGTTCTTTGGGAGAGCGCCACCTTGAGGACATCCCCTTTAAACCTGTTGACAGACTTCATGATGCTCACCACTTCGGGGATGTCCGCATCCGGGTGGTTGAGCACCACTACAGGCTGGTTCTGTCGTGGAACCTTAATATGTTGAAATGCACTGAATGGGGAGAGTCTGAGTGTCCTTTCAACATCCTTGGGCACTGGAGTCCACTCTGTTGGCTCTTCCCTCTCTGACCTACTGGAGAGCCTCCTGGCTTTGGATGAGGTCTCAACCATGTCATCAAACAAGGTCTTCCTCCGCCTCTTTCTTTGGCTCATCCGGGTCTGATTCAGAAGGTGGAGGGACTTTTTATGAGAGATCACACCATCCTCATGAACCTCTGGCAAAGTGCTGGGCAACTGTGATGGTGTGGCTTGTTGGTGGTTGGAGCCATGTGGTAGGTTTGAGGCTTTCAGTCCAGCTGATAAATTAACTACTGACTTGTTTGAAGACATCAGAAAACACGGGGACTGAAGAGCTCCTGTTGCCAGATAGATGGGCTTTTTGCCTAAAGAGCTAGGTACATTGGAGAGAAACCTGGTGCCATTGGGACTCCTGACAATCTTTAGGAACACTCTACTCCTCCCACTTTCATTAGACTGCGCGTTTGAACTGGCAGTTTTCCCCTCTGCATTGTTAAGTAGTATTCCCGATTTGGCAGGAGAGATGTACCTAACCAGGTAAGCTTGTCGTCCTGTTTGAAGAGGACTGGTCTTATCTGCTGAGTTCACAGGCAAAGCCAAGACTGGGCGGGATGACTGCTGGGTTTGAGAACTTGAACCTGTTGAGTCAACACTAGAACTACCAGCGGCTGGGCTAACGGGGAGTGGCCTTTGGAGTAAATAGCATGTTGGTGTCCTATTTGTTGTTTGTTCCCCATTGGGAGACTTCACAGTGCCCGACAGCAGGATAGGACTTTTTAAAGATGCAGAGTTAACAAGGTAATGCCCTCCACTGCTGCTGGTTCCCAGCTGAACAGGTGACAAATGTGTAGGTCCTTTGTCACCACCACTGGAAGTCTGACCTCCAATGCCAAGTCTGCCACCACTTAGAGTTAATGCAAGCCCAGTTGTTTTACTTGATCTTTCAATTCCAGGTTGGACATAAGATACATTAATTTTGGATGTGGATGACTTAGTAATGAGTTTGAAGCCAGGCGCACTTTTAAGCTGTACAGGCACGGCATACTGGTTGTCTGGAGTCTGAAGAAACATTTGCTGTTTACCCTCAGGTGTCTGAAGGATTTTTAGTGTGGTTTTTGTGGGCCTCACAGAATCATAGGCTACAGCTGTGGACCCCATTCTCTCTTTTTCAAGCTGGTGGTTTATTATAGCATCTGAGTGCTTTTCAAGTATTCTGCCCAAGACTGCTACATCATTTTTGATACCAGGTCCCTTTTGCCCAAGAGATAAGACATCCTCCTCAACTTTATTTGACACACGTGGGATACTCTGCACACCAGGTTGCTTTTCTACTGTGTTGGATGATTCATCAACTGCAGCAATGCATTCATCCACCTCTATGTCACTGTCAGACACTCTCTCAAGTGTAGCTGTACTATTGTTGCACAGGTCACCCTCATCTGCACTCAGTGATTTACTCCCATCAACTTCCGCCTCTTCACAGTGGCTTCTTTGAGGTGGGGAAGCATCTAGTGTCAAGCTCCAGTCAGCTGAGAGTCTGACATCACTGCAGTCCTCTTCATCAACTTCCTCACCTTCGAGAGACTGCCCTCCGCTCTGTTCACCTGACAGAACTGTCGTGGCTAAACTTCCAGACGTTTCCTTGGAGTAGTTGTGGAAACTGAAGACTTCCTGATTTGGGGAATTTGTTGCAGAATTTAACACATCGCTGTCATCATCTATTACAACCGAGTCTGTTTCTGGAATTGCATGACAACCAGATCCATTCTGAGATAATGTTGAGGCTTTTGTACCACTGGGTGATTCATTTGTGGATTTGTCTTCTCTGGTACAGGCAGAATGGTGTTCTTGAGATGGACTTGAGTTCTGAGTTCTGGAGTCCTTGCTAAAGCATTCAGTTGAAGCTTTATGACTGCTTTCAGGGGACTCGCTCTTGGTGTTCGTAGCACAATAGAAGGGGGGCTCTGAATCTGCACTATCTGGTCGTTGTTCAGAAATAGGCAGACTATTTTTATCAGTCTTCTGAGATTCATCCGGATCAGTGGAATTTTTATGGGCAGACGCAAGTTTGAATATTTCACTACTGTCAGCATTGCTAGTGGAGGACACCTTCAAAGGAGTGGCCAAATCAACTATTCCATCAAGAGGCGAAACTGAGTCTGAGGATAGTCTTGATGGAGCACTCTTGCATTTTGGTGATAATTGCATTGTATCAGGAGTTGTATTATTTGCCTCACTGAACACAGTTCCATTCTTTGCAGAAGCTGAGAGAGCATCTGGCTCTTCTGATCCACTTGACTTAATCTCAGCTACGCTTGCATTTGTGGGTATGACTACCTCTAAAGTAGACTCTAAGGTTGTGGCCTTTTCAGTAGGGAGACTGGCAATTTTGGCCTCCTTCAGACTAGAATCTGCATTTATGGGTTCCTCCACAGCATGGACAACCTGAGACATGGCTGACTCAGTGTTTGTGGCTGACTGTGAATTTCTGTTTTTTTCAAATGAATTGCTAGACAATGCCACAGAATCTCCACCAGATTCTGAAGGCATGGCCTTTTCCATAAAGGACTCAGATGACTGAATGCAAAGTGAACTTGAATTTGTGTAATTTTCCTCAGTTGTTATGTTCATATCCTCACCTGGATGTGAGGGTGTGCCTTTATTCTCAGTTGTATCAGAGATTATTTCTTTATTCTTACCTGAATCCAGAGTTGTAACCTCAATTGAACCCTTAGTTGCATAACTGTTCTCATCTGATTTTGCAGGCAAGACCACTGAATTTGATGTAACATCCCCAATCTCTGCAGGAGGGGTACTATCCTCTATTAATTTTGAAGACTTGCTCTCATCTCCAATTGTTCCAGAAGTTCTGGACTCAACTGAATCAAATCTGTCAGTCTCTTTAGTGGATGCTGATACTGGGGACTTATCAAATGAATCTGAAGATGTGGCCTTGTGAACAAAACCTGGATGTGTAGCTGAAACCTCAATTAAATCAGAGTGAGATTCTGTGACCTCTATTGAATCTGATGGTGTGGTTTTCTCCTCAATTGAAACTGCTACTGTATCCTTGTCATCAGCTGAATGTGAGATTGTGGCCTTATCCTCAGCTGAATCTGAAGGTCTTCTCTCAAGCACAGTTAAATCTGAAGACATTGCCTCACTATTGGGGGATGTGAGCTCATTATCAGAAGAATGTGAATATTCAATACTGTCTACAGTTGCCTCAAGCCTTGTGTCCTGACAATAAACTGCATCTGACTGAGTTGGCTCTATTTTTGAATCAGTGTCCATAACTGAGTCTTTGGAAGAATCTCCAGGACAGATGTCATTTTCTGCTAAAAGCAAGGGCATAGCCATATCGCCAGATAAATCTGAATGCATGTCTATTATTGAATCGGATGGTGTGGTTGTGGCTGTGAAGGAATGTGAAGTTGCACCAATGTTCCCCTCTGATTCGGAAGGTGAGTTACTTCCCGTCACTGAATCTGAAATTGTAGCTTTGCTCAACATGGAATGTGCAATTGGGGCTTCGTTCTCATCGGAATCTGAAGGTCTGTTCAAGTGTGAGGACTCTATAGTGGACTTTGAGGTGTCAGCAAAAGAAAAACTATTCTCAGAATGAATCTCACCATTTGACTGATGCACAGTAGTTTTTGACTCTTTGGTCATGGAAGACTCAGCACTTTCACACTGAGAGATGGGCAGAAAGGGGACATCTTCTAAACAATTCTCATGCAGCGAGATACATTTCTGTCTGTAACATCTAGATTGCTCTGCATCTCCAACGCTCTCCATATCCATTGGCAACTCATCATCTATGTCATTATCCACATTACCCTTCATTGGCTTTGCGAGGGCATTTGTTGCACCTGCTGTGCTAAATTCCATAGAATCTGGCCTACGAAGAGAGTCAAGTGGTGAAGACATGACAGAACATGAGGAATTGTATGATTTTTCCCCATCATCTGAAGAATATGGATATTTAGATTCATTAGTCATGTCATCCGTAGACTGAGATTCCAATTCTTTTTCAACTGTTGCTCCCTCAGAAGATGGTTCTTGCTTTGTTGGTATGACTTTAAGAACTAAATGTTTCTTACCATCTACCATTTTGAAACCCATGACTTTTGTGGTGCAATTTGGAGGGATGGAGATTTTATTTTTGACCATAAGAACGGTTAATCCATTGCTATTGTTGGGATTGAGGAGACCTGAGCCGTGACTACTGTCTGTCTCTGGTGGCTTGGGCTGGGGTGTGGCTGGTGAGGATGGATATGAGCATTGAGGTTCTGTCTTGACAGCACTTTTCATCCACATACTGTTTTCCTTTTTGACTCTAACAGCCCTTTCCAGAAACTGCTGGGTTTCTTCCAAAGTTTTCTCCGGATTGTATAATCTCCCATTTTGATCCAAAAGACCCACACCAGGCAGTGTATTAAGTTTTGACATCCACTGTGGCTCTCTGGATCCTCCTGCTACCGGACCTTTCTTCAGCAGAAGTTTGAGCCCTGGAGGGGAGGTCATACACGAGTTCTCCTCCATCATTCTCCACCTGCTTTTCCGGTCATTCTCTTCACAATGGGCTGTAGCCATGTGCTTTGTAAGGTAGTCTTTTCGTGCAGCTCCATAACCGCAAAAGTGACAAGTAAAGGGAAAGGTAGCAGAGTGGACTAAAAGATGCCTCTGGAGTTCCCTTCGTGAAGGACTAACATACTGACATTTAACACATTTGTGCCTTCCCTCATTATGATAGTGAATGTGCTGCACAAACGTGCCTGCATCTCTTGTGGAGAATTCACATTTCTCACAGCGAAAGTGGCCATTTTGGCTGTGACACATAATATAGTGTCTAGTTAGCAGGAGTAAGGAGTACTGCACACCATCATTACAGATCTCACATGTGACCTGAGGGTTCCGGTGGCCAATGCGATGGCGCTGAAGGGAGGAGAACTCATTGGTGACAAAACTGCACAAGTCACATGGGTATGTGGGGAGGGTGCCCTTGTGAGATCCCTGAAAATGCTTTAGCAAGTCATTGGGGCTGTAAGTTGTGTCACCCTTGCATTCAGAACAGCAGAAGCTGAGTATTTTCCCAGAGAAAACGGCCCCCTGCTGCATCTTACAAGGTGATTTCTTTGAGGCCTTTCTGGCTGTTTGCAAGTTATCAGTACCTGCCTCTTCAGCGGATGCTTCATCTTGACCATCCTGATTAATGCGCTGCCCATCTGGAAGCTGTTCAGAGGGCTCTTTTGTGGGAAGCTCTCTGGAATCTTTCAAGGGTTCTGCATCTTTTCTTGCCTCTTTGCTACTCTCCTCTTTCTCTGGTGGATCATCTGGCATTGTCACATCAGTCTCCATGTTTCCCCTCACAGATTCCTGTATAAAACAGACATGCACATGCATACACACACACACTCATTAACTGACTAAACCCAAGAGGATACCTTTAGAATAACTTCAATAAGGATGGATGGGCTGGCTTATGACATAATTATAACAACAATAATAGTGTTACAAACAGACAAATGGAATGAAGAGCAAACCTCTGTACCAATGACAGACTCAACAGTAAAGACTTTTTTTTTTACACACTAAAAGACATCACAGTTAAGAAACTGACAAGCAATTAGTTTACAGACAAAAGAGTTATATATAAAATTATTTATATATGTATAAATTATTATACATTTTTTTTTCTTTTTAAGTCTTACCTATAAAAGGGATCTTATGTATGACATGTGCCCTTACAGAAGAGTGTCCTCTAGAGTCTCACTCCACCTTGCAGCTATAACAAAGACAAACCACACAAAAAGTTAGCAATGCATGAAATTGCATCAATTTCTGTGGTGCTGAGCAAAGCTAGAACTTGTACAGGCACAAATCCATCTACAAATCAATATCTTTTCAACACATCCTAATCCAATGAAGGAAAGATGAAATTGAAAGATTCTGTTGAGAATTAACAGGCTTTCCATTCAGCCTCTTAAATGCCATATAAGAACACTCACACTCTCCATTAACCTTTTACCTTTAGTGCATTACAAGCTGAAATCAGGCTAAAATTAGGTCGTAAAATCTGAGAATGACAGGTGCTTTACTGAAATTCAAATCTAGATTTTCTTGTTGTCCAATAGCTGTAGACTTTTACCGCAACCAATTTCAATCCCTAGACATAAATCTTAGCTGAGTTTTATGAGTGACAAAAAAACAACACAAGGCCAAAACCTTAATCCTATTTGTTGGACAATCCTTACACATATAAAAAATAATAAACAAACGTCAGAATGTGGGCTTGACTTGTTTTGTGGGCTGAATGTGGGCTTGACTTTTAACATACTGTATACATATAAAAGATGCAATATACAAATATGAACTGTAAATGAACAAAAAAATACTTTGTCCTAAAATTGTAACAAAATGTGTAACCACACTTAGACTGCAAACATTCAATAAAACTCATGTACAAAATGCAATAGGCCTAATTTTAGAAGGGGAAGAAATTTGGAGGGAACATTCTGGAATATGCAACCTGTTTTGTTCCTCTTCAACCCACTGACTGTAATCAGGTATGCCATCATAGAAGCTAAAACCTATAGTTACAGTGAAGTGCACTCCAGGTGGCACAGAGAGTTTTCCCAGCACTGACAGTCTCAACTGTCCAAAAAAAAATGGTGGTGATACTCCATTTAATGACCATGTGTATTTTTCCCTTTCTATTTTTGGATTGTGTTTATTGTCTGACCGACAGCCTACATCTAGTGCCCAATGCGCTTGTGTACCTTAGCTGAATGTTGAAGGCAACTATCGAATAGTATTCGATTGGAATGTGATTATTTGTCATGTAACTCATACTCAATCGATTATAGCTGGAGTTTATGAATGGAGACATGTCATTAAGACTATAGAAAGCATCAAGGGAATCAAAGAAATCGGATTTCTTTTAGCATGTAAAGTCAGATATTTCAGAACTCTGAATACTCTGATTACTGCTTTATTCAGATTTCTTGGTGCATGTAACCACACAATATCAGTGGTAGAACCTTTTGAATATCCTATCATTTTAAACATTTTATTAGCATCAGACATTATATTTTGGAACACATGATAGGGAGTATTCTCTTCTGATGTTCCAACCGGCTTACAGAAATGTAATGATTACACACTGCCTGTCAAAGATGCAAAGATGCTGGCTAACAGCATCTTATGGTATCTGAGGCTGAGGTTCACGAGACACGGGTAGTTTGCATATGCTATATCAGGACATTGATTCTTCCACTTCTCTTGAAACATCAATGAGAAGATGGTGGAGTGTATATCATTAACAGCTGGCTAGATCAACCTCTTGAATTTCTCCAAGAACTTGAGGCTCTACAGCCACAGCTGTTACATAAGTGTATTTTGTAAGCGGTTCAAAAAAAAAAAAAACTGGAATTGATTTGTTGTAACAGACAACATGATGAAAACCATTGCTGACTTGTCTGTCATGTTTCTAATTCATAGTTTAACCCATAAGTAGGCTATAGCTTAGAAGTAAGACTTCATTTGACATTTTTTATTTATCAAGTAGGTTTTACATAACATTAATTGAGAAATACAAATAAAATAGAAAAACCCTATTGTTTTAGCTCTTATTTCAAGTGAATTTTTCTTGCTGCAACTGCCTAAACTGGCCCTCTCCAACTTCTTATTTTAGCACGTTGGACGTACAGTTTTCTTTTTTCCCCTTCACAAAAAAGCATTCAGTTAAAATGTTGCATGTAAGTAGCCTACTTCAAAACCTATACTACAACCATGCTGTTGCTAATGCTTATGCAAGGCTTCAAAGTCCATTGTGAGGTTTGCATTGTCCAGCTTATTCTTCCTCTCCAAAGGTCACACAGTGAGTGGGTTTACACACACTTATGCATCCTGGATATGACAGAGATATTTAAATATCCAGGTTTTGTGTCTGCACATTTAAACACCTTATCCTGCATTCAGTATCCTGAATAAGGCCTTATCCTGGTTTCTGAAAAAAATCAGGACATGCTGGGATGCAGTAGCATACAGATGTTAGGCTATCCCGAATTCTGACAGTCGCTAAGAGAGATTCCAAAGCGTGATGTGATGTGTGATACAGATTGCTGAGGAGAGCCAGTGCTCTCTAGAATCAACAGTGAGAACACCACAATAAGTGTATATGTGTACATGGAAGATGTGTATATGATGTATATGTGAGATGTGTATATCATGTATATGGTGGATATGTTATGTTATATGGGACATATTTATGATGTTTGTATGCTGCTGGACACCTCCATTTCCTCCGGGATTAATAAAGTAACTCTACTCTACTCTACAACTCTACAATAGAATACTGAAATTTAAATGGGGATAATACAATGATTTATCTGCATTCATGCAAAAACCTTATTCTGAAGATCAAATCGGGATAAGCCCCATATTCTGGATACTAAAGTGCATGTAAATCCAGTCAGTGTGACTGATCTTACTCAATTAGGCTAAAGTTGTTGGGCTACAAGTCTCTATATGGAATGGGACTGCCCGATCAGATACATAACAAAATTCGGCCTAGGCAATGTTTTTTTTTCTTTCACTTAGATCAGACCAGCTACATCAACATAGGATTTGTAAGACCAGTTTATTTCTCCTTTAAGCAAAATTCTAACCTCATTTCAAAAAAAAAATCTCAGCACTAATAGCATACTGTTCAACAAGCAGCAATTAGGCATTACCTTTTACAATCTTTAAATGAAGACATAAAATGCAATAGAAGCCTATTCTATTTTATCAGTTACCCATTGCACAACTAGAGCATTAAAGCGTTTTTAAGCACGGGAAGTTGAATATCACTAAGCTAGGTCTAATGATGTTACCCTCATCAGACACAGATGCAAGAAGGCTAGACTACTGGGATGATGGTGGACTGCACAAGTGTCAATTACACGGATAGTGCATGAACTCATAATGTGACATAGCTAACATGCATATAATTAAATGAATAAATACATCACAAAAAACGTTTCTGGACCGAACACTTTCGACAAGGCTACAGTGCAACCTATGGAAGAGGCCTAGCATGGCCTGCGCCGATGCAGTGTTCTTTTCTCTGGAGAGCGCGCAACCCAAATGAGGTGTCACTTGTGGTGACTTTTGACAAGTTGAAATTGTGCATCCTCTAAAGATGAGCCAAAGCCGCACCTGGAGTTGTACCAGTGCCTTCAGGTACACGTCTCACAAAATGAGTATTTAAATCACCCGTGTTTGAAAAACCGGACATGGGCTCAATCGAGAGTTACAGAAGTATTTCAATTGACATGCACTAACTTTAAGCGACACGGCGTAGCCTATACAACAATACACAACAACCTCATAGAAGTGTTACGACAATCGAAACCGCGAAACATCTGCATTCAGACATCTCCAAACTATATTGAACAGTCAGTGTTAGTTTGTCTTAGTACACGAGTTGCCACATACTTAAACGCCGATAACCCGGCTATATGTAATGAACAAAATAAAGCTAGTAGCCCCCACCCACGCTAGACAATATAATACGATTAGAAACATAATTGTGTAGATACCACTGACTATTTCCTGCAAAAGAGTGTACCGTAATGGCGTTTCGTCTCCAAATTGTGTTTTCACAATTATCGTTTAGAAAAAATACGATTTAGAATAATTTACCTTTCTTTTCGCTTTAGTCTTGCAGGTCAGTGACGGCGGCCATGACAGTTCCATCCGGGTAACAGCTTGTGTGCTGCGTGTTGGTGGTGAAGAAACTAGCTAAAGCGGATGAATATGGATTACCTGAAAGAGTCATTACACTTACGCTTTTGACAAATGTCTATGTATTGCAGAATTTAACATCAGTGTTCAGAGAATTATGAATCTATGTTGCTTAAAGTATGAACATAAGGCGTTGGTTATGAGTTTCATGAAAGCCCCATTACTGAAAACATCCTCAATGTATTAGCAATGTTTATAACAACAGTATTAGCCCACAGTCCCATGCTTTCTCAATGCGCAGATTCAGTAGGTATGAGAGGCGCCATTACAGATAGTAACACGCGCCATTTCTCTGGGTGAAGTGGATTGTAGAAACAGATCTCGTGATGATTTGTTTCATGTTGTGGCGAAGTCATGCTTTTAATGCAATAGGCTACCGAAGTAAATCTAGATAAATGGTACAACGACCCCTGTTTACATGCTCAATGATTGCAGTATCGCTTTGTTTTAGACTTTCCAAGCCTTGTTCTTGAATTGTAGCCCGTGTTTCAGCCAAACTAAGATACATTTTAGCCTAATCTGAGTTACAGAGACACAAAGTAGCATGTAGATAGAAAGTTGAGCAGCATAAATGGAATGCTCTGAGGCTAAGGTGACCAGACCTCTGAGATGAAAATCAGAGACATTTCCCTGAAGTTTCTTTAGGAACAGGGGACTTTCTTATTTCTGCAGTCAATATCATCAATATGAGTAATGTTAAATAGCTTTTCTTAAATTTTGCCGGGGACAGACCATGAAAATCGGGGACTGTCCCTGGAAACCAGGGTCTTCTGGTGAGTTGTAGCATAGTGAACAAGGGAAATCGGATGCTACCATCTCAATTTTCCACTAGTGGAAAACGGCACTTGGTTATCCAGGAGGCATTTTGCAGGTGAGGTAGACTGCGTCAGAGTCATGAGACTAACACATCAAGGCCTGTTGTGACCTAGCTAAATCTAGGTCTAGGCCTAATTGGCTGTTTTGCAAGTCTAGAATCCATGCTTGACTTTGACTATTTTTCTTTCTTTGTCTTCATTCAGCATTAGCAAATTTATCAAATGATACCGGGTATCCTGAAGAGTATACGATTGTCCCACTGCACTCACCCAGATTTCACAAGTCGCCGCACAGCACAGTTTAATTATAAGTCTAATGATGTCACCGCTATGAGACACCTGCAGGAGCCCTAACAGTTTGCCGATGTTTTGCTTGTCGGTTCACCGGCAGACCACTGCTATTTAGCCCTGGTATTTTTTTCATGTGTTGCTATCTGAGATTATGACGAAATTGCGGCAGACTGCAAGAGAACCTAAGAGCGAAAACACCAGTGGACCGCCAGTTTGCCCTCCAGTGGGCCTCCAGTTTTCTGCTGTGTGAATCTGTGATGCCCTGCGCAGTTCCGCCCGACATTCACCCAAACTCAAACCATAGACAGTAAAAGAAGACTCAGAGTTGCAACTCACAGCATCACGGACCGGAACAAGCACATCTATAGCCTAGACAACTTCATGGTCTAGCATCAGGAACGTTGTGAGGAATGGGATGGGTCTCATTTTGGCCGGTTGGTGGAAAATATTTTAATTATTTTATATTCTCCTCAAGTAGCCTATACTCCATTAATCTGACAATGTAGCTCCAGCATCATAGCATATCAGATGTAAAAGGCTACCATTGGAGGGAGTTTTTCCCTCCCAAATGAGTTGCTTCTGTTAGTTTTAGCTTGTGTGGACCTTGTATGGCTGGTGTCCCACCCTGGTCTGCATAAGCTTAAGAATAATCACACTGGAAACGCCTAGGCTACTATTCAAAGCTAATTGTTTAGGGAGGCTACAAAAATATGCTCCTAAGATTTCACAAGTAGGCAAAAGTGAATGTGACATACAATATTTATTCTGATAGTACTGTAATCTATTGTTTTGAGAGGACATCTGAAATGTCATGTTAAAAAACGTAGCAGTGTTTTTTTGCCTCCTCTTCTCTGTGTGGATGCCAGGCTTGGCAAGCTGATCTATCTCCAGGGTCTCTCCATCTGCTTCTTCAGCTTTCCCTGTAAATAATTAAATATAAACTGTTTTATTTTTATGTTTTTCTTGGGTTAGCCATTTTGAAAGTATTTCTTCTGAGTTGCAGTTAAGACTAATTTTTTCAATCTGCTTACAAGACCCCAGTGCTGACACTGCTGATGATACATTTCTTGTCAGAACAGCAGCATGGCAAGCTGTTTATAAGACTTTACACTGAAATATATTTTCCATACACAAACCTGTAATTGAAAACTTTAATGAAGAAAATCAAAATAATAATCCATCCAGAGAGAGAGGGAAATCACATGACTAAACATGCTTAAAACATAATTCGAAGCCATTAGCTGCATGGTGTCAAGTACACATTATTGTGGCATATTAACACCTAATTGATGGGTAAAATCTGAATAGTATAACAACACATTGGGCCATTGTCATGTAACACATGCATGTCAAGCATCATGTGACTTGAGTTCACAAGCTAAGAACTACAATATCTTTAATTGATGTATAGGCCTAAGCATTAAATGGAAAATTAGAGCAAATTAAATTAAAAAAGTGTATTTTAATATGTCTCATCATGCGCTTGTGCATGTGTTTCATCATGTGCCTCTTGAATTTTTTAGATAGTACTTATTTATCAGAGGTGTTAGCTCTATTCTTTTCACTAAATATGCTCTACTCAGTGGGACTGTATAAATTGCCCCCTGGGGGTTAATAAAGTTTTTGAATTGGATTGAATTGAATGATGAGCAAAATGTCTGTGAACATTAAAATATACAACAAAATAGAAGACATGACAAGTTTGAACTTTCAACCAGCGCAGGCAGGTTTGTCTGTTTGTAGACATTAGCACACTGATAATGGCTTTGAGTGCAGTTCATGGTTTAATCCTCTCAAGTTGGCCTACAGCACTTGTACCGTCTTTGATCAGTTTGAAGCAGTGCATTCAGCCACGGACACCTATCTCTTAAATGTTATTCAATGAGGTATTATATGCATCTTATCAGTGTTTTCATAGTACTGAATGTGGAAGTCATGTTTGGGCTTATTCTTGTCAGCTTTAAGGTTAAGTAGTATGGCATTTCTAGCAGTAAAAAATTGTGCAAGTATGTAAACCTACTGGATATATAAACTCTCATAACAGTGATCAACATACAATAGTACTGGAATAATTATGTAGGGTCAGCCAGCCCTAATCACACTTTAATATATACCAAGGACAGTGAAAAACAAGGAAAGATTAGATCTTCTAAAGATATTTTGTGGTATTTGTAAGGTCGAAGTACCATCAGCCTCTTTCAATAAATGTAGCATAGCAAAATAAACAATTGTTTTGTCAGTAAAGATCTTAATGCATAAATATCACTGGAAGGATACATTAATACATGGTCACATGATTACATTTAACACCAAACAATGGGATTCCAATTAAGAGACACTTAGAGTTGTAAATTGCTCCACCCATCATGTTAAACTGAGTGCTGTCTCAAGTTTGTCATGTGTGCAAATGTGTGAATAGGCCATGGCAGAGCAATTAGCCACTGTCACTGACACAGGTCATGTGCTCTTCAGAAGATGCCCACCTAGCCACACCCAAATCAGAGGGGCATGCCTTTGCTCCAGGTGAAGAGGGGTGGGTATAAATACTGTTGGCCTTCAGGTCAGTGTCAGAATCCCACACAGAGCAAGCTAATAGCATCTCTGGAACTCCAGGAATAAAAACAACAGAAACAAACAGGAGATTACTGACAGTGCAACTGAAATTTAACTGAGATTTAAGAACATTCTCAGTTAAACATGTGGAATGATTGCAGTGTTGGTGAGTTTAATTTTCTTCATCTTTTATGGAGTTATGTTTATTGATCAGTTTGTCTGTAGTCTGCATGCATGTTGTCTTTTGTTTAAATCATTATTGTGTGTCTGTCTATATTTGAATGTGTGCAGATTGTGTTTGTGTGCCACTTGTTTTGTATATTTTGCATCCTCTGTTAGTTGTCCACATGTCACTGTCTGTAATTGTTTGTCAGTGTGGGATTCATGGCAACAAAAAAGACATTTCTCTTCCCCACGGCTCCCTCCTTGACCGACCACTCTCCCTTCCTCTTTTCCTCTTTCCTTCCTGTTGCCATGGAGTCCTGTTGTGATTTTGTGTTTGGAAAGTCAAAGGTATTTTTGTTGAGGTATATGTTTAGTAGAATACATTGATTTCAGTCTCCACATACATGTCCACTATATATTGTCATCAGTTTACAAATTGACTTTAATTTGTTTTCTCCTCACAGCTCAAGATGGCTCCTCACAGGCCCATAAGATGGCAGGCCGCAGGAAGAGGACCAGCTTTACTAAAGAACACTTGGAGCTCCTCCGCATGGCCTTTGAGGTAGACCCTTACCCAGGCATTAGCGTGAGGGAGAGTCTGGCTCAGGCCACAGGACTTCCAGAGTCCCGTATTCAGGTAATTACTTAGAAAGATAACATTATTTACTTATTCAATCTTATCCTAATTCCTGATTGTGAATGAGGGAATGGAGAAGAGACAGTTGTCTGACAGATATTGTATCTTTTTTTATATCAGGTATGGTTCCAGAACAGAAGGGCCAGGACTCTGAAGAACAGGAACAACAGAATGGCCTCTCCTCCATCTGCCTCCCTCCCCACTAGCCCCTTCATCCCCTCGCTGATTCACAGGGCTGAGGACAAGAGCCAGCAGAGGGGCACCAATGAGGGCATCTACAGTGGCACTGGCAACCAGCCGGCGGTCCACTCTCAAATTAAGGAGGAAGACCTAGACAGCTTCTACAACAGCCTGTCTCCACAGGCCCCTGGGTTCTCGCAGAGGGACATTGGTTACTTCAGCACGCCTTCCTTCCGGTCAGAGCAGAGTCGTCTGCTGGGCAGCAACGGCAGCCCCACTTACCAAACTCCCTCTACCACACAGCACAATGGACACAACAATTGGAGCTCGACAGCGACTCCTGACAGCACTTCACCAGAGTCTCTATGGAGCCCTCGCTCCTCCATGGGAAGCAGCTTTGTCAATGACAGCCAGTTCTTCGCCTTCCCTTCTCCATCTGGACCTCCACCACCCTACCCCCACCACACTGTCCAGTCTGGATACGTGGGGTCCATGTCCAGCTCTCCTGCTTCACCAGATTCAGCTTGCTGTGACATGGGTCCAGAAAATTCCTCTCTCTCTGTCCAGTACTCCTCATTCAGTGGCATGTGGGACATGTCTACCCCGGAGCAATTTACCAACCTAGCTCCTCTACCTGACTTATCTTCCCAGTGTCTGGAGGATGTCCTTGGGGAGATGCAGCCAGACTGGTGGAAAGTCACAGGGCCTGTGGATGCCCCTAGCAAAGAATGAGAGACTTATTTACACAGGAGAGCTTTTTTAAGGCTTGTATTCATTGCTACTACCTCACAGTTAATGCAGTTTTATAAAAGGAAGACTTGAATTTTAGAACTGATATTTATTTTTTATTTATTAGGTTGTATTTAAGGTATTTATTTAGGTATACTATTTATTAGTTGAAAGGAACAACAGTGGTTAAGTATCTCAAACAACAGACAATCAGTTGTCATAATTATTTAAATAAAAAATTTTTATCAAATGTTAATGTCTTATTCTCTTGTTTCTCAATTTTGATGTAGTGAATCCCGGGCGTCATAGCCCAGGGCAAGCGCCCCCCAAACATGGTCGAATGATTTTGAGCAGCCGGAACGCTTACCGGCGTAGTGTTCTTTTCTCGGCGGTATGTGAAAATCGGTGCAATCACTTCCGGGTGCAGCAAGCACACGTGAGAAAAGATGTTAGGGAAACACATGAGAAACACAAGCATGAGTGCCTGGATGTAATGCAGAGATTCAATGACAGTTTACCCAGTGAATATTGTTGAAGCGTCAAAAATCGTCATTGAGCTTCGAAAGGTAAAAGAGTCGACTTATAACTTAGCACCGCACACATTTCTTCACAGTTTGATGATAAGATACTGCCCTAAAGACTGTTGATGTTTCCTGATGAAAACGAGGACTAACGTTGTTACTGTAGCTAAGTTAACACGTATAACTTCACTTAACGTTCACATCACCCGGTCGTTTTGGGTGTTAATGTTTAATAATGGCATCGTGGTGGTTTAATAATGAATACTTCTTTGACAACTTTCTTATGTACAGCATCGCGTTAGAGAATATTCTGCATACTGCTCTATGAGGGCCAGGTATGTTAGCAGTAAAAATGACCGACCAAAAACATGCAAGGCTGAAGTTATTCGTGACGTGTAAAATTTTGTCATTGTGCTTTTGTCTTCAAAAGAAACATACAATAAAGTTAGTGGATAGTAAAGCATTGTCAGTGTTTGAAACAAAAGTGAGTCTGGACCATTGCCCACACGCACTTATAGATTCGGTGGAAGATCGTTTTATGCGAGTAATATAGCTGTGTGATTTGTCCTTAGAACTCTGACTTGAAAAGATGGACGGGAAAGAGCAGAAGAAACATCAACACAAACACAGTGGCCCCAAGGCACAGAAGAAGAAAAATAAGAGGCAAGGAGGACAGGAGCCTGAACAAGATGAGCGTAAGAGGAATCCCAAGGCCTTTGCCGTCCAGTCAGCTGTGCGGATGGCTAGGACCTTCCACAGGTTAGTTCTCACTCCCAGTGGCTATATCCCGATGTCCCCTAAGCCCTGAACCCTCACTAATCTGTCAAGAATCGGCCAGTCATGAGGTTGAGTTATGACAATTGGCCGAGGCCAAGTCTTTGAGGGTTCAAGGTTGAAGAACATTTGATTAGTTGTCTGGCAGTCCCTCTCTCCATGAAAAACCTTTCTGTATAACATTGAATGATGGTCTGTACAAATATGAATAGTGCCAGCAAATGTGGCATGACCTATGGATACAACTTCATCAAACCAGCCACTATCATTTAATTGGACCTTCAATACCTAAGGGTGCATGCTTTGTCATCCTCAAACAACATGTTGAAATTATCAACACAGAACGTTGCCAGTTCTTTCTGGAAGGTTGACATTGTAGAAGACAAGCTACAGTTTGTAGTGGTAGAAGAAATTTATTTTAACTGTCTTCATGTATCTTTTTTTTGTGTTTCGCATTGGCATGGCACCACCTTGTACGGATCATCGTTCCATCATGTTAATGTTTTTGTCAGTCTCACACATTCAGTCACTGACTAGTCTGTTGTGATTTAGTTGCCAACTTTGAGATCACTGGAAGGATACTCGGTTAGTAGCGTACGCTTGAAAGCCATCGCAGAACACGTCTGCCATTTGTATTGCGTCAGTGATCTTATATTGCCTTGGCGGAGGTCTGTGCTCTCTGAGTGCTTTTCTAGTTACTTCATGATCCGATTCTGATTTATTATAAGTAATGTTTATTAAGCTGCAGTTAATACATGGTGCTGTTTAAACATGTTTTTTGTTGTTTTTGTCCCTCTAAAACCCTGTCCTGCAGTATACACATGGTGTGGCTTATTTTCAGTAAATAGCTGTATCTTTTAATCCCTTTCTTAAATTTTAGGGCTCAGGACCTAAAAACCAAGAAACATCATATTCCCCTTGTTGACCGCGCCCCTTTGGAACCTCCTCCAATTGTTGTGGTTGTAGTAGGACCTCCAAAGGTTGGCAAGAGTACTCTTATTCGCTGCCTCGTCAAAAACTACACACGTCAAAAGCTTGGAGACATCTGTGGGCCTGTCACAATAGTTTCAGGTGGGTGTATTGTTTCTTTGAGGGTCCTTAGATCATTGGCATATCACCTAATGTCTGGTTTTGTTACTAAGTAGGGTTTTACAAGAATACACTGATTTGTTGTTTTTCTTATCTCAAAGAAAAAGCTTGTGCCACTCGAATAGTAATCACCTTCTTTTCTTTCCTTTGTCAACAGGGAAGAAGAGACGTCTGACCTTGATTGAATGTCCCAATGACATCAACACAATGATAGACTTGGCTAAGGTGGCCGACCTGGTGCGTATTTGTCTTCTTACTGCCTCCATGATTAATAATTTTACACTTAGTTGTGTACTTTCCAAACATTTGTCACCTTTATGCATGTGTATAGCTCCAAAGCTTTCCTGGATTTGAAATTGAGCCCATGCATAGATTCCATGCAGAAGGTTTCAGCCTGTCCCTCCTCCCCAGGTACTGATGTTGATTGATGCCAGCTTTGGCTTCGAGATGGAAACCTTTGAGTTCCTCAACATCTGCCAGGTGCATGGATTTCCCCGTATCATGGGCGTGCTGACGCACCTGGACTCCTTTAAAAACAACAAAACTCTGAGCAAGACTAAGAAACGCCTCAAGCACAGATTTTGGACTGAAGTCTACCAGGTGAGATGCTTGTCCTGCTCTAGGTCTTTATTATAGAGTTGTTGATTAGATAAGTCAGGACTCGAGAGTAGAGAGACTCTGAGCATGCTTGTCTGAAGAAGCATGGTAGGGAGAATCTGTCAGCACTCAAAGTTGGAGAATGTTAGCAACAACCATTTTTTTTCTGTGTTATCAGGGTGCCAAGCTATTTTACCTGTCTGGTATGGTCTATGGAGAGTACCAGATTAGGGAAGTGAAGAACCTTGGGCGCTTCATCTCTGTCATGAAGTTCCGACCTCTGGTGTGGCAGACTTCTCACCCATATGTCTTGGCTGACCGGTGCGTAGAACTATTATCATAATCTATCAATATCATTGTCTTTATCTGACCCAGAGAAGGTTAAGTGCTTCATGTTGTGAAATAGTGGATTGTGGAGTTGCAAAATGTTTACTAACAAGTAGTAGACTACAGAATATTAATAGTAAAAGAGTTTTATATGATACTGTATTGGAATCAGCTACAGTCATTGAAATCTGTGAACGATGTATTCATTTTTCTCACATAACCATTCTTCCCTAAGTTCCTTATTGTCCTTTTTGTGCTTATTTTTTCTTTGTCTGTTTACCTTTAGTATGGAGGATTTGACCAATCCTGAGGATGTCAGACAAGACCCTAAATGTGACCGGACCGTCTGTCTCTATGGCTACCTGCGTGGCACATTCCTGAAGAATAAGGGCCAAGTCCACATCCCTGGTGAGTACCTGTCTGAAATGGCTCCAGACTTTGCATAATTGTATTCAGCTGCATTTCTAAATTTAGCCAACTTGTCCGTGATGCTGTGATACGGATGAGCTCTATGCCTTTATCAAAAGAATCGATCTAGACAGAATTTTAGGCATCTAGTTCCTTAAGGGCACACATGGATACATGCAGTGAAAATGTAGCCAAGGCTAGATTTAGACTAAAATAGCATGCGTGGTAGCTTGTCATACAGAGTGGATGGTAGCCCTTTACGATCAGATCACCTCAGGTGCATTGAAAAACAAATCTAAACAGGGTCTACATGTACTTATGAGTAAAGCATTGTATAGCATTGACACTAAATCATTCCTGAAGTACCATTTAGTCATATGGATGTGTGTTTTAACCAAAGTGTGTTTTATCTTTGATATCTTTGTATTCATTCAGCCAGTTGTTGCATAAGAGTGTAAAAATGATAAAAACTTAAAAACGTTGACATTGGAATTGTAGAGGTGTTAAGTAGAATGTCACAGGTCTTAGTTTTGGGACCTGAAGGTTATGCAGACAAACTATGAGCTTTGAACTATGTCTAGTATTAGATCCTGCAGCAGGAGTGTATACTCTCTTTAGTAAGAGGTCTTGTCATGGGACTTTCCTGTGGCCCTCCAGGTGTGGGTGACTTTGCAGTGGGAGATGTGAGCTTCCTGCCGGACCCCTGCCCGCTACCCGAGGCCCTGAAGAAGAGAGCCCTGAACGAGAAAGAGAGGATGATTTATGCCCCTATGGCTGGCGTCGGCGGAGTAGTGTACGACAAGGACGCTGTGTACATCGATGTGCCAGGTGGCCTTGCCAAGCAGCAACAGGTCAGAGGTCATATCGTATCTGGTTCTGTGTCTCCAATGTCACTAAAGATGGCCAGCTGGCAATAATTTATAACACATTTGTCAAATTGCTCATCATAAAAGCCAAAGTTTCTACTGAGTGTGGCTCCTTCAGGTTAGGTTTTTAGCTAATTACACTTTGCAAAACTTATTGTTTTTTGGATTTTGGTACAGTATTTAGACCTAGCTGTGTCTGAAAGAATGCTAGCTTTAGATTCCTCAGTCCAATATTCCTTTTTTCTCTTTTCCCGCTGGTCTTTTGCTGTGCATAAAAAGAAGTGAGTGCTTACCTTAAAAGCGGCGTCTTTCCTCTGCCCGTCTCAGGAGGAGGTGCGGCCCACCACGGAGCTGGTGCAGTCGCTCATTGGCACGCACGCCACGCTGGATGCCAAAATGGCCGCCAGCAAGGTGTCCCTGTTCACAGACACGGCGGCACTGACACAGGAGGAGGTGGAAACGAGCGGGTGAGCTGGACCTAAGAGCACCCAAGTCCCCCGTGAAGGCAGACTGAGAGTTCTTTGTCTTTGTTTTTATTTTATTATTAAATGCCTGTGGCATTTCCATGCAATAAAAAGAGTTTGTCTCAACGTGGGACTCCCAGACAGGTTTGGGCTTGGAACTGAAAACGTCTTGAAAACTTGCCATTCAAGTTTTGTCAAGTTTTAGCACTTTTGAGTTATTTATTTGTTTATTTATTTATGGGTGCCGTCTTTGATTATTTGTCTTACTCAGACACTTACTGTCTGTCTTATGGCCAAAATGGACCGGTTTGTTGTTTGTTTTCAAACATCTCCATTTTCCTTCTTCAAAAACATCTCCATTCTCTAAACAGTGCCAAGCAGGGGCCCACTGAGAGCCGTGTGTGGGACCCAGAGACGAACAGGCAGAGGAGGAAGGCTGTCTTCAGTGAGGAAGATGATGATGACGACAACGATGATGATGATGATGATGATGAGGGTGAAGGTAGTGATGAAAATGAAGAGGACGAGGAAGAGGAAGAAGATGACGATGATGAGGAAGATGAGGAGGAGGAGGAAGGTGAGGAAGAGGAGAGTGGTTCTCTCGTGGTGAAGAAGCCCAAAGCTGTGGAGCAGAAGGAGGAGGTGGAGAAGGAGGCAGATGCACCTCCAGTGAAGAGGCAGAAGATGGAGGTGAAGAAGAGAGCAGAAAAGGAGGCGATGGCAGAGATGCCTGCATTCGCTGACAGCGAAGACGAACTGGAGAAGAGCGAGGCTGAGGAGGAGAGCGAAGAGGAGGAGTCGGAAGAGGAGGAGGAAGTAGATGAAGATGAGGAGATGGTGGAGGAGGAGGAGGAGGAGGAGGAGGAGGAAGATGAGCCGGTGAAAGGAAAGGCACCAGCTGATTCTGGACATTGCTCAGAGGAAGAGGATGAGGAAGATGAAGAGGAGGAAGATGACAGTGAAAGTGGTGATGAGGGGTCAGAGGTTAGCACACAGAAGCAGCAGCAGCAGCAGATGGAAGAGGAGGAGGAGGAGGATGATGAGGATGAGCTGAGCTTCGACACCAAAGGTGAGGAACCTTCCCCACCCCCGCCACACACACTTTATCTCTGTCTTTCCGTCTGTTTAGTCATGTTCACCCTCAACTCTGCTGGACTCCTGCCATCTGTTAGTGGGCACGGCCCCGTCTTGTGTTTGTCACTTTGTTTGTTTACACGCTGCGCGTCTCTCTCGTCTCATTTCGTCTCGTCTCGTCTCGCTTCAGGAGCCCTGCGCTGGAAACATGACCTGGCCCAGAAAGCTGCTGAGGCGTTCCTGCGGCGACAACAGGCCACCCCGAACCTGCGCAAGCTGGTGTATGGCACAGGTGAGCATGTCTGTGCTGACACGGCCCATGTTGTCGATGTCACCGCAAGTGGAGCATCTTGATTCTGAAACCAGCCTC
>PYXC01001803.1:1122500-1140000 GCA_015244755.2 Tenualosa ilisha | reverse complement strand
CTTGTGTGTGTGTGTGCTCAGATGATAAAAATAAAGTACATTCTCTTGTCAAGAATGCCTGTTCCTCTCTGGCATGTTGGCCCACCCTCCCACACCCTCTATCTTTCCTTCTTTCTTCTTTTTGTCCCTTATCCCCTTTTCTTGTCCCCTTTTACTGACCCTCTTCACTGTTGCATAGCCTCATAACCTCCCATCTCTCTGTCTGTCAGTTTGCGTTTCCGTCCCTCTGTGTCTCTCTAATTCAGATGTCAGTCAGTGGCATGACAACCAAAGAATGTGCAGAAACAGAAAGAAATGAAAGAAAACATCTCTTTCTCTCTCTCTCTCTCTCCCTCTCCCTCTCACTCTCCCTCTCTCCCTCTCCTGTCACAGCTGAACCGAGCTGAGTTCGAGAACATGGACGACGAGATGCGTGTTCAGTACGAGGGCTTCCGGCCCGGCATGTACGTCCGAATGGAGATCCCCTCCCTGCCCTGCGAGTTTGTTGCCAACTTCGACCCCCACTATCCCATCATTCTCGGAGGCTTGGGTGCCAGTGAAGGCAACGTGGGCTACGTTCAAGTGAGTGTTCACCCAGTGAAGTGAAGTGTTGTGTCGCTGGATCACAGTGTGTGTGTGGGTGTGGGTGTGGGTGTGTGTGAAATATGAGTTTGTCAAATAAAGCAATCCTGTAGCAGCAATGTTCAAAACTGACTGGTCGCCCCACCTCATCTGTCATGCTGATGGTGGGGTCCTGTCTGTAAGATACCGAGCCTGACAAAAGACACACAGTTTCATTTATATTCTCTCTCTCTCTCTCTCTCTGTTCATTCTCTCCCTCGCTCTCTCATTCCCTTGCTTTTCTGCCTCCCTTGCTTACAATTCAATTCAGTTCAATTCAGGGTGCTTTATTGGTGGGAGAAACCTTTTTGCATTGCCAGAATGAAACATTTTGAAAAGAGTTTACCATAGGCAAATGGTGCAGCATATGAATCTCTCCCTGTCATGGACACACACACACACACACACACACACACACACACACACACACACACACACACTCCCTCTCTCTCTCAACCACACTCACTCGCTCTGTTACATTCTCTCGCTTCTCTTTCAGATGCGTCTGAAGAAGCACCGCTGGCATGGCAAGATCCTGAAGACGCGCGACCCGCTCATCCTGTCTCTGGGCTGGCGTCGCTTCCAGACCATCCCGCTCTACTACATCGAGGACCACAACGGCCGCCAGCGCCTGCTCAAGTACACACCTGAGCACATGCACTGCGGCGCCACCATCTGGGGTGAGGACCACACTGCCAGCTCTTGATCAAGGCCAAAGTGCTTAAGACTACTAAGGGCACTGTAAATTGTTTTGTTTTAAATTGAAAAACAACAAAAACAAAATATAGAATTTTACTTTTACTATTTACTAACTTCTTTAAATCTGTAAAATGAAAACTACCTTACAGGCTTGTGAAAACCTTGCAAACACCAACATCAGTTCAGTTGCCACTGATAACTCTTGCTTAGATGCTAATTGTTGTTTTCTAGCAATCTAGTGCTTAAATAGGTGAGGTTTTCTCACAGCCTGGATGTGTATCACATCCTTGATTGTGTGAATGACCTTGTTCATGAGACCACCTAAATAAATTTGAAGATGAATAACAAAATGATCCCCTAAAAAATGAAATTATATGAAAGTTGTTGCATAGTGTTTCTGTGGTTACCTGCTAGCAGTATAACAAAAACTGTGTACGCTTTCAATTGGCCTCAGTAGCAAATGCTTTAATCAAGCGTTGCTAGTGTTTGCTCACCCTAAGGCAGCCGTAGACCTATATATAGCTGAAGTCATTATGAGTTTCTGAGATTAAATTGTTTCTTCACCAAGTGATGGATGAAAAAGCTCCGCAAAGCACCCTTAGCTAACAGGCCTGAGCCCAGATCTCAGCCATCATCTTAAGAATGAGGCAGCACGAGGGGAAGGGAAAAAAAAGGGACCCCCTTTAGCCATATGTCCTTAGATTGCGTTTAGGTCATTTAGGCGGCTATTTTGCTTGCTAATGACTGTTTGAAAGTGGGTATTGATTAGCCTATCTCGCTCTTGATCTCTCCCGGTCTGATTGCTGCAGGGCCCATCACCCCTCAAGGCACAGGCTTCCTGGCAGTGCAGACTGTCGCCGGCACACAGGTAAGAACTTAGACCTCCACCCAAGTGGAAACCAACTCCACTCCCTCTCCCTTTTTCATTCTGTCTCTCTCTCTTTCTCTCTCTCTCTCTCTCTCTCTCTCTCTCTCTCTCTCTCTCTCTCTCTCTCTCTCTCTCTCTCTATATATATATATAATATACATATATATATATAGAAATAATATATATATATATATATATGTATGTATGTGTATGTATGTGTGTGTGTGTGTTGAAAAAATTGGTCCTTTTGTGGGAATGTAAAATGTTGCACTAGTGAAATTTGGAAAGCATTGGATGTCATACTGCCAGTAGGGGGCAGTGTTTACTAATTGAACGAATTGCAATCCACTGCAGATGCACGCTCCCAATGTCATGGATTTGGGGCACATAGCAGATAAATGAGGCAGGGTATTGGGTAGAACCAAAGTCACATGTTCATAGTCAAGTTCACATTTTCATTCACGTTCAAGTTCATAAAAGCTCACTCACAGACATTTTGAGCCCTTTAAGCATATAGTTTGTAAGTCTGCATTTCTGTAGACTTTGTCTGACCGTTTGAGTGTTATTAGGAAAAGATGCCTTGCGAATGCATGACAAGTGCATGACAAAAAAAAAAATGAACTGTAATCATAAAACAATTTGACATAGTGTGTGGTACAACATGGGGGTGCATTGGAATTGGGTATTAGTGTCCTTTTTAAAATGTCATCATGTACTTAATTTACATGCAGTATTGTTATATATAAGATCCTTCTTTTCATTTCAGGCTGGTTTTCGCATTGCGGCCACAGGAGTTGTCCTTGACTTGGACAAGTCAGTGACCATCGTGAAAAAGCTGAAGCTGATCGGCTATCCCTACAAGATCTTCAAGAACACCTCTTTCATTCAGGTGTGTGGGTGTGGGTGTGTGTGTGACTCCCGAGAGGCCACCAGCCTATTTCAACCTTCTCTCTCTCGCTCTCTCTTTCTCTCTCCTCTGTGCTGAGAAAGGGCAGCAGACAAATTGAAACCTGAGCGGCTGAGACTGGTGGCTGGGACAGATCAATAGATTTGCCTACTGCAGAGCTCTGAAGTTCGCGGCTCTCGTTTATCTCCATTGACAGAACTTTCAGCTAAATTTTTCTGTCAGTTTTTGTGTAACTGAAAGCGCGGGCTAGGAGCACCCTGTTGCTTATTGGAATCGAGTCAGATTGAACAGTCAGAGTTGGAGACCTCATTCATAGATCCACCCCCAACCCCCACCGCTCCTCACCTACTCCCTCTGCGCCATCTTTTTTCCCTCCTCTTCTGTAGGGTATGTTCAACACGGTGCTGGAGGTGGCCAAGTTTGAAGGCGCGTCCATTCGGACGGTCAGTGGTATTAAAGGTCAAATCAAGAAGGCCCTGCGGACACCACCGGGTTGTTTCCGCGCCACCTTTGAGGACCGGCTCCTCATGAGTGGTAAGAGTGTCTGTGTGTGTGTCTGTGTGTGTGTGTGTGTATGTGTGCTCGAGTTGTGCTTAGCCCTCAGATGCTTGGAGATGGTTTTATATGACAGGCGGCCCATTTGTGCTGTTGCCTTGCATAAGTGCTTCAGTGAATTCTGGTGAAAAATTTTATCGGTGGTTCTGCAGAAACAGTTTATCTAATGATTTTTTGATGTATGTGTTAAGAGTAGAGTTTGGGGAAAACTGCTTTTTACAGGTTTGCATAATATGTATGCTAATGTTCATACAAATTACAGTTCAGAAAGATAATTAGTATTTGTTTTAAGAGGCAGTGTGTTTGTGTATAGTGCCTTGAGGGTTTGTAGTAATATCTCGTTTGGATGCCTCTGTAAAATTGATTTTGTTTTGGTCAGCTCTGGTACTAAAACATATGTGTGTGTGTGCGTGCGTGTGTGTGTGTGTGCGCAGACATTGTGTTCTTGCGCTCCTGGTACCCCGTGTCAGTGCCTCAGCTGTACAACCCGGTGACATCCCTGCTGTTGCCCGTGGGCCACAAGGACAGCTGGTCTGGCATGAGGACTCTGGGACAGCTCAAGCATGACATGGGCATCCGCAACAAACCCAACAAGGACTCCCTCTACAAGGTAACACAGACACTTACTACACACACACACTTACTGCACACAAGCACTTGATGCAATCTTATGTTGCTTTTTTATGTTAGAAACAAATGTTGCTCTTTCATTGTTTGTCAGGGTTCTTTAATGTGAGAATGTGAAGATTCTTGAACTTGTGTGATAGTCTTCTCCAGTCTTTTCTAGATCATTCCTTTCTTCTGCACTCATTTTACTGGTCCTGCCGTAGAAAAGCTTACACCGTATTGCAGTCGTGACAATGAGTTTCTCAGCTATATATGCTGTAACCCTGAAAACACAAGGGACTTTGCCACACACTCATGCTCTCTCTTTCCTCCTGGAAGCCTGTGGAGAGACAGCCGCGCCGCTTCAACCGGCTTCAGATCCCCAAGGAGCTCCAGAAGTCTCTGCCCTTCAAGAGCAAGCCCAAACAGCAGCTGGCCAAGGGGAAGACCCCGCGGGACCTCGTCCGCCCTGCTGTCATCCGGGAACCCCACGAACGCCAGGTGAGAAACACAAACACAAACATACATACTACACATCCCACACACATACTCCACACTGTTCATAAGCCCTTCAGATTTTATTCTTTACTTAACCACATTCCTTCCAAGTGGCGGAGGTATGCTTATTCAATGAATGGATGGACTGAATTGGGCATTAGCCTGCATCTGAGTTTGACTATAATCCAGGTCCAGCACCAGTAGAAATAACTGCAGTTTGCATTAGCGTGTTGAGTGCATTTTAAGCTTCGTTTTCATTCCCCATATTCAGGTGTGGGAGTCAGGTAATGCATACAAGGCATTAGCTTCAGCCATCTCCTTAAGGGAATATCGCAATTGCTGTTATTTGGCTGTTTTTGAGGCCGGGCGGTTAAGTCCCCTAACTGCTTCCGCACAGCTCCGAAAGGTCAAAACTAATCCAGTGTGAAACACTCCTACACGAGCAGCTTTTGTGCGAGCGGCTTTTAGCTCCATCATTTAGGCGAATCTCAGAGGAAAAGCCCAAACACGAAACATGGCTCGGGTGTTGCGCACCCAAATTCCTCGTCCATAATTGGAATTGAATCCACCGTCATCCTATGTCAGCGCACCAGTGCACGCAAAGTCCATTAATCGTACTTGCAAGCTTTTCCACCCCAGGTTCAGGTAATACCCTGTTAGGTTTAGTGTGTGTGTTCGTGCACCTTTGGTTCAGGTAATGGTGTCTGCGTCTATGTGTTTTGGGAACTCATGGCTGTGATGCCTCTCTCATCCACCAGGTGGCGCAGCTGCTCCACGCGCTGGGCACAGTCTACGGGCACAAGCAGAAAGCGGCGCGTACCGAGCAGCGGGCCAAGCACAAGGACTTCCTCCGGCAGAAGGAGCAGCAGGAGGAGGAGAAGCAGCGGCGGCTGAAGGAGGAGAAGAAGAAGCTGTATCGCATTATGGGTCAGAAAGAGAAGAAGAAACTCAAGTCGAGCCTGAAGGGCAAGGCCAAGGACGACTGAGCACTAGCGTGCTAACGGCTAACAGTCATCAGGAGCCCTCCCTCCAAGGGATTTGGAGAGAGACTGGCCAAGCCCTGGACAGAAAGACTTCTCATTGTGGCCTCCTCAAGTGCCAAACACTGTAGACTGTGTAATTTTTTATATGTAAACTCCTAAATGACGCAAGGAGATGTCAGAAGCTGTAAGATCCCATCGGCTGCAAGGACAAATACGTTAAAGCAGGAAATTGAAAAACATGCAAGTGGCTTTTGAGTCGTTCTGTCATGTCTTGTTGTTCCCTGTTTTTTATGTAATGTACATCAGTTTAAACAGAGAAGGTTGAAGCGGTTAGTAATACAGATCATAGGCTTTGTTAAGCAATATGCAACAAAGGAGTGCTCATGCATTTAAAGCGTGTTTATACAGAACAAAAGACTGCAGCTCAGACCTCCACCACATTTTACCTCATCGTGAGTGAAGTGTTCCTGTAAGAAGGTGCCGGAAGATGCATCTGAAAGATCTTGCTTTCTCTGGATTTCCTATTTTGGTGAGAGGCAGATCGATCCCTACAAGAGAAGCTTTTTAATAGCTGTTGGTTTTTTTTTTTTTTTTTTTAATAAATGCAAACATGCTAAGAACCCTGAGATGGCTGTCTGGCTGCTTTCCTTCCTGCTGAAGGCAAAATGAGCTCCTTAATGTCATTTCAAACCCATAAACACTCCAGCGTCGGGCAATTAGCATCTTTTATTCCATTACTCGACGTCAAAAGTGAGGATGATTACTCTCTCGATGTGGGATACTGGGCTTGGCGTTTTGCAATCACTCAAATCTGGTAATTGAATTTGGGGACGGCTTCTTCAATTAGCCTGTGAAACACACTGCTTGGCAGGAGGTGGATGGGTGGATGTTGGGTGGTGAGAATTCTCCTTCACATTCTGAGTCGTATCTAGATACAAGGTTCTCTCGTTATCATTATTTTTGGAACGGCAGCCAAAAAAGTGTGGGGGTGAGGGGGGAAGCCGTCATGCTGTGCGGCCCGATGCAATCGCTTTTGTCACGATGGGCGTAATTAATGGGCGCGGAGAACACTGGAGAAGCTGGTGACTTCTCCTTGGCGGAGGGAGGAAGGTGGCACACGCTGGGGCGATGGGTGCTGGAGGTGTCCTGAGTGACCCAGTGTTTCGGTCTGTGCCTGGTGATGGATGCTTATAGCTAGTGAAGCCCCACCACCACCCATCCCCTCTACCACCGGTGTGCCTTCTGATAGACCCCTGTCTGCGTAGCATATGCCATCGCCCCGCAGGCTCAGAATTGGACTTTTGTCTTTCTGGAACCTTCCTGGGGAATACATGCAAGGTCATCTTCTCTCGCCCAATGTCAAAACCAGGCCGACATTTTATGTACACCTCAACGGCAGCGTTGGCTGGCTATATTAAACCCAGACCTATTTGTTATGTCCTGCATATCTTAACACTTTTGTGTTTGAGTCCTGTATAATGTTTAAGACTTGACATTTCCAGTGTGCATTTGGCAGGTTTCAGATTGAGCAGCATAAATCCAAGGCCTCTAATGGTGTAGGAATCCATCACCTATAAATGTTTGTGGGTTTCGTCTCTTGTTACGTGGGTGCTTGTAATGCCTCGTGGTGTGTATTCACTAGGCTCTAGTAATGGGTTTGTGACTGTTATCTGAATGGCAGAGGCCTCACTGGCAGCCTGTCGATATGCATCTCATTTTCCATTAACCCCCCCCCCCCCCACACACACACACACACACACACACACACCTACACACGCACCACTGCTTTTCTCCCCCTCTTACCCACAAGTAACAGCGGCCATCGGAAACATTCTATCGCTCTTGACAAGGCACACGTCTGTAAAGCGAAACCGCTTTGCCGTATTTTTTTTTCTCTTTCTTTAACTCATTCTCTTTCTCCTCCTCTCTCCTTTCGTTTTGTTCCCTTCCCTTTGCCGTCTCTCCCCCCCCCCCCGTCACCGTCACAAAGCTGCCACCACAGCCTGTTTTGTTTGAGCAGGGCTTTAGTTGGCGCTTGCCGACGATATAGCCGCTTCCCCTTGAACAATACCGAGCTTAGCAAGGTCAGCCGTGCACTTGCCTGAAACCCGAGTACCCATTTACGCGTGTGTGTGTGTGTGTTTAGGTAGAGGAAGAGAATGTCGGGGAGGTAGAGAGATGGCTGGCTCCTGTGTGTGCAGGCAGATGGAACAGGCCTGTTAATGGAGGAAGAGGTTTTTATTGTGTGGCAGCAGGTTAGCACAGGGCCGTAACGGTAACTCACAGGCACACGGATGTATCGAGGGAAAGAGGGAGAGAGAGAGATGGAGGGGAAAAAGAGCCTAAGGGACAGTAAAGGAGAAGAGAGACACCCTTGCTACTCCTATATAAGCCATGAGGTGTTTATTTCATGTAACTACAAAAAAAAGTCACCATCACCAACAAAAAAATGACAGACCAGACATGAAACACTCTGAAACCGAGCTGATGTCGTCACTGCTAGAGAAAACTACTGTCTGTCTGTCCATGAGTGACTAATAACAGCTCAAAGGGGAAGACAAAAAGGGCACAGGACAGTCTACCTGCTTAAGGTTTTTTTTTTTTTTTTTGGTCACCCGGTCTGCGCTTTCTTGGCCAGTGTTACAGAAACCCAGAGAGCAAAATGCTGACGGTCCACCGGCAGTCCACTAACGCGGCCACCATCGGCTCACTATCAGAGGCGCCAAAACCAAAGCTTGAAGTGCCTGTGTGAGAGCCGCCGGCCCGGTTTTGTGAGGTGAGAAACAAGCAGTCTGAATATTTGATGTGTACTTGTGTGTGTGTGTATATGTATGTACATGGTTGAGTTGGGTAGGCAGTGTCTTTCGCTGTCTTTCTGTTAGGGTGGAGGCAGCAGCAAGAGGCCCCCATAGTCCACGTTGGAGGCCCTCGGACGACAGGACTCCTGGAGGAGCTCTCCTCCGGATGTGGTGATGACCTCCTCCTGCAGAGAGACCCGGAGGATAGAGCGGGAGACAGGTTAGACAACCAGCCAATCAGAATGAATTCAAGCAGGTAACAGTGAAACAGTGAAACAGTAACAAACAGTGCATAAACATATATAAATATATATGGGCAATTCCACGCATTTATGGTATGATGTGAGTGATGATTACATAAAATTTGAGCATTCTCTTTTTGGTTGTAGAACAAATTTTCTGAAACTTTTCACATAATAATTTACATCATACAAATACCATGGCATTTTGTTGGACGTGACAGCTTGCGTGGAATTGACACCTACAAGCCTCCATGACACCCACAGTATAGGACAATGCTCTTGTGACCAGAATAACATTTTTAACCTGTTAGGCTATAGATTGGCCCAGTTGGTAGCTCATTTGGGCTACCTGTGTGCGGTGCATCTAGGTGTGGGTTCATGACACTAACGTGGAGATTGAGACATAATAACTCCGTTGTCGGGGCACCATGCCGCTTGCCGTCTGGCTCACAAAACCAGTTACATCTGGTCTCAGCGACATCAGGTGAAGAATTAAGTTCGTCTTGCCTACTGGGCAGCACAGGTCTGGGGTTAGTGTGGGTCTGTGTTCGCTTCATGAAAAAGGCCTGATCTAACGAGGGCAGTGTGTAATATAAAACTTGTGATGGCTATTGAACAGCTGCTCCTAATGACAGCCTGCTCTTGATCCATGTCACTGAGTCATAGAAGCTGCTGTTCTGAGTTCAGATATCAAACGGTTCTCTCCATTAACTGGTTTTGTTTTAGTCTGAGGTAAAATTTAAAAAACAATGATGGACTGTATGTATAGAAACTTTTGTCACTGAGATTCAGTGGATACACTGAATGTCTCTGAATTTAGTAATGACACGCCATGTTTTTTTTGTGCAAAATTTTAAGTGCAAAACAACTTTGCTGATGTGGAAAGTGTCTCATTTTCAGTGGGCCAAGGTGTCCAAAGAATCTCACAGGGTTGCCATGTTTTATTCAACAACAGGCCTTTGCTGACACAGGCAGTGGACAGACTGCTGTTTTGTCTATTTCACTGTAGACATAGACCTGCATTAGTATTCTTCCTGTGCTCTCATAATGCCTCATATTATAAAGAACACGGTGTTAATGTGCCAGTCTATGGGCCACTCTGTGGTCAGTACTTGCCTGAGGTTATGATGGGTTTTAATCTAACAGGGTGAATTGAGTTTCCATGTGATAGGTTGAGTTGAGTGGAGCCTTGGCAACAAGAGGCTCGGTAATACAACATGTCTCTTTGTGTGTGTTCACATGTGAAACAATGGCTTGAGTGTGGTTTCGGTTGAGAGAGGTGCAACACCTGCCTTGTGGAAGTCGATGAGGTCGGCCAGGGTGGCGTGTCTGTTCTGGTCCACGCCCAGGAAGCTGTAGTGGTCGCCCGAGGCGTCGATGAGGAAGTGCTTGAAGCCGACGGCCGTGCGGTAGGAGAGCGTGTAACCCCAGATGCGCTCGCTCACGCGCACCAGGAAGCTGCCCTCGCTGGCGTTCATCAGCAGAGCCTCTGACTCCTGCCGCGAAATGATGCCTACGGAGAAGGGTGGGAGTGGAGGATAGAGTGGTGGGAGGGTGAGAAGTAGAGAAGATGGGATGAGAGGGAGGGAAGAGGGGAGTGGTGTTTCAACGTTCCCAAATTTTCACGCTTAGATAACAACTCTGGGCTAGAAGGGGTTTTTTATCTAAAATGATATTCCTGCTTGCTCATAGAAATGATTCACATCACTGCATAGAATAACAAAATAAAGCGCAGCACAAAAATATTTCAAAAATACATGTATGCCCCTTGGGTGAAATGACACATTCATGGGCAATGCTCCGGGAGAGTTGATTCACCTGCCAGCACGTTAAATAAATGTTGTCAAACAGTGGCTTATTATTTTTTTCCAGGGGTAAAATAATTTGCATTTAAACACCGCCTCTAATTCCTGGTCAAAACAAAATAAAGCTAGAGAGATGTGCCGTATGATTTAAAAAAAAAAAATTAATCTCAGGAGATTCACTTTTCTTTTCACATGTACTGCTGGGCCTTGTTGTGTTTAACAAAAATAGAGCGATGGATTTTTTTATCATCACATCAAAAGGCTCCACAACCTTCTGACAGTAACAGACATGTTCTGATGTGTTGCCTAGTACCCTGTTGGTACAGTGGAGTGACAGATAGAAGGAGGGAGAGAGAGAGAGGGCTGTGAAGGATTTTTAAATGTGGCTACAGCAGCAGGAAAGAATCACGACAGGGAGATAGACAACCAGGTGCAGATAGGAAGGGAACAATCTATAGAACAGCAGTCCAAGAACTAAAGGGGGGTGGGGGGTGTTGGGGGGGAGTGATTGAGTAGTTGAGCGATTGAGCAAGAGGCTGCTTGTGTGGCCCGACGTCGCAGACGCAGGTGTCTCTGGCCAATGTCACTGCCGTCACCTCCCCGTTGCCTGGCACCGACTCCGGCGACAGTTGTTGCCGGGTCGGAGTTGCCCGTCGCTCACGCCCTCGTTAATCTGATCAGCGCTCAATCCCACCCAGTGGCTCACCATGACCCCAATCAGTCTGGCGCACGCTGTGAATTATTGAGCTGCCCCCATCTATTCTCTGTCCTCCCCTCCTTAGCCCTGGCTTCTTGGCGCCTCCCTCACATCCACACACTCAATTTATCTGTTTTCTTTATTTATTTATTTCTTTATTTATCTATTTGGTCCTCCCCTAGATTTTCATCTGTCATCTTCTTAACCTTTTTCAAAATTTTGCTGCCGGTCATCAACGCTGGCTCTCTCTCTCTCTTTTGTCCTTTCATCTCTGTTGATTCTTGCTTTATTTCACTACCTTCTTTTCATTTTCTTACTCATACACACACACACACACACACACACCGTGAAACCAGGGGGCTATTGTGTTGTTGCTCCTCTCATAGCCTGCTCTCTTGGGCCTCTGCTCCTCCCGGAACCAGCGCAGGATGGACTCGCGTGAGTTGGGTCGTGAGGGCCGAATCCACACAGGGCTGGGAGAGGGGGATGAAAGTGAGAGGTAGTGAATTGGGCTTTCATAAGAGGCTTCCTGGAGGCCCTCTTGAAAAAGATATTAAGATAAGGAATAAATTAATGATAAACAGATAAAGGTAAATAGTTAAAACAAACTGAAATTAAACAACTAACTGTCAATATAACTTTTGTATGCAGTAAGCTAGAGTGTTTAAGTTGGCATATATTAAGTGTCTACTTCATGATTGGGGGACTGATATAATTGGTTTCTACCACTAAGTGCACTACCAAGTAGAGCTAAAACCCTAGAGTACTAGTTCCCTAGCTACAACAGCAGCTGACAACTTTTACACTAACATTTCTTATAGTATGCTATGCCTATATGACTGAATGCACTATATTATATGGATATAACAATACTATATTATCCATGCAAATTATGAATACTGTAAATGTGATTGTTTGTTTACCATTCTGTGAGTGACGGTGTTGCTGGGCTGCTATGGCGACGATTCTGTCTTCGGCGATAATGGGTGGAGCCTGCACTGGGCGGGGCACTCGCAGCCACCGACGCAGGCGTTGTAGCAGTAGTCAGCGAGGCTGCTGGTTGGCCGGCCTCAGGCAGCGTGGCTGCTGCTGCTGCCGCCACGGCACCGGTCGCTGACTGCTCGATGACGGCGCTGTGCCGTCGGCTGTGGCCCGAGCCGTTGAGGTGCGTCTTCTGGAAGAGTCCGCTCAAGCCGGCCACCAAACCTTTCTCGATGGCGCGCAGCGACTGCCGCTTGTACTCGTCGCGTGCCCGCCTTGCCTTCGACTTCATCTCCTCGTCAGCTGCCTTCGAACGCCTCACTGACGGACACAAAACAACAATTTCAGAGATTCCAACTCCCTCTATCTATCTCTCTCACTACATGTCTAAGAGCATTTGTTTGCCCATCTTCCCAAATGGATGTGTGTGTGTGTGTGTGTGTGTGTGTGTGCGCGCCTGTTTGCTATTTTGCTGGCCGCACATTGTTCTTGCCATTCCTTGTCATCCCTCTCGCTCCTCTTCTCCTCTTGCTTCAGGGAGATGTACAGCTCTTTTGCTCTCCTCTCCTCTGTCTGACGGATCTCCTCCTCCCCCCTCAGCCTCTCTTCCTCTTTGTATTTCTGCAAAACACACACACACACACACACACACACATGAATCAGCTGTCTTATCAAATGCCTTGCATTCCTTCAACCTGTCTTTGTCTTCAGCTCAACATAAAAGGCACATGCAGTCACATTCACGGTGTTCAACCCCCCTCCACCCACACACACACACACACACACACACACACACCCCTTTCCATCTCTAGCCAGCATCTACCAGATAAGACGTTCCGTCGACGGAAGGTGTTGTCTTGCAGCGAGGTGATTATCTAAATTCCATAAGGGATTCAATTAGGTTTAAATAATTCAGCCTGCTCTCCGAACACCAACAAAGAACAGCAACTTTAATTAGGGGGCAAATTAAGCCAGATCTCCATTAGTATTGGGTAATTAAAGGCGAAGGTGAGAGAAGAAGAGAAGGACATGGACTTCATCTAATTGTCTGATAGACACGTGGCTTGGTGCTAGCCTGTGTGAAGTGCAAACACCGAACCCTCTCACACAACCCCTCCAGCATGGGAAATTAGGAAGCTTCAAGGCCACAATGCCTTATCAAATCGCACACATGAAAAGCATACATCAGCAGTCAGTGGGTTACTATTCGCTGTCAGATACTTGTGAGGCGATGACGATTGTGATTGTCCTTGTCAGATTGCGTATAGGCCGTGATAAAAGTCATCTTTGTGAGCAATGCAAGGATGATCTTGAATCATGCCATTATAATGCATAATGTGGTTGTATCGTATATGTATAGTAGATTGTCTAGAAGTTACTGTTTTGTGGTTTCTTCTGTGTGTGTGTGTGTGTGTGTGTGTTAGTATGTAGGAGCTAACCTTCAGCTCTTCCCGGATGCGGTCCTCCTCCTCCTCGGCCTGTTTCGCCGCTCTCCTGTCGTCGGTCTCCTCCCTCCACTTCCCGGCGACGAAGCGAGCCTTCTCTTTTGCCATGGCGTCCCGGAACTTCTTCTCGATCTCGGCCTCTTTCACACGCCTACGAGCATGATGTGTGTGTGGCACAGACTAAGGCGACGTGTTTCTCCCCTGTCGCCCTCTCTCTCTCACACACACACCCACTCCTATTCACACTGTTTCTTTTTCATTCCATTTTTCGCTTCTTTCTCTCTCTCTCGCGCTATCTCTCTCTCTCTCTCTCTCTCTCTCTCTCTTTCTCTCTCAACGCCACACATTCCTGCATCCTTGGAATGCATTGTGCAAGGTTTCAGCTGTGAAGTATGGGAGCTCTTCTACACACATTTTCTCTGTATGTGCTGCCGTCCTTCCTTGAGTGCCTTGTACACAGAGCCCAGCACACAATTTGCACTTGTTATTCAGAGAATGGAGTGGTGAGGGAAATAGTTCCTTCAAAGCCATCAAACCCCAACACCTCATCTCTCATCCTTCTTTCTCTCTTTTCATCCTCACGGCAATGTTCCATCTTTCACCCCTCTCCATCTCTTCATCCCCCCACCCCCACCGATCCATCCATCTCTCCCCAAGAGTGACTGACCTTATCTTTCTCCTCCATCTCGTCATCTCCTGCAACACCAATGCTTTATTTGGCCCTCCCTGTCTCTCTGCCTGGCTGTCTCACTCTCCTTGACTTAAGAGTCTGCTTGGGTCTGTGCTTCTGTCTTTATTGAGTTCCTCTGCCTTGGGCTGGGTGTTCCTGCTGGTCCTTGTTCATGTTCTCAACCCCCTCTTTTTCTCCTCCTCCCCCCTGTTCTTCCTTTTTCTCTCTCTTTTCTGTTCCTCACAGGGACCATGTCTCTCCATTGCACAATGTTTCAAGTTCACCACTCAAACCCCTTTCTTTCTCTCTCTCTCTCTCTCTCTCTCTCTCTCTCTCTCTCTCTCACTCTCTCACTCTCTCACTCACCAGAGCTCCTGGGCCTCGAGCTGGGCCTGCTTCCTCGCACGCTCCTCCATTAGCTCCTCCGCGATGTCCTCGTAGGACTTGTCGCCCGGCGCCTCCCCCATCACCCACACCCACACATCCCCATCAGAACCCAGCAGCCACCGGATGCCCCGCCGATCACCTGGCCCAGATAGAAACAGCTGATCAACATAAAGGCACGGTTTCTGCCATTATTATGGAGAATGTGATTTGCAGCATGAAACAATATGCCATTGTTTTAGATGTTTATGAATGTTTTTATATAGAGTAGTTTTGGAATAAGGCAGTTTCAAAGGCAGTTTGTGAGTGATGTCAAGGACAGGTAGACACACCTGTCGTTCCCACTTGTCGCCTAGGCAACGCACTAGCCTCAGGCCAAAAGAGTAAGAAAAGCTTTCACAGCACGATATCAGAAACTATTTTGCCAAAAAAAAGAGAAAAAAGTTATTATACAAGTGAGCTTTTAACAGCTTCAGTGTTTTTGTTGGTTTTTGCATGGCTTTCAGGTGGTTAGCTGGCCCAGTTTCCACTCTGAGCTTCTTCCTGCTTCTTTAACATTCATTTACTGGGTGTGTGTGGGCAAGAGTGCTGTCTCAAGCAAGCATATTACTGGGCCAGCAGCTGGCTTTGAAAAATAGCTAATTAATTTAACAGCGCTAAAACATTTATCTGAGACAAAGCTCTTGTTTTTAATCCTCCACCATAATGAGGAACATTTATCTTTGTTCAGGAGCATTCCAATGAGCGGAGGTGTCAGACACATCCAGTCAGTCTCTTGCTTTGGCTGCCTGATGAAGACATCATGTCATAGCAAAGGGGACTCATGGAAACACAAGGGAGGAACTCGGGAGTAAAAAGAAATTGAAAGACAAAATGTTCCTTCAGGGAAACAACTCCATCCTCAGCATTCATCCTCAAATAATTTGCGAGGTTATACTCCCTCTGGCTGTGCCACTGGTTGTTGCTGCGCTTTGCATGGATCAAATTTCCATAGTCCAAAGAAGAGTGTTTTCTGCATACCCTCTAGAGGCGAAACAAAAAAAAACATGTATTTCAAACAATACAGCGCTCTTTGAAAACTCCTTTGTTCTTAAGTGGCACCTAAGATGGCCCCTGCAACATGGAGAAGAGAGAGAGAGAGTGAAAAAATAGAGTGCACTTTACAGGAGCAGCACCCACAACTCTCTGCTTCATTCCCCATGTCTCCTCTTCTCTCTCACCTTCCTCCCTCCCTCCCTCCATCCATCCTTTCCCCTGTCTCCTCTATCTCTTGTACCATTAACACACCAGTGCTGGCAGATAAGATAAAATCCAAACGTGCTCACTCACAGATCATCACTTGGCCAGAAAGAGGAAAGAGAGAGAGACGGGAAGGGCGAGAGAAGAAAAGAGAGAGAGAGAGAAATGGAGATAATTCAGTCCTACCACCAAAACTTACAAGTGCTACAGTCAGATCACATTTCAGAGAGATAGCAACAATGCTGTCTGAAACCTCACAGTGGTTATAAGGAAAGTCTTGCTCTGGGCGAAAAACTGGTAGATGTAATACACTTCACCTAGACAATCAGACAGCACGGAATGGAGATAGCGTTCTCACGCCTGCTCTCCCTCGAAGGCCAAGAGGAGGAATTACACGAATGTCACCTAAGCTAAGTGTGAACGTGCTGCCAAGGAGATGTTACAGGTGCATGGAAAAGAGCTGTGCTGGGGAGCACCATGGCAACACCACGATTCCGGGATAATCCAGTCCCTCTCAATGCACGAGGGAAGTAGCATTTCAAATGCAAATGATGCTTGGAGATTTAGGGTATTTTTATCTAGAGGAAAACAATGCTGTAATACGTTACGGCCCAGTAAAGTAGGATTGCATTCAAATTTACCTCCTCCTAGAACAAATTGACCAGGGGCACTGGGACTATTACTTAAGATGCTATAGCTGCATTGTTACATTGAGTGCTGGATTGTTTACTGAAAGACACATACTTTATTGAGCCCAATAAATAAAGCGTGTAATATCAAGTATTAGAAAAGAGTCCAGGGTGAATTACAAAGGCAATATTTACACAAGGTATTAGCAGCAGTAATTCCCACTTTCAGGTTCTTTTGAAAGATAGACACCTCCAAAATGTTTACAAGAATTCATAATATCCATGCCTATACTTGAGGGCCATTTTCTGTGCAGATGAAAGGTATATAACACCTAACTGGGTACTGGGGTAGTTGCACACAGGAAGATGAGAGCATCTTTTTTTTTCTAGTCTCCTCTGAAGCAACTTAGGGTCAAGTGCCTTGCTCAAGTGCACAGGGGTGGCAGCCGGGATTCCAACCCACACGCCCCGTTATCTAACAGCTGCATGTGTAAACATTAGGTGACATAACAACTGTAGACAAAAGCCCCAAATATAATTATGATTTGTGACAAGACTGTGCAGGCAGAAATTTTGTGTGTGTGTGTGTGTGAGAGAGAGAGAGAGAGGGAGGGAGAGTATGTGTGGGGCACTTCTACATATGACTCCACTGATTGGCTCCACTCTGCAACCCAGTCATCACCTTAATGCTATGTCTACTCCATGCATGATGCATACTATATAATCTTTTTAAATAAATGCACCGCTATGCATTATGCATACTATATCACCCTCAAAAATAGATTACTGTTACATACTCTGATAACATGTCAGTTTGATTATGTTTATGTTAATGTTTATGGTATTTTTCAGATACTGACAAAAGCAAATATGAGACTGCTTATTGATATATGA
>PYXC01001803.1:1090000-1117500 GCA_015244755.2 Tenualosa ilisha | reverse complement strand
TTCTCCCCTTGGGCTCCCCACACCTGTACAGATCACTTTTCCTTTTCTTCTGCTGTCTGCCATCACAGTCTTCTCACGAAGGTGCGTGGCGACGTGATGTGGCGCTGTCATGGATGCCCCCCTCTGCCTGGGGAGGGGTGGGGGGCGGAGCGGGTGGTTGAAGCGACAAGCAGGCTGTCACTTTTATTGGCAACACACTCGGCTAGCACCCATGAAAGGTGTAATGTGTCACCGGTGCTGTCACTTACGGACGTGATGGAGGCGCTTTGCCTGACCACCACACGAGCAACGATGGACAGATAGACGGATGGAACCATTGGAGCCGCAAAGCTGACCGATTCCCTCTGGCTGAAGCTTTCTCTCTTATGTTTTGGGAGGGCAGTGTATATGTGTGTCTGTGTGTGTGTTGGGAGGGCAGTGTATGTGTGTGTGTGTGTGTGTGTGTGTGTGTGTGTGTGTGTGTGTGTGTGTGTGTGTGTGTGTATGGGGTTGACGATGGCAGTTGCAGGTTGGTGGTTTCTGATGTTGTCATTGCCACAAGCCTTGTGGTTCTCCCCCTTCAAATGTCAAAGGCATTAGAGGATGCAATCCTCAAAGTCATTAGCCAGCTTGTCAGTGGCTTCGGATGACACTGCAGAATGGGCCGTGAACTGAGGTTGCGTGAACCGACTAAAAATAGGACACTTTTTTCCTTTATTCATGGCTGAAGCCTTTTTGTGCGGTTTTTGTGTAAATTCTTTATTTTTAAATCACAAAGCCCATCTGATGTGACAAGACACAGACCTCTTTATGTCACTCACGGTTTTGTTATTATAATGTAAGTAAAAAAAGTTCAGAAAAAAAGATTTTCTTTTGTTTTTAGCCTTTAGAGTCATGAGTCACCCTTTTTTACTATACAGCATTCACACACACACACACCCCACACACACACACATACACACACACATATACCCGCCCACATCTTTTAGTTCTGTCCAGCTTCTTGGCATTGAATTGGTCCCCTGCAGGAATGATGTGTGAGACACTGACACAAACTGACACTGACACTCTGTGTTGGTGTGTGCGCGTGTGTGTGTGTGTGTGTGTGTATGTGTGTGTGACACAGCAGCACAAACATAGCCCCAGCTCTGACCTCTTCTTGGATCGCTGTCTCACGACTGGGGTGGACGACTGCAGACAGGCGGGTCACAATGGAGCAATGGACGGGCGAGACAAAAAACACGCACTCCGCCTCATCAGTCAAGACTAGCCCCCAGAGGAAGTGAGTGAGTGGAAGACAGAGAGAAAGAGAGAAAGATGGAGAGACAGGGAGAGAGAGGAGAGGATGTGGGGGGGTCGGGGTTAGGAGGGAAAGCAAGCCGAGTTTGTGGAAAGAAAAAAAAGAGCTTTTAGTGTCCGTCCAAACAGACCTGAGCAGAGGGTTTGGTTATCATCCCACCACCCAACACACACCCACACACACACACACACACACACACACACATACTCTCTCTCTCGCTCGCTCCAATCGTGCCCTTATTTTCTCCACCCTTTGATTTTCACCTGAAAAAAAGCGGTCTTGCATTTGTTATGGACGCCAGCGCTTTGATCTCCCTCTGTGGCTACGCCGCTGATACACTGGTTTCTCATTCCATGTTTGGGAAGAGCAGAGAGGCGTCGGAGTGTAGCACGCCATCGCATCTCCATCTGATGGAGAGATCAGGGGAGGAGGAATTATCAGCCCCAACAGTCGCCAGTGCTGTTTTCCCTGCCTGACAGGAATGGGTTTGCTTAAGTGTGTAAGTCTATGTGTGTGTGTGTGTGTGTGTGTGTGTGTGTGTAGATCGGGGCCCACAAATTGCTATTCTGTTCACCTTGTCCAACACCTCTCTCTTCTGCAGCTTGCTCTTGAGTCCTTGTTTGATGTTCAAGGAATCGTAGGGAGACACGTGAGGAGAATATGCAAAGGGCCGCGCCAGTTGAGGGATGCTCCACTGCAAATGTGAATCCCTGTGCTATATGGCTGTTAATCGTCTGTCTGCCGGTCGTCTGCCTGCCAAGAGACTGCTTTTGAAGCGCTAACCTGTTAGCATTCTGCGTGCAGGTGTTTCACATCGTGAATAATTGGAAGACACCACAAGGTTTACTTGCATTTAATTAGGTGCTATGCACATGATAATGAATTTCCAGTTCTGCTGGAAAATTCAAGTCATTTTACGCCCAATGCAATGCCCTCCAGATATTAATGAAAATGTGGCATACTCTCTCCCGAACATATCCCACCATGAGTAATTGGAATGGAGGATCCAGGATAGTCATTAGAAGCAGAGAGTCTGTCCTGTTCTGACCTCTGCCATGTTGTAAAATCCCATCAGACCAGGAAAGCGTCCACAAGTTCTCTCTGTCTTGCTCTCTGAAGTTGGCTCCATGGCTACCTGCACACAAACCAGCAGCCATAGAGGAAGTCCCTGCTGGGGGGTTGGGGCAGACACTCGTTGTTCCAACCCAAAACAGCTGGTCCCACTCACTACCGATAAGCAGATTCGCCCTGTTGCGTATTTAACCAAGCGACGGCCAAGGGTTCGCAGCACTCGCACCCAAAAATGGCGGCTGTCGCAAATTGGTTAATGAAGGGGGCCACGGGCTTGGGAGGGGAGTGTAGTGGTGCCCAATCCCCGATCCAGGTGGCAAGTCGTTCGCCAAATTGTACTAATCATAAATTCCTCTCATCTGAGAGAGCATGTTCTCTGAGGAGTTGCTTTTCACAGCGCACTAAATAGTAAATGTAGGATGAATGCTACAGGCTGATTCATCTTTCAGGTCCTTTGTGTTATCTTAAAGAAATAATGGCTGACAACAATTTTATGACTTTATTGCCAATGATAAAGATTAACGGGCGATTTTAGTTGTACAAATAAAAAAATGATAAATAGACGAGCAATAATAAAAAGAAAAAAAACTGAATCTCCTTGAGATTGGGCTTCATTTAATACATATTCATGATATATTCAAATGAAATAACTTAAACAGAGAATAAAAGGTATCTATCCTATGAGTATAGGTACTTTAGCTCTAGGAGGGCAGTTATATTAGAATGATAGAAAATGATCATTATTTTATCATTTTATTTTAATCTGCCATCTATTTCCCATCTTTTCCCTCTCGATTCCAGCACCACTCACAATTTTTAGCTCTGGCTCTCCTTGAGGCACTGGAATGGCAGGAAATGTTTCAAACTCAGTGAACATACTAATCACTTACATTTGTCATGTTTGTCTCATACTTTTCCCCACCCCATGTTCTTTGTCTTTTCTCCAGACATATGTTGTGAGTTTTGTTGTTTTTTTTTGTCAAACCCTACTATAGACTGCTATTTCTGTTGGTAACCTGATGTGTTTGGATTCATGATTGAGTTGCTTGTTCTCCACCTCCACATTACTCCTGGCATGAGTTCTTTTTTTAAACTTCCTGACTGGTTACACCCCCCCCCCCCCCACCACCACCTCCCCTCCAACCTCACACATCAAAGTGGCCCGGGGCCCACTCTTTCTCACTCCCCCACGGTTGTCGCATCCGCTGAGGCCCCTAATTGAACCAGATCTAATGTCTAATTCGTTTAAACGGAGCGAGCAGCTCGCTGCCACTCAACAGTCGTGGCACGGCTGCAGGGTCTTCGGCGGTGGGATGCTGCTGTTGTTGTTGTTGTTGGGTTTCTTTTTTTTCCCTCTGTTTTTGTTCTCCCTCCTCGCTGTTAATTAGTGTAATTACACAGGATGTGGGTTTGAGTATGTGCGTGTGCGTGTATGTGTGAGTGTGTGAGTGTGAGCACAGATCACTACCTGATTGAAGTGCAGACCAACTGTCCGAGCTTCTGGCTGACTGCCAGGACTAAAGAGACTCTGGATTTGCAGATCTCTTAAACTAAATATGTGTGTGTGTGTTTGTGTGTCTGTGTCTTTGTGTGTGTGTGTCTATGTGTGTGTGTGAATGTCTATGTGTGCTGTCGAGGGTCACTCTCTGCTAGTAATTAGCCTTTCCCCTTCATGACCGGGGCAGCCATTTTGAAATCAGAAAGAAATTGAAAAAAAAAAAAGAACCCATGTTGCAATGCAGCTGAGAGGCCGAGGCTCTGTGTGGGTGCGCCAGATCGTGTCAAAGCCTCACACTGAGCATTAGGGACAACAGCACCAGAGGCCCCTCTCCTCTCCCCTCCCCTCCTCTCTCCCCCTCTGGCTTCTGTTGACTGCTGCTGGAAAGAGCAGCCACCAAACCATGCCCGGCCGCACAGACAAGTCCACTTCAAGTGGTGATGTGTGAGCCATGGGTTTGGTCGCAGAGGAGTGGTGGTGGTGGTGGTAGAAGGTTTGTCATTTATTATTTTGCCTTCACATTTAGAGATGTCAAGGGGTGCTGATCAGTGCGCCACAGCGCTGCGCCTCGAGGGCCACCACTTAGAGTAGTGGCGGCGGAGATGACCTTTTCCGCGGCCTGACAAGTTCCTCCTCAGCACGGGGCCTCAGCCCATGTTGAGCTTATTCCATCAACTTCTATGGGCCTGAGCCAGAGAGAGGGAGAGAGAGAGAGAGAGAGTGAGAGAGGAGGGAAGGAGGGAGAGATGAATTGTGTTGTGTGTGGTTATGAAAAATGGCACAAACAAAGACTGAGACGCGTAAATGAAGGGGGGGGGGGGGGGGGTGTGGATTAATGTTAAAGAAACCAAGAGAAAGACACTGGTAGTTTTCTAATACTGTATACTTATGTCTGAGCAGGAGGCTGCCATTACAGCATTTAAAGGAGGGCATGCTCTCCTTTAAGGCCTTCAGGTCACTAATGATGATAGATTCTTACCTCTTTGTTCACATTAAGTAGCTGCTAGTGTGTGTGTGTGTGTGCGTATATGTGTGTGTGAGTGAAAGGATGTAAGTGAACGCGATATTCATACACACCTCACGATTCATCAATGCTTGAGGTGACTCTGTGCTGTGATATTATTCATTAATCCTGCTTGTAATGCAAGGAAATGCACAAATGGTAGTGGTGGTAGTGCTGGTGGTGGTGGTGGGGGGGGCATGATGAATAGATGGTAAGAAAGCATGACTTGAATTGACAGAACTAATAATTTAATCATGGCTCTTAACCTCACCAAAAAAGAAAGAAAAAAAAACTGCCCTAGTGAATGACAAGGAGGGGAGCTTAAAAGGAAATAATTTTCTCATCACCTTTTCTGAAGCCAAGGCAAAAGAGCGGGAGAAAGAGAAAAAAAGGTGAGAAACGGAGAGTGACAGAGAGAGAGCATGATGGCGAAATATAAAAATCAAACAACCCTCTTCCCTCCCTCAGGGTAGTGTCTCTGGCAGCGATGGCTCTGGGGCAGGACGAGTGGGAGGTCAGCGTATCTGCTTTCCCAAGGAGTGACCCGATGATCCAATAACACTGCGTCTCCCTGGTGACAGACCAGAGCACATACGGTGGACAAACAGCTCTCTCCACCCGTCCAATAATCCCAGTACCCAGCGCACACTCACACACAAACAAACAGCACAGAGCACACCCACATGCAAGGGAGCATCAACACCTCCTCCTCTCTCTCTTATGGGTGCCTTAATGAATATACAATGTAGTATAACAATGTCTCACTCTCTTAAACATTATTCACAACCTAATATAGCAATTTCTCAGCCTCTCATCATAAATTCATACACAACGTGGTATAAAACTGTCTCCCTCTCCTCTTTACTATTTGTATACAACGTAGTATATTTTTTTACTCTCATCATAAATTCATACACAACGGAGTGTTTCTCACTCTCTCATCCTAAATTCATGCACAAGGTAGCATAGCCATTTCTCACTCTCTCTCTTTGTGTCTCTCTACCTCTTCTTCTATCAATTTCCCTGCCACACAGACAACACATAGACTGTGTGTACACAGTTTTGCAACGTGCTCACACATACACAAGGTAAACCAAACACTGAAACGTAACCAATCAAAACAACAACAACAGCAACAAAAACAGAAAACCATGTCCAGTTGAAAACTGGCCACAACCTACATTCCCCTAATAAGCTTCCTAAGTCTCCTACTGTGCTTTATTCACACATCCTACCCCCCACTGTTTACCTCTCTGCACACAAAACCCCCTCTTGCTCTTCCTCTCTCTCCTCATGTCCCATGAGGGGGGCTGAATCAACTCACGGCTCATCGGAGGCACCACAGTGGTTGGTTTTGGTGGAGGGCAGGAAGCTTGAGGAAGCTGGAGAGAGAGAAGGAAAAAAGAAAGAGAGAGAGAGAGAGGGAGAAGGAGCACCGGCAGCTCAGGGCCCTGGGATCAAACGGATGTAATTGTGATGGTAATTTGTCTCAAATGAAACTTTCACGGGGGCGAACCACAGGGAGCCTGACTCTGGCCGGTTTAGCCAGCGGTGACACCTCCAGTCTCTGACTGTTTCCAAAAGTTGTTCCACACACCTCAGCCCACCCAACTCTCACTCTTGTTACTCACTGTCAGGGGGCTACTATACCAAATATAGAGACAAATAGTGTTCACAATAATGTGTAAACCTTCCTCTAAATATGTACTAATCTGAATGGCTGGAGAGCCAAGTGTGATTAAAGTAATGGATGTTGAATATAGAAGGGCCTGTCACTTTATGCCTCTTATGCAAAAGGCTTTTTTTTTTTTACATATAATTTAGCCATGTTTGCCACTTCACTTAAGTCTCTTATAGAGTGCACCACTTCTTTTCAGAGGCTTACAATTTTCTGAAATGTCAATTTCCATTGAAAAAAAAAAACTGATACCATCTCCCTAATTGCACTCTTGAAAGAGATCTCATGAGACGTAATCAGCTTCCTAAGATCAAAGACCTGAATCTGAGGTTCGTGAATGAATGAATGAAGAAATGAATTAATGAACGAGACAGACAGCCAATCCATCAGGCTGGCGTAATGTCTGAATCATTTTGACCTGCCTGATTGTGGAAGATTAGATGTGTGGCAGTCGATGGCACCTCTTTGCCCTCTGAAGTCAGATCAGATGCAGCGACAGGAAGGGAGAAAGAGGAGGGATGGGAGTTGAAAGGCAGTTGAAAGACACGACGCTCTACACCAAGACCAACATGCTCTACACTTTGACATCAATTAAACTTGAATGTACAGTAGCTACCAGTCAGGGAGCTAACCGGTCAGTGGCCTCTACGGTAGCCTGCTGTACACCCAACAAATGGCATCAAAAGAGGATCCAATTAAACAATGTGTGTGGAGGAAATTGGGATTGAGAACACCATGTCAGCTCTTTAAAATACACTATAGAAAAAAGACTGGAAATCTAAACCAATGGCTTTGTATTTTCAAGAATTCATTAGCATGTATGTAATGTCAAGAATAATGACATTCTGAATCCTTTTACTTCTGTTGAGAGTGCAATATGACCAGTGATATACCACGTACTGAAAGCAAAACAAATGAAAAAAATGTTTTTTGTGATTGGTGGGAAAGAGCAGGAAGAATTGGAATGCTTTGCAGGGTTTACTTTATGGAGAACATTTTCAACACCTTAACTCGGTTCATTGGAGCATCAATTTACACCAATTCAGGTCTAAACCAAAATATTCAATCTGGGACTAGACTCACACAGAATGCTTCTCCACGGGGGTAGTTCCCTGTGTAAGGAGAGCATGATCCTGTTTGGCAGGCCTGATTCTGCTAACATTTGTAATTGCACTGAGACAGAACGTCTCGGTCTCAGCTTGAGGAACTCACAGTTCTTTGGTGTAACTGGCAATGAGGATATACAGTAAGTAGCCTAGCCCAGTAAGTAGCCATTAGCTTAGCACACCTGATACATCCCCTATGTTCTGTGAGTGAAAGCTCACATCAGAGCTCAGCTCTGCTTTCCATGCTGGTAACAGCAGCAGCTCCCTGATGAAACAAATGCATTGGCACTCTGCTTTCAAAATGGACCCTTGGTTGCTGTCCAAATTGAATCTATTGTGCATATTGACTTGAGTATAAAAATGAATCTGGCATGAAAAACACAACAATCAATAAACACACAGCTGGTGTAGATATATTTGAAATCCAGATGATACCATAACCATGTCATAGAAATAATGAATTAATAATGATTAATATATAATTTTCTAAGTCTCTGTCAGAATGCTGAAACTGTGCTGTTTCTAGAAGACAGTTACTGCCTTAAATTATGACCCGTGACATCAGTTCTCTGATTTATCCTTCAGAGTGTTTGCTCCTCTTTGTACCATTGCCATAGGAAAATCAGCCAAATCAAAGGATAACGCAACATTGTGGAAAGTATGTCCACCATTAGGATCAGGGCTAGCTGCCAAAGCAGACACAAAGCTGTGGAAGTTCTTGCCATCTAGAGAATCGGTTCAGATGGCCAGTTCAAGCATTTCTCTCCACATGACGCCATTTCAAAGCCTTTGGGGAGCACAGCAACACAGCAATACAACTGAGGAGTATTGGATGGCTCCGACCGCACCCATATGGACTATTACAGAGGAAAATGCCGGAGGAAACTGGGATCTGGGCTTTAGAAATGAGAGCAGATAACGATTTTGACAGATTTCTGTTTATGTATCATCTGTTGCTTTATGTCTTTGCCTACATCATTTAACTTCAGCTATGAATGGCACTGGGATAGTGAGAAAGATGTACATTCACAGTACAGAAAACAAAAACAAACATAAATGTTTTTTTTTTTTAAATGAGTCTCTCCAGCTGTACATTTTTGGAGAGAGCCTATGCCAAACTAAGCATGTATTTGGACAGTCTGAATTTGTTATATAAAAATCCACATATTTAAATGGAAAAGAAAAAACCCTGTGCACTCATCACACAAATTCTTATTGTTTGGGTTTGGGTTTTTTGGGTGTCTTATTATTTATGTTTTACTTGATAATCTAACTTTACTCTGTCTAACTTGTTTTAGTGTGTTTGCCTATTCAGTTTACTGTTAAATTGCTCATTAATCCTCAATTCATATCCATCTTTCTCCTCATGTACTGTGCCACGCATTAACTGATGAACATCTTGTAATACTGGAGGTCACCTAATACATAGTTTCTTGCAAATATTTGCCACATATCCAGGATTCTGCCATATAAAACTCAAACAGGCCTTGGCAACCAAATAGCCTGTCTTACAGCTAGAGATGCTTTTGTGCTAATCCAAGGTCAGTTATATTAAACTACATAGTGTAAGACATATGAACAATTTCTGAATGGCTATGTGCCTTACCAAGATACACATTCCGTCATTTACAAATGTTCATCTTATTAATCTCTGTCCTTGGTAACCATGGTGTTGCTTAGTAGAGAGATTATGAACAAAAGTTAGAATGCTTGCATCATGATGACATTTATAGGAGTTAATGATTCTGAAGCACTTTGTATTTGTCACAATTAAAAGTGCCCTGCCATGCATTTTTAGGGTACTTAAAATTGTTCTCTGAAGTCTCCAAAGACGATATGTAACTTTAATAGGGCTGAAATCAGCACATAGAGACCTTAACAGGGTCCTCTGTAACCTGTATTGAAAAAGCATTTGAGTAAGTGACTTGTTTTTTCCTCCTATGATAAAGAGCTGTGCCCTGATGCACTGCTGTAGTTTGTCAGCTATGCATGGCTCTGATAGCATGTAAGTGAATATATTTAGGCCACATTAGTTCTCTAATGACCAAACTTTTTGGAATATCAAATTTCAGAGGAAGCTGAGGAAAAAATGATACACACATCCACTGCTTGGAGATTGTAAATACGTAAGCAACGGTAAGCTTGCAAGGGTTTTATACTAGCCAACATCACCAGATAACCGCTTTGTTATTGCAATGTTACTGTTAAAACCACAGGTGAAAACTTACGAAACCTGTTTTTGCAAAAGTTGACATGTAATTCTTTTTTAAATGCGCTGGAAACAGAAATAATAATGGACTTCTCCATAAAGTAACTGCAGCCGTTTGTCCCTTAGCTCCTGTTATTTAGGCATAAAACTAAAAATGAGACCATTGCTGTTCTGGCTGTGGTCTTCATTTTACAGGTATTCAGTGATCTGGCATAGTTAGAATTGTGTGGGACAGGCACTAATCAAATACAGGAGAGCTTGGATTGGGCGATAATTCAGTGCTATCCACCAGTGGCTTATAGATTGGTAGGATAATGTAACACAGACAAACTTTTCATATTGGCCTCATTCCCTGTTTATTTCTTTTCATTGGCTATTGCAGACAGCGAAGATAATATTACATTTTCAAATGCACCAGAAAACACAAACTCATATTGACCTGTCTTATTTCAAAATCAACAGGTAAAGGTTTTGAGTGGCAGGGCACCTTTAAATGATGTTCCAGAGACTGATTTAGAAAGCCGCATGGTTACTGAAAAGGTTATGGCTGTTAACTCCCAGAAAAGACATGCAAGAAGCCTTTTAATTTTAACTTTACTCTCATTATTTAAGTACATTTTATAGTTTACTTGTTGTACTTACAGCATCACCAAGGAACCTTTGCCATGAGTTTTGCTCTCAGGGAATGAAAGCGTAATTGTCCGTTAGCATTGTCATAATAGCATTTTTAGGCTGCAAGTTGTTACATACACATTTGCATGGTTTTAGTTGTCATCTTTTGCAAACACAGGTAGCTTCATTTTTAGCTACTGAGAACGCTCCTATGGGTACTTGCGCAAGTGATTTTAGGAACTACAGATTTCCCTCCTGAGCAAGCAAAGTTGCTTACTACTGTTCTAGGCACTGGAGGGCCACAACATGTTTGACAGAAGTTGATGCACCATCAGAAAGTTCTTTGGCGTTGCTTTAAGTACAGTAAATACTAACTTTTAGACTTTTATTGAGTAGCATTGTAGTGGGTGACCTGAACAAAGTCATTTTTTGGGGAAGGATATCTGTACTTCTACTCAAGTGTGACGTTCAGGTCTTTTATACAACACTGAAGATAATACATAATATTTTCTATTTTGGTGGTAAATTCACACAAGTAGTCTACAAGACAAGAAAATGCTCATGACAGAACATGAAAAAATACCACTGAAAATGCTGCTTATCAATGTTCTTATATCATTCTCTGTATTTCCTGTTTCCATTGTAGATTCTACACTCTGTGATAAAAATAAAAATATCAGAGTGTGCTTCAGGAAAAGATCTAGGCTGCACTTTATGTTAAGTGTCCTTGGGCACAATGGGCTTCAATTACTTCAATTAGTGCTTCTTCTCATTCTCATTTTCTCATAGAACTTCACAGTCAATGCTCACAGTTGTATCGCTGGACATGATGGGAGAAAAGCAAAGACAGAAAGAAACGACAAAGTTTTGAAAAAAAAAATGGAAGAAAAGAGAAGGAAGAAACCAAGTCCCACATAACACATTTCAAGATCGTAACATCTCTATTAAATCACAACAGTCTCAATAAAATGTGCAGACAACTCCTGACTTTCATAATTACTATACAATCAAACCAACCGTGGAAATCAATTGGAGTTTTCACAGTTAGTCCCATCATGATATCTATTAAACCACAGCAACCACAATTTAGTCCCTTTACAGCTGTTCTGCATTCTCCAGTTGAGTCTTAATATATTTAATAATTTTCCCCCCCCAACAATGGCTCAGGAAGAAAAAATACAATAGAAAATAATAGGGTGTCAGTGTTCTGCTGGGGGGGTAATAAAAGACAAACACATCATTCCGGCACTCAGTCAAGCGCAGTCTGTAATTATTCTTTACAGTTACAGAGAGGGGGTTGTTTTTGAGGTAGCAGCTATGCCTCCTGGTTTAGAGGCAGGGAGAGTGAACAAGCATGCACAAGCAAAGGAGGAGGAGGAAGCGGAGAGAGAGGTGTGTATGTGTGTGTGTGTGAGTGTGTGTGTGTTTGTGTTTGTGTTTGTATTTGTGTAGGAGGGGGGTAGCATTTCCATGTGATTCAACTATCATTTGGAGGTATACCACTGCTCTGATGACATAACTTAGCCTGAATATAGTCATCGGTTGTGATGGGAGGCTCCCGGGAGTACAGAGGCAACAAATGCTGATGTATGTTGGCTGTCAGTGCAAATACAATTTTGGGGGCCTTGAGATGTGTGTGCACAAATACACACACACACACACACACACTCACACACACACACGCACACAAGTATACACACATACAGAGAAAGCTATTGTAGATAGGGACAGTACAAATCAGGACATTACAGTAAAACAATCTTCTTGGGTAAGTCATGAATTAAATAGCCCATATAGAAAGAAACTGATTATGAATTAGGAGGTGCACTCAGAGAACATTGTGAGCACTGAATGGGCCCTGGCAAGAAGCATCTTCCTCTGGCTTATCTTTATGAAACCCTTATTCCTCCGTCTTCCTCTCTCAAAACAGCTGCCAAGACAAGCTTAGCCTCATCCGCTTACTTCAATCTGGGATCTTCCCACCGTGACCAGTTACTGTCAGTAAGGAGAACAGGCCACTGTCGGTACTGGGCCAGTTGCACATCCCAGGGGCTAATTGGTTTTGTTTGGGGCAACTGCTTTTTGAGTATCCCATGCTTGGAGATGGAGTGGTGCATCAGTGGTGGATCAATTAGGCCCATTTTGTGACCATGCTGATTCTGTTAGCATCATCCACTAGGCTGCCCCACAAGCCAATGGGCCAAACAGCTCAAGACAAAGCAGGCAGCTGATACCTGGAGGCTCCATTATGTCTACCTGTTTCCTTGGAGTCAATCAGTTGTTCCCACAGCACTGCTAAACCTCATGTGGAAAAGCCCATTTTCTCCCCTCATTCGTCACTTGTACATTTTGACAGCTGATCTGCCATCAGCTGACAACTGAGCAATCAACTAATCATGTCAAACGATTAAAAGAAACAATAAACAATTCAAAGGATTCATAAAATGTTTTAAAAACAAACTATCCTGCTTCCTTAATTTAATATTGTGTTATTCGAGTTCAAATCCTGTTAACAAAACTCAATGGATGATGAAAAAAGTCACTGGAGTTTAATCTCATGGTAATTTTTCATGTGCATCTCCACCAACAATAGAACACCAATTAGTGAAAAGAGGCACCAGTGTTTGGTCTGGAATGGAATAATTTGCCTATTTATAAAGCCTGTGTGAGCAAAGGTTCATTACTGCTGCTCCTGCAGTCTCACTAGGTTTTCATGTCGACCGAGGCAAATGTACTTTTCAAACTTTATGTGTTTGCTGTACATTACAACTCTTTCACATTCTAAATTTTCTCAACAAATTCTTTCATGTACTACAGCTAAACCCTCCATAGCATCGACCTGATAAGTTTTAAAAATAGACATCTCTTTCAACAATGAAATTACTGCTTTATGCTGATATTAACAAAAGCGAAGCGCAATAATAATGACAAACAGTTCATTTTGGAACTCACCAAACCAAGACAGAAACAAAATAAAAAAAAACCTGGGAATCAGACCATCACACCATACCATCTGGCATGATTTTGTGGATTCTTATTTCAACCACTGGCTAGAATATAATAAACAACACATTTTCACTAGAGAGAGAACTATGGTAATCAATTAATTGGGTAAGTAACTAATCTTATTATGACACTGTAAGAAAGTAATCTCAAGGCTTGTCTATTGTTGTAAGTGGAATTAATTTCTCTTTTATATTTAAACTTAATTTCTCTTTTCCTCTTTAATCAAATTATTCTGTTTCTTTCTATATTCTAACTTCCAAGACCATGTGTTTATACTGTTTCTTATATTCCAAGACCTTATATTTAGGCCCTGTTTACACATGTCTAGATATTTTTTATAAACAGATATTTTTTGATCCATTTGGGCATGTACACTTAAACAGAGTTTTTTTTTTTTAAACAGCCTCTAAAGTGGAGATTTTTCAAGACGCTGTATTTTCTGGATTCCACTGGATACAGGTAAACACAAATAAATAAATGGATAAAAAAATATTTGTTTACAAAAATATCTAGATACGTGTAAACATGGCCTTATACTGTTTCCTATATATTCCAAGACCACTGTTTCTTATATTCTAAGACTGTATTCAGTTTGTAATGGCTGCAACATAGAAGTGCTGCTCTATGAGACTTAATCTGAGTTGTGCCAGTCATCTTACCTGTCATCTGCAGCATGCAGTCACACTGAACTGGAGAGGCAATGGACAGACAGAGAGAGAGAGAGAGAGAGACAGGTTCCTCCAGACTCAATATGAAGGAGGGAAATCCTCGACACCGGCGCTCATATATGCGTTGTGTTGGACTGGATGCCCCCTGTAGAGGCTTTGCCGCTTGGGTCCACATTGGTATTCCTCCTGCTCATTTTCATGTGAAGATGTTTGAGATGAGGAACGTGTCTAAGAGCCTGCTGTGGAGGTCAATCAGTTAACACGACACATTAAAGATTCATGAGTCTCGGTTGTGGGGGCGAGCAACCGACAGAGAGAGTGAGCGAGCATGAGGAGGATAAAAAGAAGTGAGAAGAGAGAGATTGATAGATAGATGGAGAGGACTGAGGTGGAAGAGAAATTATGCTTTGTAGGAGAACTGAATGAGACTAAGGTAGAGAGAGAGACAGACAGAAACAGGGATATGGCAGGAGGTAGAGAGAGACAGTTAGCCACGCTATGCTAAATCATTGACGTCTGCAAGTACAGCTGACAGTTATGTCTCACTCTCCTCTCCTAGGCTTCCTTTGCCAGGATACAATTTATCCTCCAAAACACAGCCCTCATTTCAAGCCAGCCTTGATGAGGAAAGATGGGGAAGTGTGTGTGTGTGTCAGGGGGCAAGCATCTGTTTGTCGTGACTTGTCTGGTGCTACTAACAGTTAGCCTCAGGAAAAACATCCTGTTGTCATTATAATAGCACTGTGGTGAAGTTGGTTTAGGTACAAAAACAAATGAATTGAAAAGAAAGATGGGGGAAAAAAACTAAAACGAACACAGCCAAATGAACTGAATTTCAAAAATGAATGGAAAATATCACCTGCCATTAGTGTATTCAAACACTCTTCCAATGGTGAGGTAAGCACACAGACAAGTCAAGCCAGAATTGTGATTATGCTGGAGTATAAATGGCAGCCTGTTGGGCATAGACAATATCCTGAGTTGCACTGAGGAGGAGGCAAGGGGTGCTGACTACTCTTTTCACACCATTTGCACTTTCCTTTCCTTGCTCTGCACTGACACATAAGGGGCAACCACCCGCCACACCTAATTTGATTTTTCTTTCCAGAGAGAGCATGTGGGAAAAAAAAAACATGCAGTGTAGGTGCAGTCCATAGATATTTTGTGGACCAATCAATGCCATGGCCATTGTCTATGCCCTTACAATGGGTTGTGACCTAAACACGAATGTCTTGTGACTCATTTAATGGAGTCTATGTTTACCTGGAACCATGTGAGTGTGGATAGCCATTTATTTTCTTTGAAGCCCCTAAAAATAATTAATGAAGGTCAATTTGAGTGAAGAGCTTTTCTGCTCCATCTCAAAATGGACCAGTCTTTCTCCTGTCAGTAGTTCTTATTACAAACAGAGCTGAAGAAAGAGAAAAAAAGGATTGTTGCAGTCTATTTATAATCTATTATAATCCATTAACATAAGTGACACACACACTGCTCCCATACTTTGTAGAGGTAAACACAATCAGACACGTCAGTAACACGTCAGTATGATTTAATCTGCACACTGATTGTTTCTACAGATAACAAAACAAACAAAATATTTTCACCTGAAAGGAAAATACAGCTAGCTAACAAAAACTTTGTCCTCTTCAACCACCCACCCACCCACCAACACACTCCCACACACACACACCCACACACCACAACACACACACATTTCCCCACCTCCAGTCTTCAAAATAGCTGATGCAAAATAACAAGCTGCTGAAGTATAATTAGGCGAAGAAGCACTCGCAGGAGATAAACAAGTGAATGATTAAATCCGTCAATGGTCTCGTCGGATTGAAGACCAGGGCTGCCAGCGAGGAGGCTCCGACTTCAGTGGATCCCTGTTGCCATGGAGACAGCGGGACAGTGACTCCGATCATCTATCTCCCATTCTGCCGTGCTGGTTTTTGTAGATCTGCATCTGTGATATCTCCCGATACCTGGGCCTGTGATTCTGTGCTCCGCTTGAGGATGAGAGGAGAACACTCCCAAAGAGTTTTCAAAGGGGAACGTGGGAAATGGTTCATCTTGCACTTCTGTAGGCTTACAGACCTTGATCAGCATTGAATCGCATGTTAATAAGCACAGCAATTTGTTTGGCATTACACAACAGAAAACACCCACGTCATACTGCTTTTGGATCCAGATTCTATACTAAATGTATACATTTGACATATAGAGCTTACTTGGTTTTAATATGGAATATCGCCCTTTAAGGCGTCCCTGGGGAAACTCCACTTTCACAAGTGGCATAAAGCTCCGGTTGTTAAGAGCTCAACAGAATCAGAGACGACAGTAACACTTATATACGTAACGCTTATATATTTATATATATAGGTTTTAGTGCTGGTATTAATATGGAATAATGCCCTTTAAGGTGTCCCTGAGGAAAATCTACTGCACTTCACAGTGCGGAACTGATTGCCTGTCTCCGGTGAATTGTTTTTGTTTACTGTCACAGTAAAGGTTCCATGTGTTCTGTCTTGCTGTTATTATGAAGCACACCTGACAAACCACACAGTTACAGCCTGAGTGAAATGAAAAGATTCTTTATTATCGTATTTTTATTTCTTTGTCACATTGTATGTCATATACTTCATATATATGACATACATATATTTATGACATATATATTCATATTTTTTGTACAATAGAGAAACAACATAGAGATGACACACTATTTGGTTTCTAAGTAGAAGCTTTTTTTTGTTAAATAGTGGCATATAAATCCTCTTTTTTTGCTCCTTTAAATCAACATCCCAACCATAGTCATAATTCTTACATATATTTTTTTTTGTATTCACATTGTGGTTTTTCAATACTTCAGTGTTTTTGAAATGTCAGATGTCATTGATCACGCTCTCCTCTACTGTCCCTTGTGTAGTCCCCAAGAGCGTGTCTGTCAGTCTGTTTGGCTGTGATTGGTCAGTTTGTCACAGGAACCCAGTGCCCCCGTCCCCCCTGATTCTCTTCCTGGCAAAGGCTGTAACCACGGAAACAGCTGTTCAGCTTGTGCGGGCTGCGGTGGCCGTGGTCGACCCGTTCCTGTGCTTGGCAGATGTGAGTGGGCCTCTCTGTGCCGTTGCTGTGGAGGGATCACAAGGGCCGATGCCCGGCTGGTCCACCTTCTTGCTCTCCATGTGCAGCGGGGGAGCTGGGAGCCGGGCAGGGCCGTGGGGTCTCCTGGGGCCCACCGTGGGCTGCAGACTGGCTGATGGCTGCTGCTGCTGCTGCTTGCATGGAGCCCCTGGCCCCTGCACTGGTGGGGCCACTGCCGCCGAGACCACGGTGCTCACCTGGGCTGTGCCCATGCCGGATCCCAAGGCTGTTGTGAAGGTGACAAGGCTTTTGTGTTTGGCCACGACCCCTGACCCCACTGCTGCATCCTCAGAAGACCCGAGCACCAGGGCGTGATGATGATGATGATGATGATGATTATGATGATTATAATGATGGTGGTGGTAGTGTTGGCCGTGACTCACTGAGGCCAGTGTTGTTGATCCCAGTGGGGTTTCTGGAACAGGCCCAAGCATGTTGGCGGGGTAATCCACTGACCTTGGGTCAGTCTCGAGACAGACAGCAGTCTCCCCCACTGGCCCTCTTGCATCGCCGCCGCTTCCGCTGTGTCCCTGAACGAAGGGGATTATGGGAACAGAAATAGCACGCACAGAGTGAGAGGTGGAGGTGGAAGTGAGAAAAGAGGGCGAAGTGGTGGTGGTGGAGGAGGTGGAAGAGGAGTGGGGAGACAGGGAGGTAGACCCCTTGTCCAGACGGGTGCATGGGACCTCGGCCAAGCCTCTCCACCCCTCCCTGGGCTGGGCGGATAAATCCCCAGTTTGCATATTCAAAGACGGCTGCCTTGGCTCCTTATCCGCCTCCTTCTGGGATTTGCACCTAATGGACGCAAAGACAAAAAGGGAACAAGTACAGAGGGAAGATTATTGCTGCTGCACTCACACTGCGACTTTTTAATTTAATTAACGGCTTATTCAGGTAAGACAAAAAAAAAAAAAAAAAACGAGGGCATGTTTGGAAAATCCTATCCATTCACAATGTTATCACACCATCACCCAGGCGGTAGGAGGAAAGAAAAGTGTTTTTTCTCATTTTTCATCAGGGTAAAGGGGAATTCATAATCTGTGTGTAATTATTTTTAATCTCCCTTCATAGACCTTAGCGTATTTGCCCGCATTAACTCTGAACTCTCTCTCGCTCTTTCGTGACGGGGCCCCCCCTTCCTTATCACAGATTTGAGCTTTTTTTCCATCAAAGCTCACTCGTTTTCCCCAAACCTGGGACCAGCAGTCTGGAAAAGACTGCCGTGCGCCGACTCCTTTTTCGATTGATGGATGGTTTTTGATCCGTGCTGGCAAAGGCTTCTTATCAAACACAGCACACCTTGCCCGATGACTGTCACCGCGCAAGGGGAAAAAAAAGCCCTGATATCAGACAAACTCTGAACTGGGACAACGCCTTGGAATAATGCTGAGGGATCATGAAAAATGTGACCAAAGGGCCTAAGCAGGTTATTCCAAAGTTTGTGTGCCAGGTGTGTGTGTCTGTGTGTGTGTGTGTGTGTGTGTGTGTGTGTGCGCGTGTGCAAGAGATGGGGAAGAAGTTGAAGACGCTTCTCTGTGAGCTGAAGTCAGCTTAATCTCTGAAAGCGAAGGGGTGAAGTAAACTGCCTGTCTCTGGTCTTCAGCACATGCACACGCACACGCACACACATAAACACACACACACACACACACATTCTTCGAATACAAATCATTTAGCAACGTAAACACACACACATTTTATGCATTAAAACAGGCAAGGGCTATGTATCTATGTAGAGGTACTCTTCTCACCCTCTGGCTTAGTGGCACATTTCACACACACACACACACACACACACACACACACACACACACACAAACAAACACACACAAACACACACATACAGTATTCCTATTCCCACATACACATGAAATGCATCTTACAGTAGCTGCCTGTGACCTAGCACACACACACACACACACGCACACACACACACACACACAGTAGTGTGTGACTGACAGGCTTTTCTGCAGTGTCAGAGCCCCCAGAACGGCGGCTGTGTAGAAGTCATCATTGTTCTGGTTTCCTAACTTCAAAGGGTGGCAAATAACGCAGCTTAAATAATTGAGTCCCGTCTCCCCCAATGCCTCCTTGCTTTAAAGTGTATTCTAGCTGGAGGTAAATCCGGCAGATCTAAAACCATCTCTAAAAATAAACTGCACCGGTGGCAAACTCGGTCTCAATCCATATTTCATCATTGACAGGTAAATACATGTTTTCCAGCTAGCTTATAATGAAACTGACAAAATTCTACGGGGGATTTGCCTGTCAGAGTAAAGCAGCACGGGGAAAGGCTGTCGTCGTGCCCATCTCTCTCTTTCTCTCTTTCCCTCTCCATCCCTCACTTTTCTCGTTTCAGAGAGACCAGAGGGTGTCTCCATGGCAACAAGGGAGAGGTTCGAGGGTAGTGTTGGGGTTTTAAGGCAGCTTCTGAAATAGGTCAGTCCAGCCTTGGTTTGTTTTTTTTTCGCTCTGGCCCTGGCCACAGTTGGAGTAGTGGGCACCGCACGAGTCCCTTGCGCTGGTTAATTAACACTTCCCTACTAGTTCCCATCCTTAGGGCACCTTTCAACCTTGCCTTTGGACGAGGAGGAAACCACACAAAGACAGGAGAGCTTTTGTGCCCACAAGGCACAAGTGTTATGTATTCATTAACGAACCAAAGTCTCTGATTTCTTTCTATGAAAACCACTAGAGTATACCCTCCCTCCTGTTTTTGTGTGTGCGTGCGTGTGTCTGTGTGTGTCTACGTTTGTATCGGCATGTGTGCACAGGGAGAGAGTCTCATCCTCCCCAGCCCTTGAAAGAGTCTTCAGAGCCCCAGTGCAGTACTGTTTAAGAATGTAAATTATGGAAATGGGTCAAATAGATAGAGTTTGGCGGCGAGTCTAGTTTACAAGTCACTGTGAAGCTGGATCAAGTTGGCACGGTAATGAGCACATCAGCACTGAGATCTCGGAGTGTGAGAACGAGCCGAAAACGATGTTCCCCTACCCCTGTGTTTCTCTCTCTTTCTCTCACTCTTTCTCTCTCGATCTGTTTTTCTAATGTTGAGCGAAATCACGCCATCGTGGATGCGTCGCACGGAAAACAGCTGGGACTTCACGCTGGCTGCCTCTGCACGTCCATTGTCTGATGATTTGGACTTAATCGGCACCAGTAAATGGGAATTTCGCTTGGGCTGCTTCGAGCCGCCGCCGCCGCTGGAAATCAAATTACGCCCGAGTGCGGTTCAGACACTCGTATCTAAGTTTTTGTTATTTTTGTTGCTGCTGTGGTTGTTTTTTTTTTTCCCTTTTCCCCCTCTTTGTTGTGTCCTCCTTTAATGACCTCCGAAGTGGACGCCTTTTCTTTCTCGGTGGGAACATAACCCAGTAGAAAAGATGAGAAAATGGCCACATTTTTGAAAATAGTTGTTTCTTTCCATTATCATCCTCTCTCTGCAGAGCCACCAAGCAAAGACTAGGTGGTGAAGCAATTATAATGGCATCTAACCGAAAAATACAGGCCCATATTGTTATGGACTATCTTCATTTTTATCCATAAAATGCTTTCAAGTACCACTTGATGACCTCAAGTACTGCTCTATTTGAGATTTTTTTCTCCTGGTGTTGGTTTGGCGGCTTGAGAAAAAAAAGGAGCTTTACGAGCAATTGAACGTTCTTACGGCTTGCGCCTTTCAATTTAAAGTCATCGATTGCGACCATAACACGCACTTACACATACTCACCTCTTCAAGGATTCAATCTCTGGGGCCCCTACTTCCTGAAGGTGTCTGTAGGCGTGACTGGAATCTCTGGCGCCGCCAATCAGATTGTGCCTACTCCTGCCAACGGGCGGGGTCCAGTGTGATGGCGAGTGGTGATTGGAGCTCCTTTGCTTATTAGGCGGGCTAACAGAAAGCGGTCCACTCCTGGAAGTCCAGAGAGGGAAGTGTAGAAAAACAAGAAGAAGAAGAAGAAGAGGACAATAACACTGTCAGAAAGACAAAGCAGTCATACTAAAGAACAGCAACATCACTTTGAAAGAGTACAGAGCAAAATGTTTGTGTTCATGTCAGATCATGGTAGTCAAAAATGCTGTGTTGTCAGGCAACTGAACTTCTTTTTTGAAGAGAGGCATGGAGTGGAGCGTGACTTTCTGTCTACGTGCCGCTGCCAACGCTAGGCAAACTGTTAGGGAAACATTTGGAGTTGATGGTGATGGACTAATCCCTGGTGGGCTATTTCTGCCTGTGCACTGGACCTAAAAGACTCGTTGTATAATCAGAGATGTGCATAAAACACCCAGGGACAAGAGGGGAGATTATTCATGATTCATAATTTATGATTTATCGTGCGGATGAATCCAAATCTCACATTCAGGTCATGTTTATATTGGCGAGCGGGTCAGAAACAGAGGCTGTAAATCACAGGAGTTTCCGGATCATTCTGCCTCCTCCTTCCAGAATGCCTCTATGGGCCTTTTTTCTATTCCTGGCGCTGTTGCAAAAACGCATATTAACGTGTTTATTACTAATTACAATCACCATAATTCTCTGGAACATTCCATAAACGTGCTGCTTATATTTTGACATTAACATATGGTGCCATATTGCGGAATGATTCAATTTTGTACATGACTGACTTTACTAGTCTGGGGTAAAATACGGAATGGCTGAACTCGTTCAGGTGCACTAGGACATCACAAAATTGTACCTCAAGCGTTTCCCTTTGGGCGAGGCTCCAAGCTGATTAGCTGGACAAACTGCTGAGCAGCAAGGCTCGACACTGCCACCATGTGGAGGGGAGGACCTGTGGGCCTTGCAGCACTACAGAGAGAGAAGACAAGAGAAGCACAGCATGAGAACATTAATACACTAATAATATAGTTGAACTGGAGGAGATGAACTAGTTTAAATCTCTATAACTCTACCTCCCTTTCACTCTCTCTCTCCATCTCTCTTCCTGTTCCCTATGGACACACACTTCCAACACACACACACACACACACACACACTCTCACCCACCCGGCCTGTTCACGCATTCACCCAGCATGGCTCGTGCGGCCTCGTAGATCAGATCAGTGGATTAACTATGAGGCATGGAGACTAGAGTGCAGATAGGCTCTCCATGATATAGGGCCCCAGAGCAGCGGCGGCCTGTTTAATTAGACTTTACATTTTGCCGCTTCTGCTGCCGCCGTTGCCGCCACGGCCGCCGTGCAGATTAAGAGAGGCGCTTCCTGATTACTCTCCCTGGCGGACACGCCAGCACTTCCGCGGATGTCAGGAATTAATCCCAGACAAGATTACATTAATGGATTCCTAAAGAAGTTCTTGCGTTCCTCCTTCCCTTTCTCTCTCTCTCTCACTCACTCTTTCTCTCTCCCTCTATCTCTCTTGCTTTTACTTTGTGCCCCCCCCCCCCCCCCCCCCACCCTTTAAAATTAAATCCATTATCTCACTACAGTCCAGGAGTTTAAAAGCGCTCTTTCTGACACGCGTTAGCCCCCATCACCTCCCCCCCTACCACCACCACCACCACCACTACCACAGCCACCACCACTCCCACCATCACCCCACACACACACACACACACCCCACCCCAACTCCCTCCCGGTCCGCTAAGAAGTCATCTGAGTGCGCTGCGCTGCACTCCACTGGAGTCAGCAGATAATGCTGTTATTCCACCCAGTGGAACCCAGGGCTCCGGCCCTAGGAACATCATTAACACGATTGAGCCCGACTTAAAACTAGTTGCGGGCAGAGGCTGGAGGGGGAAGCTGTGGCACGGGGTTGCAGTGGGAGTTGTTGCGTGTGTGTGTGTGTGTGTGTGTGTGTGTGAGCGTAAGTGTGTGTGTGTGTGAGTTTGTGTGCTTATATTGGTATATGAGTGAGTATGTGTGTGTATGAGTCTGTGTGTGTGTGTGTGTGTGTGTGGGAGGGGGGGAGGCAAAGGCGAGTTGATAAAGTGTGTGTCCCTGGTGCGTGCTCCTCCTCACGTCCTCGGGCCGTGGAGGAAAATTGGCTCATCTGTGACCACCCTCTCTTACCCCTGGCACGGGTGACAGCAAAGCACTGGGGGGAGCCGCCTCCCAGCTCTGCTAGCACTGATAATTGCACACAGATTTTTTCCCCTACTACAGTGCAGGAAGGGAATGAGTGAGTGAGTGAGTGAGTGAGTGACTGAGAGAGAAAGAGACAGAGAGAAGGAGAAAGAGAGAGAGAGAAAAGAGAGAGGGAGAGGTGGAAGAAAAGAGTGATGGAGAGGGAGGAAAAGAAGGCACATGCCGCTTTATTCAGATGAAATTCAAAAGACTGTAACAGCACTGTGTCAGGTTTTATGCTTTAAGTTTTCTCCTCAAATTCATTCTTCTTTTCTGCCACTTTCAACATTTTTTCCCTCTTTTTTACTTTGCTCCTAAAGTCTAAAAGTCTAGAGAGAGATAGAGAAAGACAGACAGAGAAAGAGAGTGAAAAAAGAGAGAGCGAGAGAGAGCAAGCTATGCATTACTACTCACATGCCATTCAGACACACATGCAGCTTGGGGGTGGGGGGTGAGGACACTTAACGCGAATGCAGGGCGAGGCGCTGCCCACAGTTAGCGGAAACAGTGTGTGTGTGTGTGTGTGTGTGTGTGTCTGTCCTCGTACACGCACAGTACACACTACTTCACTCTTAGGAGCCACGCTTACATGACTTGATGGATGTTCCAATTACAATGGCGCTAAAGCTTTCATCTCTCCGTTCAGCATGAGGAGGAGCACAGATCCGCACCAGCGCTATTCAAATTTATGCAGTGAGCGAGCTCTCACCGTTGCACACGAGGGCTTGTGCGCCCCGCAACTGGAGCGCTCGCCAGCGCGGCGGTTAGCACGTTCTGCCATCATCGTTAGCCAATTTTCACCCACATAATGCATAGGATTTCACATCTGGGTGATTTTTATCCATTTTTTTCCCTTCCCCACACACAGGGGAGAGAAGAAAGACATAACACACTACAGATGATGAGATGTGTGTGTGTGTGTGTGTGTGGTGGGTTGTGGGGTTAGGGGTGGGCTCTTGAGTGTTAGATGAATGTTACATGATTTTAGTATGTTAGACTTTATTTCTTCATGTTAGCATTGTGTGTATTTGCGTGTGCATCTGTGTGTGCGCGCATGTGTGTGTGTGTGTGTGTGTGTGTGTGTGTGTGTGTGTACTCACATGCTGCTGGAGGCCAGGCTGGAGGCTGCTCCGAGATCTGGGGTTGGATTTGGACATGAGGCCGGAGGCGTTGACAGAGCAGTCCCGCAAGTGGCGGCTCTCTGCGAGGTGGCTACGGTGCTTCTCCCGCTGTCTTCTGTAGGTTAGAGCACAGATTGACATGTGCTGCTTCATTAGCCTTTTGTTTATTTATTTATTTGTTTATTTGTTTGTTTGTTTGTTTGTTTTGGGGGTCTGTGGATGTGACATTGCAGCTTTAGCTTCAGCAGTGTAAGTTAATTATGTCTGACAACATGAGATTCATGGCGATCTTATCAAGATAACACACCAAAGGTCTACCTTTTTCAGCTTGTGAGTCACTTTTGAAATGACGCGGTTGAATAGAACGAACACATTATTTATTTTTATTTTTTCACGCCCACGAGACTCGCATCCCAGGCGTGCAAGTTCTGCACACTCCCGTTTCCTTTAAATCTATCCCCGTCATTTCAAAAGTGGCCTTTTTCTTGTACTCTCATTCAACGTGTCCATTAGCTATCTTTTAAAATGCCATATTATGAAGCATCCACATCAGTCATTATGTTGCTTGTATTCTGCGAATAATGTCAAAGAGAAACTCTTTTATCCCTGGACAGAGCTCTTGAAATCTTAGCTTAGAATAGGAGACAAGGTTACTGTGGGCTACTTTCCCATCTCACGTCAGTGGGCAGCAGAGTTGCAGTCCACCTTCAGATAAAGCAGCTGTCTTTGAACCATTGTTGCTCTTTTGAAACCTCTGCACAGAGACTTATACTTTACGTCACCTTAGAAGATAAATGAAACCAAAGACTTCATTCACTACAAATTAGGTAGTAGTCTGCAGAAGCAGCACACTGTCCGTGCCGACTGCGGTTCTGTCAGTTGCGTGTCAAAGCCAAAGCGAGGAGAAATTAAACATCTAAAAAGCTGTTTTTTCTTGTAACATTTTGTGATCTACCTGCACTGCCTTGGCGATCTACTGGTAAACCGTCATCGATAAGCTGGGATCCCCTGCTCTAGTGTCTCTTAGAGCCAAGAAGAATCTGATGTGTGAACTGCACCCATTGGGGGACAACATTGAGAACCGTCACAGGCAAGGTGAAGAGATTAACTCAATTATCATATAGGACCAGTGGTCATCAGACCAGGTTGCATGAGAAACCTAGATCACCTACATTAAGAGAAAAGGTGATATCTTGAAACAGTATATACGACAAGTGTTTAAGATATTTGTGGTTCAGAAGTACCACTGAACCACTGAATCCGGAGTATGTTTCATGTGCCACGTACTGGAATTAAAGACTTGGTTGCTGCCTGTTGTTTTGCCTATTGAATAGTATTCTTTTTGCATCATGTTTGGAATCATCAAGCTTCCTATTTCCTTCTTACAGTGGCCTCATGAGTCATTCAAGTCATGGCGCAGAGAGAGAGAGAGAAGGAGAGATGGAGGGGAGGAGGAAAAAAAACCGAGTGTGTGATAGAGAAAGTCTGTGTGAATGTGTGAGTGAGAAATAGAGAGTGGGACAGAATGCAATGAAGTAGATGTTTGTCTGTGAGCAGATGATGTGTATTGATATATCTCCCTCTCACTCAGTATATCTGTGTTTTTGTGGAAGACTATTGATGAGAGAAAAGGGTTAGAGAAGTTGAGTGGGTAAGAGAGAGAGAAAAAAAGAAAGCGAGCAGGAAAGATCTCTGGTGTGAATGTGTGTGATTGAGAGAGAGAGAGTTTTTGTGTGTGTCTGTGTGAAAGAGAAAGAGAGTGTGAGAGAGAGAGAGAGAGAGAGAGACAGACTTCCACAATTCCCCCCCAAAAAACTGTTAAAATATGTCCTTCAAGTCCTTGGTTTTGTTTGTCTCTTGTTGATAACGTGATTTTCATTCACATTCTCTCCACTCTTTCAGGGGGCACAGACACACAGGGGGGAAATCAAGTTGATGGGAAAAAAGGCAAAAATTGAAGGCATTTGTTTACCCAGAACAGAGCATTTTACCTCAGAATAACCATTCACACACACAGTCCCTTCATATAACATCTAATATCAGCAATCGTTGTTCAATTACCCTTACGACAGCTAGTTATCCTTTAACGAATGAAACTCTTGGAATAAGCGACATTGTGACACACAATATGCAGGTCAACAAGAAGCTCTTAGAATATTTATATCAAGCATGAATAAGTAATTACATAGCAATCTGAGCTCTATGGTCCTGTAATGATGTGACCATTTGATCCTTTTACTATGACTGTTAAACTGCTTTGGTTCATCCTTGCTTCCGTTTTTTTAGCATTGCCATACCCTTCACCCCACACACACACACACCTTCTACATATCTTCTATCTACACACACACACACTCGCAGACACATCCATGCACCCAAGGTCACGACTCACTTGTTCCGGCAGTAAAGAGCCATGCAAGCCACTCCCAAGAAACTGATCCCCATGGCGATGCTGAAGATTGACAGGACCTGTCTCTGGTAGGTCTCGTTGCTCTCTGATAAGGCATGTGAGGAGGGAGAAAGAAAAACACACACCCGCAAACACACACACACACACACACAGAGAGACACACATACATCATGTGAGAGACATACAACAGTCTGAGGCACATAAGAGGGTGCCAAAAATACACTCAGGGTTTCTAGGCGCAGTGAGCTCTGACCAAACTGGAATCTTCATATTTCTTGGTTTATCTTCCATGCAAGTGATGCAGGAGTGTGTGTGTGTGTGTGTGTGTGTGTGTGTGTGTGTGGGGGGGGGGGGGGGGGACATGACAACAGAAATATTGTGGAAGTCATCAACTCTGCACCGCGCTCTCTGGGATCTGGGTATGGGTGCCAGGTTCTGCTGCCACCACTGCCTCTGGTCTGTGGTCTGGGCTGAGATATGAGTTTGTCAATGATGGTACGTAGTGAGCCATGGCAGCCCGAGTTAATGAGATCTCTAATTCAAAAACTCACACGCAGTGGATGGATACAGGCAGTAGGCGCACACACACACACACACACACACACACA
>PYXC01001803.1:1082500-1085000 GCA_015244755.2 Tenualosa ilisha | reverse complement strand
TTTATCTCTCACCCCTGCTACGCTTCCTCTTTAAGGAGCCTGTCGCTGTTTCCCCGAAAAAACCAGCAAAAGCTTTTTTTTTCCTGGGGATAAAATGTGCCAGAGAGGGACAGAGTGAGAACACGAGAGTGAAGAGGAGGAGAGATAGAGAGAGAGACAGAGAGAGAGAGAGAGATAGAGAGTGTGTGCGTGAGAGAGAGGGAAGAGAGAGAGGGAGAGCCAAGGAGGGATGGAGGGATGGATGGAGCTGGGGACGCTGATAAAGAGAGGAGCACTCGTGTTCTTTTCATCCGACCAGTCCCCTTCCATTTTTCGAGCGCCACGCCAGTGTAATATAATCTCATTTAAATTAAAATGAAACCCTCACACTTAATTGCCTTTCTGACAGTGGTGGTCCATGGGTTTTTAAATAGACTGCACTTTTTCCTCTCTCTCTTTTTTTTGTCATGCTTCCTCTAACTCTCTCTCTTTCTTTTTTTTTGGAACGTCCCCAAGAGATTTTTCTTTTCTTTTTTTCTTTTGGTCCAGGGTGGACAAGCTCAACTCAAGAGATGATGAAGCAAGGAGGAGTGGTGAGCACAAGAGGACAACAGAGACCGTGTGTGTGTGTGTTTGTGTGTGTGTGTGTGTTTGTGTGTGGGTGTGCGTGTGTATGTGTGTGCGTGTGAGAGAGAGAGAAAGAGAGGAGGAGGAGAGAGAGAAGAAAAAGGCAGAAGGAGAATGATAGGGAGTAGAGAATGACAGCCAGAGAAAGAGCGAGATGAAGCAAGACAGAGAAAGAAAGCGAGACAGACAGACAGACAGGCAGACAGACAGACAGACAGAGAGATGGGGGGGGGGGGGGGGGCTGAGACAGGGACTCAGAACAAGAGAAAAAAGGTGTGAAAGGGAATGTGTTTTTGTGTGTGTGTGTGTGTGTGTGTGTGTGAGAGAGAGAGAGAGAGAACGTGAGCGAGGGAGTGAGAAAGAGCGAGAGGGAGAGAGGACGAGATGAGAAACAAGGGAGGGGAATCAAACGAGCTGACAGCACCGCCATCTGTTGGGTGATGAATGGTGACGACGGCAAGCCTGAATTCTCCATGCCATAGCGCCATGCATATATTTATGCGGGGAGTTAAAACATGATTAGTGAGCTGACTACTGAACAGCGGCTAGCCACACTGGGGCATGGGCCGCCTTAGAGAAGGAGAGAGAGAAAGAGAAGAGAACAGAAGATAAGAGCACTCCATCCTCTTGAGGTCTGTTCACAACTTTCTTTATTGAAGTGTACAGTTTGTTCCCAGTAAAGTTTACTGGCAAACACCCATTCGATTCAGTGTACATTTAGCGACGTCCCTCTAAGAATGTCCAGAGGCCCTTAGCAATAACAGCTCGAGTGGCTGGGAGGCTGCGAAGTGAAAAATAGAGGGTTGAAACGGTTGAAATTCTCGTTAAGGGCAAATGACAAGAATCAAAATAAATAAATAAGAAAAATAACAACCAAATGGAGGGGTGAAAAACATCTGCCGCAGCGGGGCCGTTCCTCGAGGTGGCGAAGGCTCCTTGTCAAGCCGCCACCTCCGAATGGCTTTCGCACGGTGTCATCAACAGCCGCAGCATCGCCTCGGTTAAGGCTAAATAAATAACGTCGACAGTGGCTGTAGCCGTGGCAACTGAGGGAGCCAGTGGTGATGTACAGCCACAAATCTGTAACAATAAGCTTCCTCTCATAATATTCGGCCCCTATGGTGTGTCATCGGGGTGCCGTTATTTTTCTTCCTAGCTTTCTTTTTTTCTCGCTTTTCTCTTCCCTTTCTCTATCAGTTTCTTCTTCCTCTGCTACTTGTTCAGACATAGCCTTGGTGGAAGACAAAAGGTATGGGGCAACGAAGCGCGAGTCATCTCTTATTGACGCCCAATGGATCAGGAGCGCGAGCGATGCCCCGGTGAGCGGCTCAGGCTGCCGCTTGTAGCGATTGCCCGCAATAACAGCCACATTCATCCACTTATAATCGGCAGGGCTGTCACGCGTGGCACCGGCTGACGCCATTAAGCGTGGTGGCGACACACCCGCGGTGTTGGCGCCCTCTGTGACGGGCTGATGTAAAGCCGTCATAAAGCATGCACGGATGCTTGCACACACACACACACGCACGCACGCACGCACGCACACACACACACACACACACACACGGGCATGCACGCATCTGCTGTCGCCATGGCATTTCAATGGACTCTTGGGAGATGATATCCAACGTCATTCATTATCCTCCCGTAGGTGACGCTAGTGATGGTGGTGGTGACTGTGGTGGAGTTCAAGGATATTACAGAGCGAAGCCATTTGGTGTTTGTTTCGACTGCCTAGTGTCTGTCACACTGTAGCCAAAAGCACAAATGCAAGTAAATCTGTAGTGTGGAAAACAATAGCCACAGTGAATCAAACGGCACTTAATCCGGACTTGACTTGGCGTGGTAGATGAAAGCTCACCAAATGTGCCTTACGCAGTCTAATACCTCAACA
>PYXC01001803.1:990000-1077500 GCA_015244755.2 Tenualosa ilisha | reverse complement strand
CCCTCATAGCAGTACATTAATCAAGCATTATCATATTATGTGGGGGTGTGTTTGTGTGTGTGTGTGTGTGTGTCTGCAACTCCATCATGGGACAGATAGGGTAGAGTCACATTAATCAGACATTATCATATTATGTTCACGGGGGCAATATATCTTCATCCAAACGCCTGGCAAGTCACCTGATAGACACACACACACACACACACACACACACACACACACACACACACACACACACTTGCACGCACAGCCGTACATGCAAGGTCTGCATATCGAACACTGCTGACAGGGAGGAAAGAGAGGAAAAAAGAGGAGGTAAAGAGTGGGGTGGAGAATGAATGGAAAGGAAAGGAGGAGAGAGAGAAGAAGAAGAAGAAAAGAGAGAGGAGGACAGGGAGTGAAAGGATATAAATAGAGAGGGCTAGAGAAAAAGAGGAAGAGAAAGGGCAGAGATGGAAGCGGAGAAGATAAAAGAGAAGAGGGGAGATGAAAGGAAGAGAGAGAAAAAAGAGAAGTGTGATAGAGAGAGAAAGAAAGACAGAGTGAAAGGAAGAGGACGGAGTAAGCACAACGGGAGAGACAGAAAGTGTGACAGACAGAGAGAGAGAGAGAGAGGTTAGAGCGGCAGATGGGAGAGAAACAAAACGTGAGAGTGAAGGAGGCCGAAAAAGTGAGACAGACAGAGAACGAAAGAAAGAAGGAGGAGAAGAATGGACTGAGGAGAAGAAAAGAGAGAATGAGACGGGAGCAGAAGGATGGAGAGAGAAAGAGTCTTGAGAGAGAGAGCGAGAGAGAGAGGGAGGAGAGGGGACAGAAGGGCGGTAGTTGGCCGGAGCTAGGCAGTGCCTGCTGGTCCTCAGATAAGGCTGCCATGACACTAATGTCACCACCCGCAGGAGCGATGGGGCCCGTGAGCTGCTCCGCCCCGCCCCGCCCCAACACTCTCTCTGCTCCCAGATATATGAGCCACTCGGAGATGGCCCTCAACTGGGAGGAGGCCACTGGGAACTCACATAGAGAGGGATGGAGAGATAAAGAGAGAGAGAGAGAGAGAGATGGAAGGATGAAGAAAGAGAGGGAGGGAAACAGAGAGAGAGAGAGAGAGATGGAAAGGGGGGTGGGGGGGGTGGGGGGAGACTCAACTGGAAGGATGGCACTAGAAGCTTAGGAACAGAGGGAACATGGAGGGATGGAGAGAGAGAGAGGGCGGGGGATGAGAGGGGAAGGGCACAGAGGTGGAGAGGAGTGTATTTTCAAAGTATTGATGTGTTTCTATGTATCAGTATCCGGTGCTAACACTATTTTTCTGTAAATGGCTGTGCCAATACAGCATACTGAAAGGAATGGAATTGAATTGTATTGAAAATGGAATTAAATTGGCTGTGAGACTAAGAGGAAGAAGAAAGAGAGACTGGCTTGGAGGAGGGGGGTGTGAAGAGAGGGAGCAAGAGAGCGCGAGGGAGAGAGAGAGAGGGAGGGTGTAGAGAGAGGGAGAGAGAGGTAGCGCAAAGAAGAAAGCATGAGACTTGAAGCAGGCAGAGGGGCAGATGCAAAGTAAAAAGGGATGAGGCATAGTTCAAGTGTTCAAGTACAAACACACCAACACACACACACCCAAACACAAAGAGACAGAAAGGGAGAGAGAGACAGTGTGTGTGTAAGTGCCTGTGTGTGTGTGTGTGTGTGTGTGTGTGTGTGTGTGTGTGTGTGTGTGAGTGTGAGTGTGTGTGTGTGTAAGAGAGAGAGAGAAAGAGAAAAGAAAAGGCAGAACAGAAGTGCAAACTGTCCTTCAGGAGCGAAGCACAGTTGATGACGCTGAGCTGTTCCAGTAGCTTCTAATCCTCCGTCTCCTCTTCCCTGCTCATCTCTCTCTCTCTCTCTTTCTCTCTTAGCCCCTCTGTCTCCCCCTCGTCTCTCTCCCAATCCCCCTCTCATTCTGTTTATTCTCCTCTTCCTCCTTCTCCTCTCCCTCATACACAGGCAGTTATTTCTACTCCAATTCTCTCCCTCTTTTCTTGTGTACATCTCCCCTTATATTTAATCTCTTTTTTCTCTCCTTGCTGTCCCTTTCCAGTCTTCCCTCCATCATTCCTGTTGTCTCTACCCTCCCTCTCTTCAAAGTCTACCCATCTACTCACCTCACTCTCTAATCTGGTCCTCCTCCTCTTCCTCCTCCTCCTCCTCTTTCTCTCTCTCCTGCTGCTCTCTCCTCACCCCTTCTTCACTAATTTGATCTCTCTCTCTCTCTCTCTCCATCTCTCTTCTCTTCCTCCACTGATGTTTTCCTCTTATTCTGCCCATTCAAGCTTTCAGCTGCCGTCTGTCGGGAGGAGCACGTGCAGACACCCTCTAACCCAAACAAGGGGTGACACACACACACACACACACACACACACACACACACACACACATACTCTCCATTTGCCTACAAGACAACCCCAATTCTGCTTTAGGCTTTGTTGCCTAATAAAAAAAATTGTAAATGAATAAAAAGGAAAAAGTATAGTCAGACTTGAAAAGAGAACATTTGTGGAAGCAGTGGCACCCCAGGGTGCCAGGGGCTCTGTGCAAACGGCAGCACATCTGTTCTTCACAATGTCAGACAACAGCGCCAGAAAAACAAGTCCCGATCACACACATACATCCATAGCCAGAGATAGAAATAGAAAGAGAGAGATCTAGATAGAGAGAGATAGAGATAGATAGACAGAGAGAAAGAGAGTGAGAGAGAGAGTGTGTGTGAGATGGGGGGTGGAGGGGTGGGGGGTAGAGATAGAGATAGATAGATAGAGACTAAAAATAAGGACCACGAGGAAGGCAGGGTGGTGAGGAGCAGAATATATGTTTGTTTTTGGTGTGTGTGTGTGTGTGTGTGTGTGTGTGTGTGTGTGTATGTTTGAGAGAGAGAGAGAGAGAGAGAGACACGTGCAGAAACAGAGGGGGAGAATCATCCTGTGTCACCATGACAGAATTAAACCATTTTATGTGGCTCTTGGTTTTTTAAGCAATTTCCCATGTGATTTTCCCTGACAGCCAAGTCTGAGCTGTGTGTGTGCGTGAGTCTGTGTGTGTGTGTGTGTGTGTGTGTGTGTGTGTGTGTGTGCCTGTTCATGAACAGAGTGACTGGTAGAAGTGAATGACATGAGTGTATGATAGCTGCCAGAATGTCTAGGAAGGGGGTATATTCTGGAAGACTAATTAAAGGTGGAGGAAGTGACACATCATCACTGTCAGGTGAAACCTAGGTGTATGTATGTGTGTGTGTGTGTGTGTGTGCGTGTGTGTGTGTGTGTGTGTGTGTGCATGAGCGTGAGTGTGTGTGATGTGGCTGAGATTGGGGTAGAGGGATGGGAGAAAGGAAAGGCAGACAAAATAGACAGAGTGCACATAAGACAGATGGAGAGAAACAGGTAGCACAAGGAACATGAAAGAGAGGAGAGGAAAGAGAGAGCGAGGGGTATGAAAAGAGAAAGAGAGAGAGAGAAAAAGATCTGAAATCAGACTAAAGGCAGACTGAACGCTTGGTGAACCAGCCGTCTTGTTAACGCATAGTCACTTCACGCAGACAAGACACCTGTGATGTCAGCCTGGACTGGCGGTGTGGAGAGTCGGCTTTCATTTCCTCGTGACAAGACAGCCAGAAAGAGAGAGAGGGAGAGGGGGAGAAGGAGAGAGATAGAGAAAGAGAAAGAGAAGGAAGGAGAGCTACAACAAAAGGCAGAGCGCCCATTCCAACCAGACAGCATAAAGATGATGTCTAACATGCTCAACACTTTGTTTTCTCTCTCTCTGGTGTGTGTGTGTGTGTGTGTGTGTGTGTGTGTGTTTTAAAAGAGAATATGTAAGTACATGTGGGGACGATTGCATGCGTTTGAGTGTGGAAAGATTTAAAACAGAGAAAAATAGAATATATGAGCACATGTGAGGATGACTTTATGTATTTATTTGTGTGTGTGTGTGTGTGTGTGTGTGTGTGTGCGCGTGTGTGTGAGATATCTCGGATTATGGAAATGGCCTAGTGTGACTGATGCTCATGATGCATGATTGTGGGTGGGAAGAGAAGAATGGTCAGGACATGTAGTCCGGCCAGATGAAATAACTCTCTGTGTGGGAGATTATGTGTGTCTCTGTGTGTGTGTGTCTTTGAGTGAGAAAGAGATTTTTTTCATATGTTTAGTTGAAAGGAAATGAAAGACCTCAACAGACTAGCTTGACAAGAGTGTGTGGGTGTTGATGTGTCGTTATTGTGAGTGAGTGAGTATATTTGTAATGGTGAACTTGACCTAGGAGCTCAAACGAGTACAGCACACACGTGACTCTGAGTCATTTGCAACCTCTGCAGAGAAGCCAGTGATGTGTGTGTTAAGTTTGTGCATGCATTTGAATATATAGATGTGTGCATGTGTTACTGCATCTGAGAGCAACTGTGTTAGTGTGTGTGTGCGCTTAAATGACTGTGTGTATCCAGACTAAAGCGCAGTGCCTGCCTTGGTGTAATAATGGATAGTGACCTCAATTGCAGCGCGCACATCAAAAGCAGAACAAAATCGCCATTTTGGCACCTTAGAAACATAACTAAGATCAGAAATTTTGTATCTAAACAGGATCTAGAGACACTCTGCCGTGCTTTCACATCCTGCAGAGATGACAACTGCGATGCTCTCCTCACTGGCCTCCCCCAAACGTCACTGAAAACGTCGCAACTAATGCAAAATGCTGCAGCTAGAATTCTAACCGAGACAAAGAACAGAGATCACATCACTCTAGTCTTTAAGTCCTTACACTGGCTCCCAGTTAGGTCTAGAATTGAATTTAAACCTCGAAATCAAGGCACTTATGCTGCCAAATGCTTCAGAGCTTTCCCAACAGTGGCTTGTTTTAGAAAGTAATTACATTCTTCATTGCTTCATTTTCAGCTGCCTTTGATTCATTTGTAGGCTTGATGTGAGTTGATATTAGTTTATTTTGTTTACACATACTGTACACACTGTACATCACAAATGACATACTGTATACACTGTACATCATAAATTATATATCACTATTGTTTTCATATTGGGGATTCTTTAATCTGTTGGTTTTGACTTTCATATTATTTTATCTTTGTACATTGGTTTCTCTCTCATTGTCACCACTGACATATAATATACTTTATATAGTTATTTACTTACTCATTTATTTACTGGAGTATGATAATGTGCCATATAAATAAACTTCAACTTGAACTTCATCTTGAACACTTGTGTGTGTGTGTGTGTGTGTCTGGACAACAATGTGCATGTGTGTCAGTGTGTGGGAATACTGTATGTGAGGTTGTGAATCCATGTGTATGTGTGTGTGTGTGTGTGTGTGTGCATTTATACTCATGCGCAAATATTTGTGCCTCTTTCTCCTCAATAGCGCCCCCCATGTTATTTTCCTGACTCCTTCTCCACAGCAGTATCTGTACAGCTAATTGCTCTCTATCCCTCTCTCTTTCCCACCCTTGCTCTGCCTCTCTCACTTTCTCTCCCTTGGCCTTGCGCTGGGCCGGAGCAGGTGGATTAATGGCTGCTGTCTCAAGCAGAGCTGGGGCCTCGCACATCTCGACCACTCTCTCTTTAATTAACTCCCTTCTCATTAATTAGTGCCCACCAAAATGGACACAGGCGCTCTGCGAGCAGCGGAAGGTGCCAGAAGCCCCCACACTTCAGACAACCAGACGCAGACACACACACACACACACACACACAGTGCTGACTAAGAGCAAACATGCAAAAGCCACCTGGACAGCCACACATGTACACATCACACAACATTTTTTTCCCTCTAAAGGATGAATTTGCATTTTGGATTTGCATTATCTCCATTCTAAATGACAGTTTCTGCCACTGGAAGTTAAAAAAAACAAACAGAATTTTTTTTAAAAAAAAGAGAAGAAAATCAACTAAAAAAACTATCTGTGTAAACCATGTGGAAAGTATCGCCTTGTCTGCCATGTCCACCCCTGAGCTAACAACACTTTGATGTCTTTTCATTTCTTGCAGAACAGGTGCACAGGCATATGGATTGGTGATCATAAACTTTCACGTCACTGAAAAGAACTCTTCAGTAGAATTCAGAAATTGGGAGTAAAGGGGCCTCCCTAGACCAGAGCGGTCTGGAAACTACAAGTAACATTATCCCAGATAACAACATACCTGGGCAGAGGTGAATCCAGTAATGTGATTTGCTATTACACAGTGGAAATAGTTGTCCATATTATACTCCTCTGTCTTTGTGTTCCTCTGGGTCTCGCTGCCCCTATGCTTGGAACAATCTCTCAGCTGCTTACCTGAGATCTATTTATTAGCACTAAGGCTTAGACAAATGGTGTTTAGTTTTCTGTATCAGTATTTTCAGATGTAGGTAAGGGTACTTCCAATATCTGGATCTGTTCAGCATTTGTAATGAATGAAGAGTTTTCACTCAGTAAAGGAAGTATCTATAACAAGCTGGGAAGTGCTTTGCAATGCTATAATCAAAGTATAAAGTAGAAAATGTGTTTACCATTTTGGTTTTATTTTAGAGATGGCTTCAAGAACGTAGGGCTTTGTAGCTCTGAATAATGCAGTACTTTTCAGTATGTACTAAACAACTGCAAAAAGTATACAATTTACTGGGCAACATGATCTTATGCTTTTAAGTAAGTAAAAGAATGCTGAAAATTCTCTCTCATTTTCACTCTCTTTCTCTCAATTTGTTGTACAAATGAAGGCCATTAGCACTATGCAAAAAGAGCACTGTGTTCTTTTCTTCTCATAGCCTTAGTCTGTCTCCGTGCCCTTTCAAGACCACATTCCAGAAAGATCTAACACTCTGATTGTATTGTTTCTTCTACTGAAGATACACATGTAATTATTTTATGTTTTAGGTGGTTATAAAATGCTCTCATCCATGCGTCTTTGTTAGCAATAGTGGCTAAGACACGTGGGCATTGCCCAGGCTGCAGCGAGTCGGGGAGTGATAAAAGCCTTGATTGGATGTCAATCCTTGAGATCTGACTTGGCTTTGGCTCAGGATTCATTCTCTATCTCTATCTGTGTTTGTGTGTTTGTGTGTGTGTGAAAACCTGCTACTCCCATCTCCCATGATCACAATCAGAGCCGCACAGGCAGCTGACGTCTGCTCTCATTGTTATTGATAGGTTGCCTGGCCACTATGTGCTCAGAGCCGGAGACAATCTCCTTCCTATTTCACTGACAGTGTAACACCCTTCCACCCCTACCATACACACACATACACACACACACACACACACACACACACACACACACACACACACACACACACACACTCCTTGCTCAGTTCATTCCTAGATCTCACTCCAGCACCCCGCTTGGCAGAAACGACTGCCCATTTCCTTATCGCCATAGAAACCACTACATATTCATATCTGTCGGCAGCAGACTCGCAGAGGAAGTTGGGAGAGGCTGGCTAGCATCAATGAAAGAGGGAAGCGGGTGATTTATTTCCTGAGTGATGCTGTTGATGGATGCCAGCAGGATATGCCAGCCACGTTTGCTGTTTACATGCCAGCGCACTGCACTGGATAACGCTGTTAGCGCTTGTATTCGAATCAATGCTAAGCAGGTATACAGAAAAAGGCAGCTAGCACTTCGTTATTTCCTTAATTGGAGAAATCAGCTTCCGCAACAAGGTGCTAATGGAAGCTCTACCACTTTGCACATCTATCTAGATATAGCACACTCGTTGCATTTTTTTTGTAGCCTAATGCTTTTTGTTTTGTAGATGGATCAGACTTTCGAGATGTAGCCGGCTGTGTTGTATGTAAATGAGTCCGAGCTGTGAATGTCAAGTTAGCATTTTCCACTAACTGTAGGCCCCTGTTTTTGTTTATTTGTTTATTTATTTATTTATTTTTGCCAGTTTATCCAAACGAGGGAGACGGGGGAGGGCTGTAAACACGTCTGTGCGGCTGGCACCTTCAAAGCCCGACACAAACAAACAGCTCAGTGAGTTTAGCTCACAGAGCATTCAACCCCGAGCTAATCCTGCTCGTCAAGGGAAAAAAAAAAAACAACAAAATCTCACCTGCCTTTGCTGAACTTAAAAAAAAATTGGGAGTGAGAGTGAGGCAGTAAGAAAGTGAGAGGGAGAGAGAGTGAGAGAGAGAAAGAGGAAGAAGAAGAATAGCATTTGGTATTTATGGGAAACAAACAGGTAGAAAAACAGGTGATCTATTGATGATGAGTGAGAAGTTTTTTTTCTGTTCTGCATCTTCGCATGACTCCTCCAACCACGAGCTCTCGGCATCTCTGTGCATCTGCCAAATATCTAGGTCTGCTGTGACTCATGCGCACGCCCAGGAGCTGTTACAAAGTGGATTCTATCACCCTCTGTGCACTGAAACAGATGTTTGAAATGTGCTTGCATGTGTGAAAACATATGTGAGTGTGTGTGCCTGTGTGTGTGTGTATGTGTGTGTGTTTGTGTTCCAACTGTGGAATGCCCTGACACTTGTGTTGCACCAGCGCACAACACTTTTCACCTTCAAAAACCAGTTAAAACATATCTCTCTAGTTTCCTTCATGCCCCTGTGTCTCTATCCAGGTCTTCACCTATAGTATATCCATGTATCCATATGTAAATTGCGTATGTGTATGTATGATCTTATGAGTGTGTCTGGAGTGTCCTTCAGTATCTTGAGCTATGTTTTAAAATAAAAGAAATATATTCTAATTATTAGAATGTGTGTGCATGGTTGAGTAGGGGCCACGCACACAGGTCCCGGTGTGTATTGTCAGTATAAGTCAGTGTGTGCCTGTGTGTAGTATATAATGTTTGAGGGTACAGTTCATTGCTCTGTGTGTGTGTGTGTTTGTCAGAGAGCCTCTATCTCCTGTCTCCCTGTGTGTGTGTGTGTGTGTGTGTCTGTGTGGTGTACATTAGAAAGCAGAAGAGAGGTGAAGGGGAGCATTCAGACTTTGCGGCTCCCACTTTTGTTTGGTGCGTCTCTCCTCTCTGACTCAGTCACAGGTGCTGTTCAAAGAGGCCCTGATAACAGAGGCGGTGGTAGCAGCGGCGGCTGCAAGCCGTCCATGAAAGGGAGAAAAAACACAGGAGGAGTGGAAGAAGCCTTTGTTTGCTGCTGTCACTTTTTCCCTCCCTTTCCCCCCTTTTATTCAACACTAACCCTCATCTTATTTACACAGAGTTGGCTTGTTTGAGTGGTTTTCTGCTGGCAAAATGGTGAAGAGTGAGTGAGTGAGAGAGAGAGAGATGGAGAGAGAGAGAGAGATGGAGAGAGAGAGGTTGAGTAGCTAGATGTTTCTCATAGGCACATTGCACTGCGTTTTCCCTCAGTGTACTGAGGCCAAGAGTAATGTGTATCATGTGGTTAACTTGGAGCCAAAAGCAAGCACATTTGGAGAGCCCCCCACCTCCACCTTAAATGGAGTGTTTTAGGAGACTTGGGGTTTGGGTGTGGATGGAACAATGTTGACTGTTAAAATTTGTCTTTACAGAGACCCGACTGGGGGAGCACTCATTTTTTCTGTAAAAGGCTGTGCGTGTCTTTTAGGCTTTTGTAAAACCGTAGGTCACTTATGCCAAGGACCAAAGGACCACTATAAAATCTGCAAACTATGAGCTGACCACTGACACACAGTACAGTATAGAGAGTGTCTATGCAGGCAACATGTGCACACTCCCACACAAATATCAATGCCTGTCTTCTCTTTCATGGAGCTTAAAGGCAAGAGCACCTGACCTCACACACACACACACACACACACACACACGTATGCTTTGGTATTCTTCTCTTTGCAATAAAAGAGATTTGGCATTTCATCTGCGATGGAGGGGTAATCCAATGAAGGCTAGGTTCTGGTGACAGGCAGTCTCTGAGGTGTTTAAGAGCTTATCTCCACTAATATCATTTACATGCCTGCTCTTGCCTCGTGTCGCAATAACCATAATTCCGTTAAACGGCGATATTGCGTCGCCGCTAATTCGGGCCCACCTCTCTCCTCGCTTCTCCTCTCTCGTTTGCCGCCGCTGGGTTTAACCCAGTGTTTTAATCAAGTCGTCCTCCAATATTAATAAAGGCTTTTCATTCGTTCCGCCCCATAGCCGCGGAGACGCGTGGCTGACAGAGGCAGACACCTGTGAAGTCGGCTCGCCTACGAGATGCAGCCGCGCCCGGTGAAGGGGAGAGAGACGGATCGTCACGACGACACACACAACGTCTCGGAGGGGGCCCCCAACTGAGAAACCACCTGGTTCTGCATCAGTGCGCATGTGTCATAAAAGGATGCACATCCCCTTCCCAGACACACACACAAATACACTCCAAGGGACACCGACAGCGTCACAGATTTAAAGTCAGCTTCTGCACAGGAACGGAACTCTGACGTCAGTGAAAGAAAAGTGCCACAAGTAGCTGAAACGTCGGCAGGGAGTCCAGCCAGCCGAATCACTTTCACGCTTATTTTTTTTCAATATTTCATGAAGGAAAAAAAGATCCAGGCTGAGCCTCAAAGAGAGAGAGAGAGAGAGAGAGAGAGGAGAGAGAGAGAGATAACTGTGCTCAGAATCACAGCAGGTATGGGGCACTTTTCCAAAATGAGCTACCTTTTGTCCTTGAGATGGTGCATAGCAATGGGCTGCTGTGGCACAAATAGCGGAAGTCCACTTTGAAGACTGTGAGGTCGTCATTATTTGACACCTTAACTTTTTTTTGCCAAGGTCCTGACTGACTGCCTGTTAAAACGCTCATTTTAAAACAATTTCCTTATCTTTTCCGCTCTCCATTCCCACTGTCTCATCAACCAGTGGTCTTATCTCTGAAATGGGCTTCTTCCTCTTTAACATTCACCTGTAATTGCACCCAGCTGCGTCTGCCCAGTCGTAACGAGGCACACACGCCTTGTAAACGAGGGTTGTGTTGTCCCCTTCCCCCCATTCTCCATTTTCTTGTGTCCGATCAGTGATGGATTAAAACATAATGGGCCCAGGAGCCCTGTAATGTTTCATGAGGAACACGCGTTAAAAGGCTAAACTAAAGTTGTTGGCCAGAGTGTCATGTGTGTGTGTGTGTGTGTGTGTGTGTGTGTGTGTGTGTGTTCTGCACAGGTAGGGACTTCAGCTACGCCAATGCCAACATCTGGCAGCTTTTAGCTATGCTTCCTTGCGCTTGTTCTGATTGTGCGCAAGCTCGACTTCATCAGACCGTAACACCGCCCCACACTGCTGAAAAAATCAAAGATATCTGAGAGCATGTGGGCCATGTATGTCACACCAAAGAGTAAGCATAGGGGTGAAACAGAGGACAAAAACATAGCTTAGCATACTTAGCAAGCCTCACTTCCTCCACTAAACGTCTTCATCTTTCCTACCCACTCTCTCTCTCTCTGTCAGTCTTTGTCTCTCTGCCTTTCCTCTCTATCGCTCTTTCTAGCTGTCTTCCAATGCCCTCCTCCTCCTCCTCCTCCTCTGCCTCCACCATCCCTCTCTCCCCTCGTCTTCTCTCCAGGCGAAGTGTGGAACTGGCTCCTTAACCTGCCGCTGAGGCAGATTCGCCCTGTCACACGCGCAGCTGTGGCGCTGGAGCACATGGTGACACTCCACGACCTCTGGGAGGAGGCGGAGAGGAGAGGAGCGAGGGAGGGAGAGAGGGAAGAGTACTGGAGGAGAAACTGAAAGACAAAAACAGGGTGGTGTGTGTGTGTGTGTGTGTGTGTGTGTGTGTGTGTGTGTGTGTTACTGAACAGGCATTCAACCCAAACGCCTGGTGCTTGCCACGGCATCTACTGTGCAACAGTGTGTGCTGGGAGAGAATGCGAAGGAGTAGAGGAGGAAGAAAAAAAAAAAAGGCAGAAGAAAGAAAGGAGTGAAAAAATGTCCTCGGGCAAAAATACAAAAGAAAAAAAGGGAGAGAGCGATGGACGTGTAGGCTTAAGACAGGAATATTAATGCTGCGGCAACAACAAGGCTCACACTCTTGTCATGGCCACGCTCACATGCCAACGCCTGTTTCAGCTCCCCATGTGCCTGTGGTGGAGAGGAAGAGGAAGGGAAGGAGAGAGGGAGAGGGAGAGGGAGGGAGGCAAACAGATGCAGGGAGGATAGGCAGCCATTATGGCCCAGAATTGGCCTACGTATGGTTCACATGTGGCTGTTCCAAACCCAGATGCATTCTGGGAAAGTTGACAGGAGCAAGGACGGTTGGCGTTCCCTTGTGTCCTCTTTTCTTTTCTTTCCTCAGTCTTCCTCTCTCTCTCTCTCTCTCTCTTTCTCTGACTTCACTACACATGAGCCAAGCTTTGGAAGAGATTCCAGTCTCAGTCCACACCAATTAAAATTGCAGCAGGCGACAAGCAACATAGCGTGCGTCAAAAAAACACAAACTGACATAAAAAATGCACAAACTTAAAAAAAACCCAAACCCGCGGCCTCGGGTGAGTGAGAGGGCACAGGGCACCAAGCGCAGGCCACAGAAGCCCGGGTGAGGAGAGGTGAAGGCTTCCACTGCCTGTGGCCCCATGTCATAGGCCCCATGAAACATGCATGTGCTTTACATAAAACAGGCCGCAAGCTGCATCGATTTCACGCTTCTGCGACACTCATTTTTACCGAAAAATGACAGAGAGAACAGAGCTCGTCTTGGAGCGGATTTCCATTAATTTTACGCAGTTCAAATTGGGAGGCATTGCCTATACTTTGCAAACTACCAGCACTTATTTTTTTCTTTAATATTTGGCGCTGTGACAGAAATGTATTTTTTTTCCCCCTCTCATACTTAAATTTTTAATGATCTTTGCATTTGCCATTGCAAATTGCCCTGACCAGAAACGCCTTGCAAAAAAAAAAAAAAAAAAAATTACAGACTTGAATGCTTCATGTGTATAAATTATGAATACAGAAATAAAAAAAGCCCATTATGCTCAAGGATGCTTATGCATCTTTGTGTCAAGCTAGCAAAGGGGCAGATGAATGGCTGTGTATAAAAAAGACGTGCAAAAGGCAAAGACTTGGGAGGGAATCAATTCTAAAAAGCGAAGAGAATTCTCCCTCGGGTAAGAACACTGATGTACACAACACCCACCATATGGACTTATCAGTGTGTTCTCCTGCCTCACAATGATATGAAGACTGAAAAAGCTCAAGAATAATACTAATGGGTTTAGCAGTTTGTGAGATACACTGACCTCCTCCAGCAGTTACTAAAGGCCGACAGCCAGCTTAACAAAGCCCCTCTTTTCTGCTTGTTCAGTATTATAATACAGTCTGTGGGTGACTGATGGTAGTTAGCTCGAACTAAAAGTCTAAAATCTAAAAAAAAATACACTGTACTTTCTTCACTGTTTTTCTTTCATTGAACTCATACTGTCATGTGTCACATAAACACATACACATTTGTGGAATTTCGCTTGGCAAGTATTACAGCAAAAACTGGTGACTTTCACACCTCTTTTTAAAGCGCAGCAGAGATGTTTTTAACGTTGTTTAGCAAGGCTGGGCAATGTTTCGATTTTGAGCCAACAAGCCCAGTTTGAATAATAAATGAGCAGAGCACTCTCCTTCAGATTTTGGATTAGTTTGCAATTATATTCCTTTCATTATCTGGCAATGAAAGGGACATCATACATCATAATACTGCGAGGACTTCATGTACTGACCTCCTATTTTCTAATCTAATTTTCTTCCCTAATCTAATGAAATAGTGAATGTTGCATTTCATATTCAGTCAGTTGGATGAGTGGGGAAATACAATGCCTTATTTGGTGAACATGATTGTCCAAATAAATTTGGCTGAGTATTGATTACAGAAATTGGCCCTACGCCAATAGTCTACATAAAGCATGGATATTGTTATGGGTCTGGAAAAAAAAAACCACACATAAATGGCCCAATTTTCTAAATTAATTCCAAATGAATTAATCATTGTCAAAATGGAAAAAAAAAGGATCATAGAAATGCTTGGAAGTTGAAATGACACAGAAATACCAATAGTAATGTGATGTTATTTCTTGTATCTATTCACTGATGCATGGCGAGCCTTATGGCGGACAGAAAAGGGCATGTAAACATGTGGGTAGCGATGGCACCCATTGGCACTACCCTGGGTGTCCCCACAGAAATTCCTCCTTTTAATTCTAATCTGCAGTATGCCCGTCAAAGGCTGTTTTTCCAGCATGCTAACCAACCTGGCACCCGGTGCCAGCGTGCCCGCCAAAGTGTGACGAGACACAAGCAGGACAGAGTGGGCACCTAAGGGGAGAGCATGGCACTGGGGGGGGACCTTTGGCAGCGAATTAAAGTCCAGCTCTGCAGCTGATCAAACAGTACCCCTATCCACACACACACACACACACACCAAATTCACTCATCGTTCCCGGTGGCCATGTTGTCATGGCTGAGCCTCTCTTTGGGGCCAAGGCCTGAAGGGTTGCCATCCTCTGCATCCGATCATGTCACTTCCTTTTACCTACACAACACAACACAACACAACACAACAACTCCCCTCTCCCTTTCCTCTGCAACCCCCCCCCCCCCCCCCCACACACACGCACACACCCACACCCACACACCCCTTCTAAAACCAACCTACCTTACAGCGTCACTCTCAGTGGCCAAAATAGAGTGGAATCCAAAAAAAAAAAAAATTCACAACCGTCTCTGAAATTGTTCTCTGTGCTGAGAAACAGGGCGTTGGCTGTTGTCACTGACATTTGCACTTCTGACATTTGCCTGAACAATGTTAATCCCATCTGTTACATTCAGGATGATTGAGCCCAAACAGTCACAACTGCTAACCCAAATACAGCAAAGCACACAAACAGACAGCTGTATTCACACACGTGTGCACACACACAAACGCACACACACTGTGAATCTGCACTGTTGAAAACACTCCGGAACACACATGGGCAAACATCCCGGTAAACATGCACAGATATCACAACTTGCCATGGCACGCTACCTATGTTGTGCCACTGGAAAGCCGCAGTTGCCCACACGACAGAAATTGGGCACGCCATGTTAATGTGATCGGTGATTGGAGCCAGAATTTGGCTCCGGACAGCATGAGTCAGCTGGAGGTGATGGATTAAGGCCCTCCGCCGCCACGCTTTTGCCAATCTTTCCTTGGCGCGCGGTCACGCAGTGACGCAGGGAGGGCATCTTCAAAACTCCCAGCATCCACAGCTGCCACAGTAGTGAAGGCTCTAAGACACGGGCACACTGCCAACACAGACAGGCATAGCACAGCTCACAAAAAAGAGAAAGGGACAGGGACCGTGAAGAAAAAGCAACCATGTGAAGGAGTGATTGTGTGTGTGTGTGCAAAAAGAGTATTTGCAATGTCTGGGTTTGTGTGTGTGTGTGCGCACAAGAAGTATTTGTGTGGAGTGTTTAGACTTGTTTATGTGTGTATGTGTGCTTTTGTGTATGTTAAGTGTGTGTGTGTGTGTGTGTGTGTGTGGAAGTGAGGTTGTTTTCTTTTGTTTGTGTGTGTGGCTAAAATCCATAGCGTGACTTTTCCACATAAGTCACAGCAACAGAGAAAAAAAAAAGCCCAGTTACAAAATATCAAGGGTAATTGGAGCATCAGGGGTCATATATATTTGTGCTTGGAGCAGTCCAAGTTCATGAACCCAGAGATATATGTCTTAGCAGAGAGGGGCAGAAAAGGAGACAGGCTTTTCTTTTTTTTGCTACTCGTGGTGGGGAAAAAAACTGAAGGGGAATTAAATTAGAATTTAATCAATAGCAATTCACAGCTGTCCTGGGTTTTACAAATAACCTTTATTCTGAGAATGCACAGGTGAATAAATCAGAAGATATTGGTGTATTTACAGCGGGTGTTAGTAAATATACATCACTGTCCACCAGAGACACATATAAATCCATACACCTGACAAACAAAGCAAGATTATTGGGAGGAGGTTTCTCAAGTGCAATTTTGCTCTAATGAGTTTTCCATCTATAACTTTGCCAGGATAGGCCATTTTTCACTGTGCAAATGTGAAATACAGTTCACTGTCAAACTGCAAGGTTTCTATTTTTTGCCCATCACACCCACAACCCTAAAGTAAGAGGTCTTTATTGGGATTTAAGTAAAATTTTAGAGCGCCACTATTTAAGTCTAGGTTTACAATCCCAGAAGCTTATCTTGAATCACAACCTCAAATCTAATGGCCATATGCTAGCAAAGCTTTATTCAACACCGTCGATGTAGCGTTTAGGGAACGATCACATTATTTGTTTGTGTCAATGTGACATTGTGTTTTCTGGTAAATCATTTAAGCAATCTGTCACAAAGATGACAGTCTGTACAGAAGTAGGGAGGGATATCAATTGCTGTATCCTCCCAGGGAAGTGATAGACACGTGCCATGCAATGTCACAAAGCAGATTTTTTGAACTAGGCCATCCCATTCTATAACATTGTTCTCATTGTTCAAACACAAAAGACATCTGTTTTGAAACAAAGCATCGGAGAACAAATGCTGCTAATGCTGATACAAGCCATGTTCTCCTCCCCACATCCCCACCACCACTCCCCCTACAAACTCATTTTCACAGCAGAGAGAGTGGCCTGTGATTACTGGAACTAGTAACACATAGAGGAAGTTTATGAAAAATTGATGACTGTGGAGCTCGTTATGCGTTTGGTTTTTCATAAAAAAAAAAGAGAAAGAACTGAGGCGAGTGTGGGGTGGGGTGGTGTGGGGTGGTGTGGGGGGGGCCGGGGTGGGAGGGAAGCATCTGGCGGAGCGACCTAGTCGGCACTGTCTCCTGAACCAAGGCTCTGGTATTATTATCCTGTCACACAGGCAGCAGGGTCAGGCCTGGTGCTCGTTACCGCTTGTTGTCTGGTCGTCTATGAAGCTCGGGCGCACCGGCTACACCATGTGTGCTTTGCTGCTTCTCCTGCTCCCTCCTGACAGCAGCCACAAAAAGCTACTCAGAATTAAATAAGTAAATCACAACAAGATGTGGGTACCCACACTTTGGACATCGGAGAGCAAATGAAGGGTCTGTCGAACAGACTCTCCAATCCAATCTCTTAGTGAGATAGACGGTGAGGGAAAAAGAATGAGCCGAAAAACAACACGAATTATAATTGGATTGGAAAGAGTTGAAGGTATCGGGGTGAATATCAGCGAGAAACAGTGTGGCGAAGTGGTGTAATCCGTGATTACTCGGGGTTAATTGTTTCCCTGGGAACTGCTTTGGGATGCCCATCTAGGTTTAAATCTGTCACGCTAATGGGCTGAAATCTACAGATAGGGGGCGGTCATTGGCGGGGAGGAGGAGGAGGAGGAGGAGGAGGGGGACTGTACGCGGGGGCAAGCACATATAGTTCAACAGAGGAAGGACTGTTCAGCATGACGTTGAGCTGATCTGCCCCTCACTACAGTAACCAATCCCATTCATGTCCTCTGAAAATAGTTTTCTACGCCTGATTGCAATCTGCAGTGGTGCGATCGAACAATGTTTACCATCATGCCGAATAAAATGAGAGAGAAAGAAATAAAACAAAATGCAGTTCACCTGGCCCAGCAGGCTGCTCCAGTCAAACACAATCAGGATCGTTTCCAAAGCGTCTGAAGGTAAACAAACACCACCAGACAGCTGTAGGCTACGTCGGCAGGGGCAATCCTAGCCTCTGACTCCACTGTCTCGTGTCCCTTCGTGACTCATGCGAGACGGGACGACGACCATTTTCCCTGGCCGGCAGCATGCCAAACCAGATAGGGATCTTAAAGTTTTATTAAAATTTAATTAAAACACTTAAAGTTCTCGCTGGAAGAAAGAACATTCAATTAATCTGGATATGCTTGATGACCAGTGAGTTCATTTCTAACCATGCAGTCGAACAATTAAGAATGAAACATTATCACAGTTTTGCAATATGGTTTGGGGGACAGTTCAGCTTTCCGTTATTCTGGGTGAGAAGCTATATTCATTGAAAGTAACATCTTCGGGCTTTTAATGTCGTATCACATTTTTTTTTCCCCAAGACTGATCTATTTCCCGGCCCGCTGGCACCTCAGCTGAGCTTCTCAGTGGCAGCAACATACATGTCTCTGTCTCTAGCCTTTAGGTTCACCAGCTGCCTTTGCCTTTGGGAATCTCATTGGCGCCATCCATGTGTTTTGTTGCGGTAGTCTAGAAGGCAGTGGGGCACCACTATATGTGACTGTGTGCGAAGTTTGGAGAGCAGGTGGGTAATGACTTGATCTGTGCTGATGCTGTTCAGGTGCAGACCCTGTGGCAAATCAGCTCGGCTGCCTCCCTGGCGCTCCGTCATAAACCCCCGATAAATGTGTGTAATGGAGCCCTAATCAGGGGCGCGCCTTGGACAGAAATGAGGAGCAGTTTGGCCAGAATCGAATGTGATTTCGCTCGGTAAACAAGGTGCATGTTTTGCGAGGACAGAACATAATCAAGATTAGACCACGCGATATGAGACCCTTCGCTATTTGTTGGGCGGGGGGATCGCATTTAGTGCTTGGAATTGAAGAAATTACGCATGTTGTGGCAGGTGAATACTAAGAGATACTCCGGGCTCAACCTCCTCTTCCCGTCATTACCGGTTTCACTCCCGTATGAAGTGGCAGGAATAATCACCTGGCAAACACGGAGCCAAGGACCTGCAGAGAATCCCAGATAAGAGTGTATCACCAGCCTCCTCTGACTGTTTAAGCACTCCTCGCGTTTGTCTGCCGCCTCACGAGCAGGCCATAGAGAGAGGAAAAACAAACACCAGCACATCACCACCAGACAGACCTTCCTTGGGAACGACCCAATTGGATTCAGCCCCACAAAGGCGAGATGCCTTCCTGAGAACTAATCGGAAAAAGTAAACGTTAACGACGATAATCACGGGCACAGGAGCCCATATTAGTTTCAAAGCGCTTGCCACAGTAGGAGGCCCTCGGTATGGATCTATTCTTCATTCCCCGAGCTACCTCCACTGCAATTACTCCCCTGTCTCGTGTTCTCCCATCTCTCTCTGTATCGCCCATCTCCTCCTCTCCTTCCTGCCAAGCCATCAACCAGCCTCTCCTCCTTCTCTCCTCCCCCCCCCCCCCCCCCATTTTCATTCTCTTCCTTCCATCTTCTGTTTTCTGGGCTTAATTCGACACACTGTCTCTCACGGAAGCGCCGTCTCGTTTTTCGGATGCACGATCTTGCTGACACAGCTTCGGAGCGCCAGCCTACCCACCCCTTGCTGACAGAGGCGGGTAAACAAACGGCGTGGGGTAGACAAACGACGGGCGATGGCATTAGCTGCTACCCACTGCGCCAACGTCTCAGTCACCACCACAACCACCACCACCCGACCTCCTTGTTGCCACCCTCTTTAACAAGCTCAGTGTGACTCCTGTTTGCTTGCTTGGTTACCCCCCTTTCTCCTACCTCTTTAACGTACACTCCCCTTCAAACACACACACACACACACACACACACACACACACACACACACAAAAAGCTGAAAGGGCACTGCTCATTAGAACCCAAGAGGTGGCAATGAGTCATGAAGTTCTCACGTGGACTGCGTCTCTAAAAACATGCACCTCCACACACACACACACACACACACACACACACACACACACACACACACACACACAGGCACAGAGGCTCATTTGTCCAATTTCTTCAGGGAGAGAAATAGAACAAACCTAAAAAAAAAAGCAGCTCTATCCTGCTTCCTCTGCTGTCGACTGAATGGCAAGCAAGGTCGCATCTTAATGTCAAAACAAAAGCATGTTTGACTGAATGATTGGAAGAGAAAACGAGGGAGCACGAGAGAGGGAGAGAGAGAGAGAGGGAAAAAGAGAGAGACAGACAGAGAACAAGTAAAAGAAAAAGAGTTGGAGTTGCCGGCATGCGAAAGCAGATCAATCTAGAATACTTTCGTTTCTGTCTCTCCCTCCTGCTCCCTCTCTCTCTCTCTCTCTCTCTCACTCTCTCTCTCTGCCTCCCTCCCTCCCTTCCTTGTTTGTCAGACTGAAAAGACAGCTGGAAAGGAGACGGCAGTGGAAATCTGAAGCATGGAAAAGGAGTAATTCAGCATGACTCTGTGTGCTGATTAATTCCTCGCAGAGGCCCGACTCAAAGCCCACCTCCTAATGAGGTTCCCTGACCTCAGCCAGCTTTAATGGAATAATAAATGTATCTATGCTTTAAACCTACAACGGGCATCCTGCTGAAATTAGACATGTACACACACACACACACACACACACATATACACACAGTGAATGCACACACACAAAAACACATACACATAGGCATACACACAAACACAAACAAACATATACCCACAGTGAACGCACACACAAAAATACATACACATAGACATACACATACACACATACACATTCAGCAGACACAAATGGTTACACACACACAAAATTTTTTTTGGGAAGTCAAGCAAGCTGGGAACACTCAGCCCAGCTGCCACTCTCCTGTTGATTCATGAGGGAGAGGAAAAGGGGTGGTGGGGGTGGTGGAAAAAAACACTTCCACTTTCGCACTTCCACAGTGCCTACTATCCATGCGTGTAAGAGGATGGAGATCTACCGATGGACAACCTCGGAATACAAATCACTCCCATGAGGCCCCAACCTTATCAAACCGCCGCAGAACACATCAACGTCAAAAGAGAAACCCACTCCTTCATCATGGGAATGGGCAGCGGGTTCCTCCGGAGGAGAAAGCATTAATGGCCGCCCGGCCAAGAACATCAGAGGTATGGCCCATCTCAGCCTGAGGAATACGAAACAACCCAGCGCTGCTAGTTACCCAGAATCTCCTCCTTTTCCATCGAAGGAGGGAGAAGGATCCAGAAAAGAAAATGAAGGGGCCTACTCTTTTTTGCTTTCACAAGGAATTAACTACAGCCAAAAGCTCTTTTGTTTAATTTCAAAAGAAAAAAATAAAGATGGATGAAAAATAGACATGGCAAACACAACACACACACACACACACACACACACAGTATATGTAACGTAAAGACAAGGCGTCTCATCAGTCAATATTTGCAAGAAGGCAAGAATGCATACATGGCAGAGAATGTAAATCCGTTCAGCTTTTAAAAGGAGACTCTTGGCTTTGCGTTGATCTGGTGATTGATTTCCTATGGTCAGGCTGAAAAGCGCATGTTTGTTACCCACTCTCAGCCAGGGTCCCATTAGTGAGAGGTTCAAAGGAAAAGAATCCCCAACAGTTCAAGCGGTCTTATTCCAGTATGCTGCATCTCCACACAGGCAACAGAGAGACTGAAGCACTTCAAATATTTAAAAAGAGGCAGTGAGAACTGGAGGAAAAATATTGCATGTTCTTACATCGCTTTCAAGATTCAACTCATTTTTAGTCCATTTTTTTATCATTATTATTTTTGGGGGGTATTATGCTTGTTTTGACTGAATTCCAATGGTCTACTGTCTTAATGTGTCACAGGACTTGACTTATAATGGGCTTTGCTTGGACCTCTGTGCTACAGGTCTCCATAGTTGATCTTTATTGACTGCTGAAAGCAGACCTTGAAACCTACAAGAGGTGCACAAGGCCTCCTCCACCTGGTTGCCTAGGAGACGCGCTGGGCCCGGCGAAGAGGTGTATCGATAAAACGTCTCCCAATTGTCTGTCTGCCTTGGTGTTTCAGCGATGCTCTCTGCTCAGCCGCCTAAGCCTCCTCCCTCCACCTCTATACTCTTTAGAGTGTCTGTCTGCAGGGCCAACCGAGTGTTTGTGTGTGTTCATGTGACGCTGGTCAATGCTAACCTTGTGGGCGGAAAGGGGGGCTGAATGCAGCCGTCCCTCAGAATGACAGGTACTGAAAACATGTCGGATGGAGAACTCACTGTCCTCAAACACAGACACACACACACACACACACACACACAGACAAACATGGACACACACACACACTGCAGCGCAGCACATCCCAACAGGAAGTCAGGCAAATAGCACCAGTGCTGTGCCAATGGGCGGAGTGTCTGAAAACTGCATGTAATTATGGTGTACAACTATATGCTATCCTTTTTTCTAGAAATCTCCAGGAAGGACACCAGAGGAGAGAGAGCGAGGCAGAAGAGAGAGGAAGAGGAGGAAAGGACAGACATACAGATGAGACGGTGTTCTTTCTTCTCCACTACCCTCCCTCCCTCCAACCTTCTTTTCTGTCTTTTTTTTCACCTCTGACAGACAGGCTGGGTATTGAAGTGGAAGTGCGGATTGACAAAAGCGTAGCGTAGCTTATGAGTGCATGCATGCATATATGTGTGTGTGTGAGTGTGTGCGTGCGTGTGTGTTTGTGTGTATGTATTTGTGTGTGCACGCTAGCTAATTCTCACACCGACCCAAAATATCCCGCCTGCCTGCCCACGAGCACACATATTGTGCGCACGCTAAATAGGCCAGGCATTACCATGGCTACGGAAAGGATGTCAGAGGCAAAACAAAACAATACGCAAGTAAACAAATAGACAAACGGCGCTAAAATCTTTGGGCACTTTTCCGTCTGTGTACCAAAGACGATGCACGTAGGTGTTGCATGTTAAAAGTCTTCCACTTTGTTCTAGATAATTCTGACAAGGCTAAGCCACCGTGCAAACACTCTGTGTGATGCATAGGAAGGCAACCCCTGTGGGTTGAACCAGTGCTGTAGTGGAGGCTCATCCACCACAAATTTTAGAAATGGCACATCCCCACCAGGAGTTTATGCACCAAATGCAACTTTTTATGTTCCAAAATCCTGCTGCATTATCCACACATACCTTGCAATACCCCTACTACTGTTATACTGTACAAACAATGGACAATGAGCTGTCCTCATCAGATATGTTCTGCATATTTCATTTTAAACATCTGACTGAGAATACAGTGATCACAGAATTCGTAGTTTACCCACCCCTTATTTCATCACTACACCCCTGGGTTAGACGAATGTTGAAGCGCTGATAGCTACACTGGGGCCCCTAAATCTGGTAAGTAAACAAATGTGAGTAATGGTTCCCCATTAATGACTATTTTTAATGAACAGTGTATGTCAGTTGCTGGCCAGGCCTTTTTAATTGATATTGATGTAATACGTTGGTCAATTAAAAGGAATGGTAATTTGAGGGTCTGTAATGACTTTGCTGTGCAAATGTAGCCATTTGGCTTGGATGCGACTATTCTGTGATGTCCCAGTCCAATTTTCTACTATAATTTCAGAATTATCTCTTGATAGACATGGGTAAATTACTGTGAAAGATACATGATACATTATCTGGGAGAGAGGGGGTTATGGTCTAGTCTCGCATAAAAGCTACTGAAAGAACTTTTCACAGCTACACTAAATTCACAGTTTGACTTTTATTTTGATAATTTGCTGTTTCATTAGTCAGGCCATAACTGCATGGATTAGGTTATTGAGTGGAGTCAAAATGTCAGTGTTGTGACATTTTGGTTCAACATCAAAAAGTCAACGACTGATTAGGCCAGAGACACTGAAATATCTTTTCTCAGCTTCCCAAAAACCGGAGGCAGTTGGACAATGGAATCCATTTTGGACCTTTCGCCAAATAACCTGAGCAACCTGAGCGCAAACCAAATATCTAAATCCAGTAAAATGCTTGTTTCCTTTGTCTCTCACGGCGCAGGAAATGCTAAACAGATAAGCGGCATGCGCGCCATGTTGACAGCAACTCCATGAATAATTCTAGCCAAATTGTAGGCTTTGTTCAAATGCGGATTTGGCTCTGAGTTTGCTCACACACACACACACACACACACACACACACACACACACACACACAGCATGTGAGCAAGACCGGACTGCTCAACTAAGCGCCGTGCTGTGGCGCGTGACTCGCCGCTGGCCTGCCAATCATTCCTGTCGCCCCTCATCACTTCTTGCTGACCCCTGGTTCACCGCCAGGCGGGTCCGACCTGAATTATTTACCAGCGGCAGCCCCTCCAGATCAGACAGAGAAATTGTTGAGGAGGAATCATTAATGTTTCAACACAAGCCCCTGAACTTTTCTCTTTCTCTCTGAGTGTGTGGAGCTGACGTGCATTCATGCATGTGTGTGTGTGTGTGTCTGTGCTATAACACACCGTCTCATTTGCTCTGAGACCTCCTGTCACAGTGGACACTAGCAGGGGAAGAAGAAGAAGAAGAAGAAGAGAACAAGAAAGAAGAAGAATAAAAGAGAAGGAAAGGGGAGGAGAGAAGAGAGATTCAGAGAGAACAAAAGCATGTAGTGCTTGTCTGACTGCGCTGGGATACTTTCTCATTCCATTAGAAGAGGAGTCCTCGTGCGGATGTGTCCAGGGTGCAGTTCAGCGCCTCTCATTTCGTGTGGAGAGGGAGATAACAATGGAGAAAATGAGAAAAATGTGAAGGAAAAATGGAAACAAATGCATTCACACACACACACACACACACACACACACACACAGGCGACAAGAATCACACAAACGCCATTGCCAGCTGCCAGCCATCTTGAGAGGGGATGAAGTCTGGAGAAGCCACTTAGGAATGTTAACACAGACTGTTGTTTTTGGACGACGCTTCTCCATTCTGCCACCCACACATCTCTGCTGGCTCCAAACCATTCACTTTCTCCCTCACCTACATCACATACACACACACACACACGCACACACACACACACACACACACTCACTCCACTCTCTCTCTATGCCTCTCATATGCACTCACTCACCACTATCCTCTCACCCACACAATCACACTTATCCTAGCCTCTCATGCCCATACACACTCCCTGTTATACACATGCTAAACCACACCGAAATATATTACACACACACACACATATTCCTCGATGCTCTCGCTTTTGTGTGACACATAGAGACACATATAATCTCATGCCTCTGCTGTGATGTCTGAGGTATTTAATTCAGACTATGAATTTTAACCACCCCACATCACCTCCTTTTCTGCTGCCCCTAAGGCACCCTGTTGTGAGCAGATTACTTTAATGAGCATGCCCGGAGGGACTCATAGGTTTGTGTGTGTGTGTGTATGTGTGTATGTGTGTGTGTGTGTGTGTGCTTATGCAGCCGCCTCGCTGATGAGAGACAATCACCCCCTGAGCATGTTATCGATCGGCCAAGGCACACTGGAAAGTTCCAGAGCCCCAGCTTGAAATGTTCTGCAGGGCGTAACCCGATCCTCCGATTGATTCTGCCTCTGCTCAAGCTCCAAGCTCCAACCCCACCCCAACACACACACACACAAGCACACACACACACACACACGTCCAATTTCCCTCCCAACCTCCACGTCCACAACGGACGTTTTCTGTGGCCCACGCGGCTGTCGGTGGGTCTACTCTACGTTAGCAGTAGCGTTCGAATTTGCTGCGCTGTCAATCACCTGCTCAATCGCTGTAGGCTCTGAGGTAATACACTGTATTTTTCCGAGCTTGAGTGGAGCCTCACCGACAGTATTTATATGTCACAGTGGTTATGCTTGTACTGTCTTTGATTTGATCGCTCTCTCTCTGTCTCTCTCTCTCTGTCTGTCTGTCTCTCTCTCTGTCTCTCTCTCTGGCATGTAGTATATGTCAATGCGACCCTCTTTCTCTGCCAGGCGAGCTTTTCACCGGTAATGTCACACAGACGTTGCATCATGCTATATTATCAGCTATCAGCACCAAATCATGCACTGAGAGAGTGACAGAGAGAGAGAGAGAGAGAGAGAGAGAGTGCAGAGGGAAAATTGAGGACTGGGTGAATAGGAATAAAAAGGAGGAAGAAGGGGTGCCGGGGGGAGGGGGGTGCGATGGAGTCCTGGAGAGACCAACAGAAAGCTCCGAGATGTGTGCGCTACCTTACATAACCATGAATGACAGCCGGTGATGAGACTTTATGTAATTTGGCGGCTTCAGAAGGGGAGGGGTGGAGGATTTACTCTCTCTCTGCTTAGCCGGCAGAAAGGGAAGAAGGGAGAGAGCACCGCCCTCCTTTCTCCCTTCCTCGCCCGTCGCCTGAAGCTTCTCTCTCCTTCCTTCCTCCATCCCCTGTTCTCCCATCCATGTCCCCACTGTCTGCTGCACTTCAAAGCCACTTAAAGCAAAAGCGTGACCCCCCCCCCCAATGAACACCAGGCTAAATCCTGTGCTAACGCTAATCAGCTAATGCCACCAAAAAAAAAGAAAAACAAATCCGACTGACAAATCACACGTGAGCCTGACAGGTATTAGACAGAAATGAAAGGGTGGATTTTTATTTCATCCAGTGCAAAACAACTTGATTTTCATGTATAAAAAAGGCACAATTTTTTTCTCCCGCCACTGTGTCATTCATTTCTTTTTTTTCCTACGCTGTTGAGCTGACAGCCCCATCACTATTGCAGGTGTTTATGTGTGTGTGTGTGTGTGTGTGTGTGTGTGTGTTTAGTTCGTCATCCGTTAAGATATGCACGCGGGATGAAGTTAAGATATGCACAGCGTTGAGTCCCAGGGAGCGTGATTAGGGGTTGTATCCATTCCACTCACGCTTCGGTTTGGGGATTTCCTGATAAGCATCTCTTGGCTTCTGCCTCATCCGCCTACCTCCACCCGTGTTGTCTTTGTGTGTGTGTGTGTGTGTGTGTGTGTGTGTGTGTGTGTGTGTATGTGTGTGTGTGGACAGTAAACTGGTCGCTGGCAGCAGAGTGCTAGAGGAGTCTGGCTCCAGTCTTGGCCCTGACCTGCCTCTGACAACCTGCTGTTTGTTTGCCTCACTTATTCTCTCTCTTTGTTTCTTTGGTTTGTTCTCTCTCTCTCTCTCTCTCTTTTGTCTATCCATTATGCTCCTATCCACCTGCTCTCTCGCTCTGTCTCTCAAGCCCTCAGCCTCCAAATTAGTCACCACTTCCTCAGTCTCCCTCTCTGCTACAACAACCCCCCCCCCCCAATTGCTGAAACATCACTGGATTATACACTTTCTTTCTCTCTCTCTCTCTGGTTTTCTCTCATTCACCAGCCCTTTCTCTCTCTCTGGCTTTCTCTCATTCACCTGCTCTTTCTCTCTCTCTCTCTGGTTTTCTCTCATTCACCAGCCCTTTCTCTCTCTCTCTCTCTCTCTGGCTTTCTCTCTCTCATTCACCGGTTCTTTTTCTGTTTCTGTCAGCCTCAGCCTCCCTTGCTAGCCTCCGGCTTATTCAGCCAAAATGTTCCTTTTCTCTTCTTTTCCCTCTCTCTCTCCAAACCCTCTCTCTTTTGCGCATCTCTTTTTTCACTTGTTCACTCTGAGAGCCCTCCCATTCTAGTTCTCTCTCTTTCTCTCTCTCTCTCTTTTCCTCTCATACAGATTGCTTCTCTTTCTCTACCAGAATTCTCCTCCCTTCCCCATGTTCCCCTCTGTCTTTATATGACTGGGTAAAAAGCATGCAGGACTACAGTGCTTAACCAGGGCCTCTGTTTTCACTGCAGCTGAAATATTACTCTGACCTTACCCTGTCATCAAAACGCAGTGGGAAGTGTTGTTTTCTCTCTCTCTCCCTCTCTCTGTACTCCACATCCCCACTCCCTTCACCTCCTCCCTCCGTTCTCTCTCTCTCTCTCTGTGTCTTGAGAAAATGGTGCTGTGCTCCCTGTGTTCCAGGTCTTGCTGGGCATACGCACTACACAAATGGATCCTTGCTTTGCTTGCTTCTCTTTTTCTCTATATTTTTCACGGGCCAAAAGGCTCTCACTCTCTCGCTGTAAACACAGACGCACACACACGTGCACACACGCACACGCACACACACACACACACACACACACACAAACACAGTCACTCCCCATCCATAAAGAGACAGATATTCCGGAGTAAATTGCAGGTATCACCTGATTGGGGGCGTCTAGCCTGTCACGCCGTCACTAGCCCGTGACACAGATCAATAGACTGGAGCTCTAGCCCTCTACACAGAACACTCCCCAAGCCTCAGATTTTTCCCTTCCGCCTTATTTATTTCATTTATTTTTTTATTTATTTTTTTACAGCGCACTCTGACATTTATGTGTGGGCTGGAAGTCTATCGAGGATGAGGAGGGCTCACACTCGCTGGGGTGCACAGCACAGAGAGCGTAAAATACTAGCCGTAGTGATAACGGCCAGTGAGGAGCGCAAGTGGCCAGAAGTGTTTACAGACCTCGGAGGACCATGCAGATTTATGGAGGTGGTGGATGTGGTGGCGGTGGCGGTGGTGGTGGTGGAGGTGCCGGCGTCCGCAAGGCCTTCACCAGCACTGCTGCCTGGGGGAGCCAGATCGATCGGCTCCCTCACTTCCTCATAATGGGTGCGGGCACTGCCACTAATGGGGAGTGATAAAGCAACTCTGTGGCCCCGCTTCGCTACCTCCAAAGAAAAAAAAAAGAAAAGAAATAAAATGGAAGGAAAAAAAAAAAAAAAAAAAAAAAAAAAAAAAACACGGCATCCAGGGCACCATCCAGAAACCCCGCGGCAGGCCGCATAATATTTCAGCACTAACGACTTTCTTCGGGAGCAAGACTTTTAGCAAACGGAGATCTCTCTTTCCTTCTCTCTCACTCTCTCTCTCTCTCACCCTCTGTCCTGCATGTTCTCTCTCTCTCTCTGTCTCTTTTTATGGACTGGTGTTAATGCGAGTGGGCGTTTTACAAGCATCTCACAGAAATGACAGCCTATTAAAAATCACGGTGCTGCTCTCTTTGCCCCCAGTGAGAAAAACAATGCGGTGGATTTGAATTCCTGCTCTCATTTGATCCCCTTCACCACACACACACACACACCACACACACACACACACACACACACACACACACACACACACACACGCAGACCTCTCTTCGAACTGATCCTTAGATGAGGGAGGACAAGGTATGATATTTTCAGCTAACCACATTAAATAAGCATTAGAGTAGAAAACACTGAAAAAACAAAGGAGGAAAATATTCTGCCCTCTGTTTGTTTATCCTATCCCCTGGGGGATTGTTTTTTTCACCGGGTGATGGCAAAGAGGGAAAAAAATTAATTAGCATTTTTGTTCCCGCTATCTATAACCTTTCTCATTTCAGATAAATGTAACATGAACAATTATGGGCTTGTTGTGCCAAAGGATATGTCTCTCTGCTTCTTGTACCGTAAAAAAGGCCTCTGATGTGGACAAATCTTCAACTTCCCGGCATTAATAAGCCACATAGCATTGCATTACCCATATGTGTGGTCTTATGGTCAATCAAATTGATCTTTTAGGCCTTCTGCATTCATTACATTACTGCATTTAAAGAAACGATGGTGTAGGTTACCTAAGGTTAATGGTGTGCAGACAAGAGTAATGCCCCCCCCCATGCATATATGCCTATTGCAGGAGGATTTTAGCATTAAAAGCCCATCACAGCAAGTCCATGAAAGCAGTGAAAACTCTCACAGCACCTAGTGTGGGTACCACTGGAGGACAAAACCCCATATCTTCAGTCGGGCTGCGCTCAACACGGGATTTGGCCAGGGGACCGGAACATGGGAGTGCTTAATGTTCCGCCATCCTCAAATGGCCCCCAGTCCCCTCCTCTCCCACCCAACCCCCAATTCTTTGGCTCCTCAGTAACTCGTAGCTCGAGAAACTTCTCATCCGTGGGTGATAGCCTTGAGCTCATTAGCCTTAGCAGTTCATTACCGCTGGGCCTGGAGATTACAACTGCCGCTCACTGACTCCCATTGACAGGGGAGTGTCTGGTGCATGGGAGAGCGGGGTCTCTGTATTCTTCTCCCGTCTGAAAGAGGACGAAGCGCCAGACAGACAGACAGTCAGTCTGAGAAAGGCCAGAAGTGGAGTCTTAATGTCTCCCCCTTTTTCCTCCTTAATTTAATCTTGTCCTCGAGCAGTAATGATAAATATGGACTGCGCACAAACGCTAAGAGCCACAAAATTGTGTGGTAATAAATGCTCCAGGAGGGACAAAAAACAGTTGTTTTTGTCTGTCTTTCTTTCTTTTTTTTTTGATATGCTATGAACACGACGTTCCTTTTTGAAGGAAACAGTGTGGCATCCCTGGGAGGTTACTCAGGAATAATAGAGATGTCTTCATCTTTGAATGCCTCTCTTTTTGATTCAGTGATTTGTCACAGTAAGTGGGTAGAAAAAGAACATATGTCAGATCTAGTCACCCAAACATACGATGTCTTCTTTTAATAATAATAAAAAAAAGGGAACAAAACTGAACTACAGCGCTAAAAGCTTTGCATTAGTAAGCACTCATAGTCAGAAAAAATCAAATCAAATGGATAAATAACATTCCTTTGCTTGGACATTGTGAAGGCAAGAGGAGGTGACAAACAAATCTTGCATGAGGTGAAGCTGAGCACTTGATCAGGCTGTCCAACACTCTGCAAACTGTTTGAGCCACTGGACTTAATGGGGTGGAAGTGAGATTGCACACTTGAGTGTGTGAGTGTGTGAGTGTGTGTGTGTATGTGTTAGTGTGTGTGTGTGTGTGTGTGTGTGTGTGTGTGTGTAAGGAGGGGGGTGTCTCCTCTGCAATACATACTGATGATGGGGGTCAGGAGAAAATCTAAACTGACAAGAGAGACTTCTCCCATGGATCGCTCGGCTCAGGCGACAGTCCATGCCAGACCAGTGGTCGTTCTAGATGACCCACAGAAACATCCCGATGCACTCCGACAGACGCATAAACAAAGCTTGCCGACGGGGCGGACTCGCTAGGACAGCTTGCTGAAAGAGCAAAGGAAGTGATATTGAAACAGCAACATAGCTGCTTTCTTTCTTTGTTAAACCCACTCCAAGGAACACGAGGACTGTCTCGCTACTTCGCTCTTTTTCTCTTTTTTTTTTCTTCTTTTTGCCTTGTCATCTCGAAGCGCCAAATAAGATCCGCTGGACATAAAAAAGCCAGGGCTCGACTATCAGGACGAGAGGCAGACAGACAGAACTGGAAATAGGATTTAATCTGACAGAGGAGAAGCAACAGGATGGCAGGCTCCCTCTGCCTGGGCTGCCGTGCACCGCTTAGACAGATTGAGCCAGTTTCCTTTTGTACTCCCCGCAGAAGAAAGAAGCGCTCCTCGGTAGACATGTTCACGTCAATAGGCATATGCCCGCAGTGTAAGCAAAGACTCTTGGGGCACTTGATCTTTGTGGAAAAAAAAAAAGAGACACCAAACTTTGCTAAGTTTGACATGGCACAAATGGAATTCTCATTAAAATAAAACTTGAGTCCTTTCTGTGTGTGACTCTAACTTCTCAACATTTGCAAAAGGTCACGTGATGCAAGCCAAAAAAGGATCCAGATTGACATCCAAATCCAATTCATCTTCCGCCATTACACTTAAACCTGATTCAAAGTCCAGCATGTAGCTGACAGCCAGTGTCGGTTGATTGGCAGACACTTGAGCGAATGGAAAAGCATAGGCCGAGCGCGAGAGAGCGAGGTCAGACACTGAGTACACACAAGTGCCTCATAATGACTTTCTAATACACTCTCCGCGCACTACTCTGCATCGCTGAACTCCGCCGCAAACAATCGCCATTTGCTGATGACAGAAAACTGACAACATTACTCGTTTAAACACACACTAATGAGAGCACCCGCGGGCTTTGTTTACGAACATGCTGTTTAGTCTTTATTCAGGTCTTCCTTTTACAACAAAAGGGTTGTGCAAGGGTTCAGTATACGCATGAAGGCTCTATTCAGACGAGTCGCTGCACTCTGTAAACACACCCAAACCTCCTCGCTCCCCCAAGCTGTATTAGCTTGCACAGCTTATTGCAGAATCACAACTTCCTCTTAACTCAGATTATTTATGGCAAACACACTGTGCTCTGCAGAGTGTGATTCTGCTTCGCACATTCTGTCAAAGTTTGGGCACACGGAAAGGCTCGTTTGCATACATTTGCATCCAATTAACACATCAAACCTCATGACTTGAAAGGGACGCCTTGTCAAGAAGTGCTTTGCATCTCTCTTTCTCTCTCTCTCTCTCGTACCCATTCTTTCTCTCTCTCTCTCATACCCATTCTTTCTCTCTCCCTCTCCTGCACTACCTCTCCTCTAACTCCATTATGAATGTTTTGATTTAAAAGAACAATTTGATATGTTGAACCTCTCACAAGAGATTACTTGTTAACGTTCTTGATGAGCATGTTCTCGAGCGGGGTTTATGTTTGTGTGTATGTGTGCGCTAGCACGTGTGTTTAAACAGAGCACACTCATGATGAAGGTCCTCTGTAAGTTTGCCCACTTAGACTATGTTTGGCCTCGCCACTCATGAGTGGAAACGGGAACAAACGTTTGTGCTGAAGCTTACTTGCGCCCCTTCTTTCCCCGTTGCGATAATTCTGCAATTTTCTTGTTTGCGTCTCGTAGCGGCACATGTGGAGGAGATGGGTGAGTGCGGTTGACTTGCGGAATTGCATTAATTTGACTCAACAACGATGTCAACACAAATCAGTCAGGCCTTTGAGTCTCCTGCAAACTCGCACTGAGCCGTTAAACAAGTGCCCAAACAATTAATCAACTTGTAATTACAAGCCCTATTTAACTGCAACTTTGCTTTGAAAAGAACCGTGAGCTTGGCAGTGAAGAGGAGGGGGATAAAGCTCTTTTGGTGCACATCCAGTGTCATCTTGCCAATAAATATCTGTATTTGAATGGACATTTTGCCTACGGTGCTTGTCTAATGACTGCCAATTGAACTGTTACTGAATTAATCGAGTGCAATATACTGGATCATGTCATTTGTACACTATAATTTGCACATTGCTCCATAGTGATAACCCAAGGCAGTTTATGTGAAGTATATTCATACAAAAATAGAGACAGATATCTTTTCCCCAAAAACAATGACAGAGAAAGGGATTTATACATACCATTAATGTCCCATGTTGGACAATTAAAAGCTCAAAGTGCTTCCACTGTGACCGTGTACCTAAACCTGCAGGCAAAGACTTCATTAAGGCTTTAGCCATCACGACCTTAATTGATCCAATTCTGTGGGTGTGGGAGGTCGTTAAACAGAGATCTGGGAGTAGAAGGCCTCCCCTCACCCTCGCAGGAACCATTACTTTGTCAGTCACTTGTGCACGCCTTTAGCATGAAAGATCACACAAATCATAACTGGCAGCAAATCGCCACTTCAACCATATGTCGGAGTCACGTGCGTGTCCCGGCAGTACAGGAGAGGCTGTCACATGGCAGGTCCTTTGGGTTGCGGGTGAGTGGGTAGCGGGGGAAAAAAAAAAAAACATTCAATTACGAGTGACAGGACTCGGCTCATATCCATGTCAGGCTTACAATGGCACTCCGTCAGGTAACTGAGGGGCGTTAAATCAAGTTGAAGGGGGAAGAGAGAGCTTCATCTAACTCCTGAGTCATCACCCTGCTGGAGGTGAGGAGCAAATGCACGGGTGTGGATGGGAAAAAAAATGAACACGACAGAACAAAATTTCTACAGAGAGAAGAACATGGAGGGCAATTGTTTTCCTTTTTTTTCTTTTTTTTTTTTTTTTGCTCCAACGGTCCCTTGGCAGTGTTGTGAAGTGAAGGTTTTGACGGAACACGGCATCAGGCATAACCTCCGTTGACGTGGTCACAATACGTCCTCACCCCACACCCACCACCACCACCACCACCACCCCAACCCCTTAAGTGCGCCCATCTGATATCATTAGAGGACATTTATTCCCCCTCTCTCTCACTGTTAGCTCACTTACGATGATTAATTACGTCAAGCTCCTTCTCTGACAACACGCCTCACTCGGGGGAGAGATCCTCCCCTCCCCTCCTCCGTCTCTCTGTCTCGTTCTATCACTCTTTCCTTCACTCCTCTCAATTCAATTCAAATTCAATTCTGCCAGCGCTCCATCTGCTTTCCTTGCCGCAGCACCCCTGTGCCACACCTAGCGAAAAAAAAAATATATACATATCAAGCGCCATGGCAATAAAAATAAACACAGCGCCACCTATAAACAACAGATATAGTCACGCCACTGCAGGTCAAAGTGACAAGGCTTTGTGTGGCAGGGGAAAGACTATGACACTGAAACAGGATAATGGTGTTGTGTTTTATGCCATTCATTCTACATATGTCAGCTTTTGTTTCCTGTGCTGTTCCTCGTCTGCGTTGATAAGCCCACACAGTCTTCCCTCACCACTGTGTCTTTCTTAAAGTACATGTCGGTCTGTCTCCTTCCATCTCCATGATCCATACCTCTGTTTCTCTCTCCATCATTGCCTCCCCTCGCTTCTCTTTTCTCCAAAGCATTTGGAATGCCTGTCACATATTCTTTCTATTCTGTCTCATAAGCGCAAGCACACCCACATCCATACACCCACAACCTCCACAACATCGACCCTCTCTTTTGAGTTTTAAAAGCACTTCACCGCATTCTTCAGCAGATGCTGTTGCTTGTATGTGTGTGAATGTGTGTGTGCGTACGCGCGCGTGTGTGTGTGTGTGTGTGTAGAATTTTATCCACCCGCCAAGCTGTGTGAACGCCCCCTCACACCCCCTACGCTACCTCCCTCTTTCCTCTCAGCCTGCCAGGCTGCTGCTGCTGCTGCCGCTGCCGTTCTCACCGCTAACGAACCCCCCTCCTTCTATCCAAACAGACGAAGACATGTGTCTGTGTTTAAACACGCACGCCTCAATTACACACACCGCGCACGCCGCATGCCTGTGTGGTGGTGGTGTGTGTGCGTGCGCGCGCGCGTGTGAGTGTGTGTGTGTGTGTGTGTGCATGTCTGTCCACTGTGTAAGTAATCCACTTAAACAGTCGGAAATGAAAAAGACCCACAGATGTTCTTCTTCGGTGCCAGCTGAGCTGCCGAGAGGAAGGAGGAGACCCGAGGGCTGCTTTTCCTTGCCGGCTTCGGTGGTCGGTGGATGTGGACGATGCTCGACGGCAGGCCGGCGCCAACTGCCTTGTTACGCATCGCCCGTGCCGGTGCAGAGGCGCCTCATTTAACGGCAAATGTGTCGTGTCGTTCAAAAGGGGCATAGCCTTGTGTAGCCTAGTGTATCCAGCCATGGCATAACATGGTAAAATGCTAAATCACTGCACTGCTACACCTAATATATCATAATAAATTTCAGTGCTGTTTGTAGCTTAATGTAGCATACCATAATACTGATGTACTACTGTTACATTATCAGAATATAGCAATATAATGATACCGTGTGCGTGCACAAGTGCATAGACTGTAGCGACAGCTTAAAGCTGTAGGGCAATAAACACTGCAAAACTCAATTGTATACACAGGCATTAGCATTAACATAACCTAGCCTTGTGAAACATTACACAGAGTAGACTGCATTAATGAGCATTAATGCAAGGCAGCCTAACTTAGGGCATATTGCACCCATTCATTGCCTTAGCCTTCCAGATGATACTATTTTTGGAAAACAAACACACACACACACACACACTTTTACTGCATACGTGAGTTTTACGTGTACCATGTACATATTGTGTGTGTGTGTGTGTGTGTGTGTGTGTGTGTGTGTGTGTGTAGAATACATAATAGGAATGGATTTACTAGATAACTGGCAGGCGGTTTCCTTGTGGGTTCTTATGCGGTGCTGCACTCGTGAAAGTGGAGGATTGGAACGGTGATGAGAAATCAAGGCAAGCGGTTCCCTGTAGGACAGGAGAAAGACGAGGATGGCGGCGGCTGCGTGGATTAACACACGTCATCAAAAGCTGACAGCATGGTGACAATTTAATCGCTGACTAGCTCCTCGTGGACGAGGGGGAGAAAAAAAAAAAACGAAGACAAGGAAAAAGAATTTTAAAAAGACAGATTGAGAACCAGCACATCCCCATCATTAATATGACTCATTTGTTCCTTTTCTCTTCATCGTATCCTGTTCATGTGGCTGTCAGGGTCCAGCAGATGGATTCACTGTATGCATTGTATGTGTATTTCTTTATCATTGGGGCCTAGTGTCCTTGTGCGCAGGGCAATCTCCTCTATCAGATTTGCTGCTGCATTGTGCCGAAAAATCCCATTTATTCATTAAATTCTCTCTCTTTCCTTCTCTCCCTCCATCTTTCACAGCTTATCCGTTCATTTCCTGAAAATGCACCTCTCCAGAGGGAGGAGGAGATGGTGACAAAGTCTCTGTATGGCAAAATACACTCTCTCAGATGTCTCTCTCTCTCTCTCTCTTTCTCTTTCTCACTTTCTCTCTCTCTCTTCTCTCTGCATGAGGACTATCACTCTGTTATAGATCTGAGTTGAAGTCTGCAATGTCTGAAGGATTGTATGTTGCCTTTTACTAACGTTACTGCACACTCACCAGGGCAGGTGGGTATTGAGACAGTTGCCTTCCCATTCAAGCCTTAAGCAATATTGACTGATGCAACCTCAAAGTTCAATAGCAAGCTACACTTCAACAGCTCTTTGTCTTTCACCCAGTTGCAGTGCTCTTGCCAAAGTAATTCACCAAAGCCCTCATGATGCACTATCAGAGGACTACATACTGTCATCCTTAATGTGGTTTGCATGAGTATCATGTGCTCAGAGGTCGATACAGCCTTCAGACTTTTCCCTTTATGTAGGTGGACATACATTGAGATGGAAATAAAAACCGGTACGAGTGGGTCGCAGGGAAATGCGGCACGCGTACTTCCCCGTCAGTGACCGTGGCCGCGGTTTAAATACGTTTCAGGCGAGTCGTTAATCACGTGATGGATGTGCGGCGATAGCGGGGCCAGTCAGCCCAACGGTGGCTGAGGGAGCCATAAACGGGAGAGGATCATTCAAAAAGCCTCCCCGCGTGAGCTGCCATCTATCTGCATCTGCTCACACTACTGCCCTGCTTCCCTCTCGCCTCGTCTCATCTCGTCTCGCGAGGCAACAACAAGAACAACAACAACAACAACAACAACAACAGAGCCGGAGGAGACGAGAGGCTGCCACAAATCTCCATCCCCCCCCCCCCCTTTTCTGTCCTCCACCTCTCCCTCCTCCTCTCTGTTCTTCCATTCCCTCTTTTTCCCATCCTCCTCTCTTCTCCCTTCTCCCCCCTTTCTCTGGTGGGTGGATGCCTGACAGTACCCGTCTCGCACCGACGGATGGCAGGAGGAAGAAAACAAAACAAAACAAAAAAAAAACAAAAACAAGATGTAACAGGAAGGGCGGGGCAAGTACACACTATATGTTAGCCACGCTGTTTGGAAAAACAAAGACAAAATCAAATCCGTGGCTCACAGAACACATGTCCATGTTAAAGACTATGGGCCTCTGCAAAATCCCATTAGTGTTAATACCTCCACTCTATTTGGATTTTTGTCTTCCTTTCCATTCTCTCTCTTTCTCTCTCGCCCTCTCTTGCTCCCTCCATCACTGTCTCCATGGCTGCCGTTCATTTTCTTCCTTGTTGTATCTGGTTGCTGCTAGTTGGTTTAGAGGCACACTGTTCAGAAGCAGAGTTGAGCTGAGCAGCACTGTTGAAAAATGTACTATGCTCGCAGACACTGCGTCCATCCCCTCAGAAATGCAATCAATCAATAAAGATAGTTTTTTCTTTTCTTTTCTTTTCTTTTTTCCTTTCTTTTTTTGCACCATGTATTGTCCACAGGTGGGCCAAGGAAGAGACGCTGATGTTGATGTCTGATCTACTTTCAGACCACTCTGGCTAACTCTCCCCAAACCCCAGAGAGAGAGACGGTGTGGAGGAGGTGATGGCGGTGTGTGTGTGTGTGTGTGTGGGGGTGTGCGCGTACGTGTGGGTAGAGTAAGGTGCAGGACGGGCTCCAATGCAGCTCAGAAGACTGACGAAATAACCCTGCACTGGAGTCAAGATGAGAAACCAGCAATTATTCTTTCAAAAGTAGAGCCACTCCAGTGAGAGTAGAGGAGGGGTGGTGGTGGTGCTGGTGGTGGTGCTGGTGGTGGTGCTGGTGGTGGTGGGTGGTGGGGGGAGGCACAGCTCTGTCGTGGCGTTTGTGGCTCGCCCAGTCTGTCCGCTCGAGCTGGATGTGTCTGTAATTATACCCTTGAGTACGGCTCCAGAAATCCCAGGGCTTTCATGCGCTTGTCACATTCGGGACATCTGAGCGAAAGTCTGCTAGCGTCAAGCGCTAATTTTGCCTTTTCTCTTCCTCACTTCCCATCTCGTCCGCGCTACCTTGCTCCCACTGCCTGGGCATCACAGCAATTAAGGACACAGAGTTTCCCCCTCACGGTGTCTTAGCAAAGGCACTTAAAATGATAGCCTTTTTTTATTTTAGTATGTGTTTCTCTCTCTCTCTCTCTCTTTCTCTCTCTCTCTCTCTTGTGTGTGTTGTCTTTTACTGTTAGTTTGTTTATTGAGAGAGCCATAAACATACAGTGTTCCCTAGTGAGATGAGTCTTGAGAGAGGGTTTTTTTTTTGGGAGGAACTTAAATAAGCAGGCAAAAGAGAATGCGAAAGTACATGGGGAGATACCTATTCCCTAAACACACACGCACACGCACGCGCACGCGCACACACACACACACACACACACACAAACACATACACAGAATACCTACAAACTACTCCCCGGACATTTACACACATACAGACATTGCTGAAATTGCACATGCAAACACATTATCAAACTTGCACAGTAGTACACTTCAACGGCTAACTCTCTCCTCTCGCTCTCTCTTTCTCTTTCTCTCTCTCTCTCTCTCTCACACACACACACACACACACACACACACATACATGCACATACACATACAGTAGCCTTACCTGCAGTGCCTGTGCACTCCTGCCACAGTTTCAATGATGAAGCACTCTCCTTCATTCAGGCAGAAGGCCAGGTCTTTGTCTTGGCAGCGCTTGAAATGATCCGAGCGTGGCGTTGGATTGGTGGGAGCTGCTGCGTGCAAAAAAAAAAAAAAAGACAAACAGAAAAAAGAGAAAGAGAGAGAATGTTAAAAAAACGACACGAGCCAGAGAAAAGGAAAGGGGAAAAAGGAGGGGATTTAAAAAAAAAAACAAAAAAACAAGACAGAGTGGGGAGAGGAGGAGAGAGATTAATCAGATGGGAATAATCAATCGTCCTCCATTACTTTCTCCCAGGGCTGGCGGATAAACTCACATTTAGCTCTATTTCAGTTTGTGGCAAATTGAACCCTGCACTCGAAGCATTACATGAAGTGCACACAAATGCCCTTTTGTTCCCCGCCATGTTGTAAACTGGATTCGGGGACGTGGGGATCAGGGGCAAGTCTGCAATTACACAAGGTTCATAGAGCAACATCTAAAACACACACACACACACACACACACACATTTGTTAACCAGTATTAACTATGGCTGGTGTCAAACACTTTGGGATTTAGCTGAAACCTCCTCCTCTCTGCAAGCCTCATTACACAAAAGCCGTCGACATGGTTGGTTAAGTGTCACACCGGTCGGCCCTGCGCACCTAACAACCAGAACAACAACAACGGCAACAACAAGTATTTTGACAAAGACAACAGTAGCAGCAGTAGCCATGGTGTCAACAACAACAAACAAAGAGAGGGGGAAGAAAAAAGAAGAGAGAAGAGAAAAGAGAGGAGGAGTAGAGAGGATGGTACTGGTCAGCTGTGTGTGGTGACTTAGCTGGAATGATGATGGATCGATAGTCAGCAGTGACAGGAGAGAGGCGTGCAGCTTCACACACTTCTGCAGGCTTCTAGAGTAAGCTCAGGGGGCTAAAGATGGGATTTCACTGTATTTGCGTGTGTGTGTCTGTGTGTGTGTGTGTGTGTCTGAGGGGACTGCTGGTGGGGTCAGTTAGTTTTAATGTTTTGGCTATATGTATGTTTGTATCTGTGTGATGTTCTTGACAGAGAGAGTGAGTGAGAGTGTGTGTGTGTGTGTGTGTGTGTGTGTGTGAGTGTGTGTGTGTGTGATTTGCATCCCGTGCTCTTGCAGTCATGCCGAGGCTGTGTCCTTTCGACAGAGCTGTGGCTGGCTAGGGCCCTAGTGCATTGATCCCTGTTAAGCTGACCCTGCTCTCACTCTCTCACTCTCTCTCTCTCCCTCTCTCTCTCTCTCTCTCTCTCTTTCTTTCTCTCTGTGTTCTGGCTGTTGCATGGCAGCTTTGTGCAGTTGCTGCAATGCAGGTGTTCTGCTTCGCTGAGCACACATGAGCCTCCAGCGCTGCCTCGCCAAAAGTCCAGTGCTTTTCGCGGCCAACGCGTGGTCACGCGCTTTGGCCATGGCATGCCGTGCCGTGGCATGCCAGGCCAAGGCCGCAAACAACTTTGCTCAAGTCAGCTCAGTTCAGTCGAACTTAACTGGGTCCAACTTTACTTGACAACAAGCATCTCGGTGCTACTGAAGTCAACCCAAGTCAGTAAGGCTGAACTTGACTCCACTCTACTGAGTAGCACTCTACTCAGTAAAACAACACCATGCAACTCAACTCTACTTGATATACCAACTGAGTAGCACTTAACTCAGTAACACAAGACAGTGCTAACTTAGCCTAACACAATGCAACTCAACTCTTTTTGACACACCAACTCTGCTACACGGGTGTAATGCTGATTATGGTGGAGTAGTGTACACTACACAGGGTGCCACTGACAGTTTTGCAAGATGGTGAGACTGTGTTTAATTTCATTTAGAGTGCTGTTGTGTTATTGTTTTATGGGGCCATTTTATGTATGCAGGTAGGAGCTGGCATTGCTTTTGCTACCAAGCTCATTGTCAAAGGAACCGTTACCAGCATAATAAAAAAGAAAGCCGTGCTGAAAGGGTGCTGCTCTATTTGCAATATATGCAAAGAGAACATTTCAATAATTTTTCTTGCCAATGCAGTGCACTTTATCTATTGTGTAATCACTTAAGAATAAAATGAGTGAATAGCAACTGTTGATTACTGTTAAAGGTACACTGTGTGATCTTGGTGAAAGATTGATATTATCTCAGATAACTGCTCCAGAAACAATGATGTTGATTAGCGTCTATATGACTCATGCTAAACCTCTATTTTTGCTTACCACTTACAGAGCAAAGGCTGTAATATCAAAGTCATTTTAGCAATCACAGAACAGAGAGCGAGATGAGCATATGTCATTTATAGAGTTAGTAATGTTCATTCATAATGTCATGTCAGAGATTAAGCTATTGTTAGTATATACACTACCAGAGCACAACACGGTCTCATTGATGTGACCTGTATTACTGTCATCTGTTATTGCTATATAAATATGCACACAGACTCTGGCTTTAGTTGTCCACTGTGATGATGGGTCTCCATGGGCAACACATGAATTATGGCTCGGGTAATTTCCCCTGCCACTGATCAAAGGTTAGTTATTTTTGTCCTGCATAGTAAAAAATAGAAAAATGGAACACAAACTCCAACACACTAGTTTGTGATTGCACGTGTGTGTCCTCCCCTCCTCTCTCTCTCTCTCTCTCTAGTCCTGCTATCAAGCCCTGGCCTCAATCAGCGGACATCTGTGCGTGTGTCATGTGACCAAGGGACAGTGACAGCCCTCGTCATCACCTATTGTCCCCCCAGAGCTTGACAAAGATGGCTAATGGTGTGCTCCTTAGTTTGATTCAGGAGGGGAAAAAAATGAAATAAATAAAAACTTTGCACAAGGCAGAATAAAGTAGTCCTTTCACATGACGAGCGAGCGAGTAGAAAAGAGAGAGAGAGAGAGAGAGAGAGAGAGAGAGAGAGATGATTGGGGAAAAGTACACATAATAAATGCATGACCCTGGATCTTCTCCAGGGAGAAGAGGCATTTATTGAATTAATGAAAGTGCAGATCGATGAAGGGGATCCTGATGAGCTATTAGAGAATCAGCTTTATTTTAGGACTGATCGCTGATGAGGTTATTAAAGCACGCGAGTGGGGAAATGGGGATGGGAGAGGGGACAGAACTACAGGGAATATCGTTCTCGCATGGGGGCTCCAGCAGTGTCATCTGTTGGCTACTTCTGTGGCCGATCGACGTGCCGCCTGAGAAGCCGTGGCAGAAAATTCACAAAAGCTCACAGGATCCGACCCCAAAGCGATGGCTAATTAGAACTACAGCACAATAAAGATTTCCTCTAAGTCCCAGATGTGTTGCCTTGGTTAAAAAGACAGCAGAGCTGTATCTTTCCTTTTTTTCATTCTCTCTCTCTCTTCTCTTATCCTGAGTGCAGGTTTAACATTTTCCAGTTCATACATTCATGTGCTGCATATTTGTGAGCACTCAATAATAAAAGCAAGTATGAATCGGAGGACGCCCTTTCGCAGTTCTCCAAGGACCAGTGGTTTGAAATATTTGACATCACAAAGAGCATTGTGGCTATTTATGCATACGGGCTTATTGGCACATTACCATGGTAGACCACTACACAATGGCTATGACTCACAGGGTAAAACATTTGGCAAATGACTGCTATTGGGAAGTCAGGACTGTAGTGCTATGGTAATCCTGGTAATGCATCATTAACCAGTGAACAGACTGGCATAAGACTACATCAAATGTTCCCTTCACAATATAAACGTCAGACCTGCTACATTTGACTTGTCTACATGTCTTATTTTGGAAATGTCACTTCCTGGGGCTGATGTGTTAATTGCCAACACTCCCTTGTTTTTGTCGACAAAAGAGAGGGAGAGAGATCCTCCCCTACTTCTCTCTCAACTCAACCCTACATGCATCCCCCCCACCCCCACCCCCCCACCGAAAATATCTCAGGCACCCCTTACCCATTCCCTCTGTGCTTTCACTTCACACACACTCTGCTGAAAGTGATTCATCTCAGCTCCTTTGAAATTAGCCTCACATTTTTTTTCTCCAAACACACACACACACACACACACACAAGGAGACGGACACACACACACACACACACAATCGCTCAAAGCAATCTACACCACTTAATTCCCATGATGAAAGTTAAGAAATAGCCTTGCAGCGGCAGCTCTGAATTGAATCATAACCCCCTCAGGGTCATTCAAACTGAAATCACACTGACATGGAGGTTTTGCACTGCCAGTCAGAAGCCATCTGACTTACTGAGACTCAGCCTTACAAAACTGGTGTGGGAAGGCACTTGCATATTTCGATGAGCCCTTAGCTAACTCTCTCAAACAAATGTAGATTAAAAGTGACTCATGTGGCCCTCATGAATGAAACATGTATGAAGTTGTTAACTGATATAATATTAAAAACACTGTGCATAATAACACCAAAGCAACAAGGACAATTAACATGTTTTTTTTGTTTGTTTTTTTTTGTGAGAGGGCAATTTAACAGGAACACGCCCCACCATTTGAGAACAACACTGCTACAATTCCCATGGTTCGAGTTAATTCTGTTTTGTGCGGGAATACCCTCTCCAAAATCACATCACAACAAAACCCTATTCATACGCTCACACTCTGCATAGTACAACACACACACACACACACACACACACACACACACACACACACAGATTCTGTCCTCAAAGTCGCCACAGAGACAGTGGTGTACATTAACATTTGTAGCATTTTCCTGAATGCCTCCCCAGTAATCAGGCTGCTCGTTAGAGTACTTTCTGTGCAGAGAGGCTCCTGAGAGACTCCTGGGAAAACTCCCAGTGTTTACAGCAGAGCACATCAAACGCAGCACATATAAAAGAGAAGAGAGAGACAGACAAAGAGAGAGACAGAGGAGAGGGAGAGAGAGAGAGAGAGAGAGAGAGAAAGAGAGAGAGAGAAAGGGTGCTATGCATCTGTCTCAGGAAAAGTGTAAGAGAAAAAGAGAGTGACCAAAGGCTGTGCATCTGTGTGTGAAAGTGAGAGAGAGAGAGAGAGTTTGAATGTGTGTGGTAAAGAGCAAATGAGTGAAGGAGAATGAAGGGGAGAGATAGAGAAAGCAAGAACGATGTATCTGTGAAAGAGGGGGAGAGAGAGAGAGAGAAAGAGGGAGAGAGCATTCGTATGTGGGTGACATAGAGAGAAAAAAAAAAGAGGGAGGAGAGAGAGGAAAAAAAGAGCAAGACAGTGTCCTCTGAGACTGCTGAGCTCCTCTTCCCAGCATGCAATTCTGCCCTCACTGTCTCTGCGCAGTGAACTTTCTATCTGTGCCACAATGCAAGTGAGTTACTGGAAATCATCTCTGGCCTGAGCCAGAATCACAGGCCTTTATGACACAGCCTTGAGTCTTTTATCGCGCATTAACCAATCACAGATGACTTCCTCTTATAAATATGAATTGTGCTTCTTGTCTTTCTCGTCCTCCTCCTCCTCCTCCTCGCACAAAAGCCTGCAAGCGTTTGCACAAAACACCTCGCTAACGTTCACGCTAACACCTCACAAGTTGACCTTTAGTATCGTCATAACAACTGCTACACCCGCCCACCCCGCCCGCCTCGTTCATTGCTGTTCTGCTGCCTCGTTGCAGGACATGTTTGAGGTCACAGTGCCAGGCTCGTGAGGTCAGACTGGGGAAGGTTTTAAGAGCTCAGGGACATGCAAGCCCTGCCCAGCTCTGTCCATCAATCTGCCTAGTCTGTCAGACACAAATGGTGACCAGTGGGGAGCTGGGAGAAGCCAGGTGTGTGTGTGTGTGTGTGTGTGTGTGTGTGTGTGTGTGCCTCTCACAACTAGGAACATAGCGTGGGCACTGGTTCACATGAACACAAAAACAGCATGCGTGCGCACGCACACACACACACACAGACACACGCACACACAAACATTTTTCCTCTACAAATCCCTTCACCACACATGCAGTTCTGCCACACACACATAAAGGTGCGCGCACACACAAACACACACACACAAACACACGCATACACACAAATAAACACTCGTCCATCCCCATCCACCCTCAACCCACCCCCCACGCACACACCTTGACAGCTTGTGATGGGTTTGTGCAGAGACATCTGTCAGCCTGTAAACACAGTAACAGTGTGGCCCGTCCTTCACCGGTCACACTGACAGACCCTGGGGGCAGAGTGGTGTGGTGTGTGTGTGTGTGTATATGTGTGTGTGTGTATAGCCAGATCCTAAACACAGCAGCTTTTTCCCTCCCCCCTGGCGAGAGCCTGAAATGATCCCTCTCTCCCTCCCTTCCTCCCTGCCTGCCTTCTCCAAAATAACAACAGATAGTGTTTACCTGGACATGTCTCACACAGGCAATTTCCAAGCTTTGGGGTGTGCATGTGTTTCTCTCTTTTTGTGTGTGTGTCTGTGTATGTGTGTGTGAATGCGCCCTGCTGTTCGAGCCAAGGCTAATTTTACATTTTTTTTTGCCTCCAGTAATGTTTGAATGGTTATGTCTTTAGGCTTGTATTGTTTGGCTGGCTGTGCAGTTCGCCAGCACTTGGCTGTTGCTACAGCCTAACAGGGCTTTTTCAGGGAGCAAATGAGTTAACCCTTCAGTTGAGGGATCTTTCCTCTCGCCTGCACCCAAGCAAACCACAACATTTCTGTAAACCTACCACAACAGAACAGCATTTAACAAAACACCGCTTTAGCGAGGCATGAGGGGGGATAGGGAGCTATAGTTCTCTTGAGAGAGTAGAATGAAATCAGGTACAGCTGGTAGGTGTGAGAACTACATGTGGCGGGGGTGATGAATAGAAACACATTTCTCTTCACAAACTACAGCTGAGATAATGAATGCTTCAGGCCCAGACGTGTTGCGCAGGTGACAGTGCACAGGTGAAACACGCAAATCCATACTGGACTACTTTATCACATTTATTACCGGGGTATATAATAACAGCTCTCACAGTGGGCACACTGTGTCGTACCGCATGTGATGTTAGATGCTTATATGTCATGGATCATTCATTATAGAGCATCTTTCAGCATAAGCACTCCAGTCAGCTGAGTATAGGTTTGTGTCGGTCCTAACAGACGCACTGCGATTTGTTGTCTCTTTCTTTTCTTCCCAAAGTATTTTTTTTAAAATCTCTTACATTTTCCTTTTTAACAGTAAAAAAGTCTTTCCCATCCCTTATCGCATTTTTTTCACCAGGCTGTGATACATCGTCATGACACATATGCTTGTCTGTGGAGACCTATAAGGGGTTTCTGCTGCCTCTCTCTCTCTCTCGCTCTCTCTCTCTCTCACACACACACTTTCTTTCTCTCTGTAGGTAATGTGTGTGAAGGCTGCTCATCCAGAAAGCATGAGGAGGCTAACAATTGCGTAACATATGTACGTGTGTGTGTGTGTGTGTGCATGTTGCCGAGGTATGGCTAGCGGGCAGCACAGGGAGCGATGTAGTCAGGGGAGACATCCTCGTCTGCTGACAGGCTGCCTAATGCAAGGCCAAACAAATGCATCTGTCCTCCTCCTCCTCCTCCTCAGCTAACAAAAACCTAAATTCGTGAGAGAGATAGAGAGGAAGTGAAAGAGAGGGGAGGGAGAGAGAGAAAGGGAGAGAGGGAGGAGAGAGAGAGAGAAAGAATGAGAGAAAGAGAGGGGCCTCTATATTTAGATAACCCAGAATAAGCTTCCCAGTATGAGGCAAGGGCCTGCATAATGATGGAACTCAGTCAACGACAAAGAGCTTGGCGCTGCCGGATCAATGCCGCAGATTGCAGCATGAAAGCTCCCCTACTCCGTTTGTTATGACATGAGATCGATCGGCTAATCTGCCCTGCCACATTCGGCCGCTTCGAGAAAAAAAAAAAAAATTGCTGCGGCTGCCATGGCATTATGTATATGTTAGAATAATGCGTGTCCATAAGCTTTGCAAGGAACAGTACAAGGTCAAATTACGTTGTGTCATGAAGGGATCATTTTTAGAAGGACCAAATTGGCCTCAGCGACTATAAACAAGGAGTAAAATGGCATCCATTCACATAAGGCAAAGTCATTCTGCTCTGGGACCCTCACCTGAAGGCGTCTGTCTACTTCTCTTGTTTAATTAGGGATCCATAGAGAACGACAGGGGCCCGACTGTTCCAGCTCCCTGTATTTGGTCTTCCCCTCAATTATTATTTATCTCGACTTAAACCGAACGGAGATTGAATCAGACAGGTGTGACTCTGCTTAATGGCATCATAAATTTGTGCCACTGTGCAATAAACAAGCTGGTCCCCAGGTTGTTTTTTAGCCTTTAAAGTGCCATGCCAAAGCTTTCCGCTAGCGCCATGTATTGATCTCAGTTTGTGAATTTTGATGAAGTCAGTGGAGTTTATATCTGCTGTGGGCTGCAAGGGGGATACTAAATGTTCAGCAAGTTTACATGCTATGGAATGTTCCAGAATAGCATGAAATGTTCCTTGTCTTGTCCTTATAAGGTAAAATGTTACATTGAGAGGGTATACTTCTGCAAAATGGTCTAGGCCTCAAGTATACTCAAGTCTAAAAAAAATATATTGAACTATGGATCTATTTCTTTTCCTTTGAGAAAAAAGTTGCAGCAAACACCATCACAGTTTTAAAAGCCTGTTCTTAGTCTATTTAGAATCTAAACTTTTGTGTATACCCAGTGGCATTTGGCATTAGACTGGGTTGTGCAACATGTTTCAGAAACCTTGTTTGTATCCATTCCTCTACTCTTTCATGCCCATAAATGACAACAAATTCCACTAAAACCTCCCAGGACCATAACTGCATTGTACATTGCTTTATGTACTGTGCATCACCAAGTATGTGGCAGTTCCTTTCATTACCATAAAAGACATAACAGTCCTGATGCTTAATGATGAAATGATGATGATGATACGTTGATGATAGGTTTGATTTTTCTCACTTTAAAACTACTCAGTTGTCTATTTGAGGATATGACAGATGATCAATAGATCAACTGTAGACATTCAGAAGACACTACTTATCTGTATTACACAGGGGTAAAAAGGCTCTTTTAAAAACCTAATTCAATACGATACAGGTACTTTATTACCCACAAAGAGTCTGATTTAAATTCACCACAAGGAAGCCTTAAAATTGTCAGTATCTGGTAGTTTAGAGCAATTTGATAATAGCAGTAGGTGAAAATGACTTAAACATGCTCTGTGATTTGAAATGACTTCTACTTTTGCTTATTGACTCTAAGTTACAAAAGAATAACTGCAAGAAGAAGTTTATTAACTGGACTCCAAGACTGCTGTCCCCGATAAGAGCATTGTTTGATCTGAACTGTCATTGATACTTGAAATGTTCCAATGTCAAATGTTTTCTTTTACTATTATATTATCATATTAATTTCAGAATTTCTAATTACAGTAAGTAGTAGTACACATAAGGGGTAATGTCTAATTACAGTAAGTAGTAGTAGCCTCCTATGCATTGATCAGTTGATGCATTGCATTGCATGTAATGCACTCAACCTTTGTAAGATTAGCCTGGGAGCAACAGCATGCTGTCTCTGTTTTCTGATAAACTAACAAACTTTAAGAGCCAGCTCAAGACATTTCAGTTCTAAAAGAGCTGGAGAAGAACCATATGTACTGAATTACAGGTTTCTGTGATAGAATGTCAGTTCTATTTTGAGGATCTTCATTTCCAAGAGGAACCAAGACAGGCACATAACAGGCAGACAACCCAACAGGGAGCGAGGGAGATAGTAATTGTCAATGCAACAGGAAGAACAGACTCCATTAGAGCCTCGGTATTCGACTTGCCGTTTTAACCTCCTAGATGTGATTCCCAACAAGAGTGGGAGACATCTGCTCTGAAGAAAAGGAGGCTGAGTGGATTTCACTTTCCTTATTCTCTTATTCGCTTTTTTTTTTTGTCGGTCTGACCGCCTTGCCAAAAGCTGGAACAGTCTCCTTAATTATTTCTACTACTCAAATGCATTAGCCGGGGCTGCGGCAGTGGAACAGTGTCCCGGAGTAACCCTACCACGCCTGCCGACCAGCCCCTGCCTCTGGGGCTGCAAATCATGTGCCAGTCAAAACATCATGCACACACACACACACACACACACTCACACACACACACACACACACTGAGAGACACTTGTAAACATATACTACACATCCTACACTACAACACGTACACAGACAGTGTTGGGGTGGGCGCGCTCTCACACACACACACACACACACACGGAGCTTGTTGACAGGTACAGAGGCAGCGTAGGCACAGTTGTAATCAGTATACATATCAATTATAATGCAGCAAATGGGCCCTGGGCGTCTAAACTGGGGCGAGATGAGAAAAGCCGCTAAACGCAAGATTAGTGGATGCTTTTAAGAAATGAGACAAATGGCGGGAGGGGTATCCATCCAGCTCCCTTTTGAGCGCTTGCCGAAGCCTTTTAGAAGCCATTAGGCTTATTACCTACGGAGTGTGTGACAATAGCTCTTAAGTGGCAGATGAGCAGATGAATATAGATAGGACAAATGCATTTTTAATGAGCAAGCATTTTTCGGGTAGCAATTTTCGCTGCAATTTTCCCGAATGGCAAGCGATGGGCGATTCAGCAGGCGGGTGCCATCTATCGCGACGTCGAGAGCGCGATGCCAAGGCAGTTTTTCAGACGCTGACAGCGCTATATGTTAACTACAAAGTCAGTGCTTTGGATAAGTACGAGTTGACCACTATTTACATTAAGTAAAGCACCATGGGCAGACAATTTGTTTGTAAATGCACCAAGAGATCTAGGCTCAGAAGTGATTCCCCACCCACTCTGCCCTGCAAACAATTTGCTTGACTTAATTTCTACCGACTGGGAAACAGCAGGCAGTAGAGATTACTATTATTATCTGTCATCAACTGACGTCAGTGCATCCTTACACCTAAAAGATGTCAGGGAGCCTTTATTCCGTAAGAGTAAGACTCATTTGGAAAATATAGAGGGCTTGTGAGGGAAACTATTTCAAGATGATAGGGCTCTCAACAAAAGGTGTACCACAGAGCTGTGCTCCAAATAGAGGGGTCCAGGCATGGAAGTGGCTCAGGTTTACTAAGCAAGCAAGTAAGTAAACTCCAGTCCTTAGAGTGCAGTGCAAAGCTGAGGCGACGGCAAAAGTCTGTCAACCCATCTAGTGTGGTGAGGGAAAGAAGCTGTTTGCCACAGCTTGAAGGGAGCATATTAATTGATATCGTATATTGTGTTAGCCACACAAACACAACACTCCTTCTGGGAGTCAGATTACACACCATTGTCTGTTTTTATGAGCTTCAGCTGCACAAGTGTGTGTGTGTGTGTGTGTGTGTGCGCTGGGGAGGAGGGCCCCAAGACCCACCAGGCCCCTGCTGTGGCCCCAGATGGATTGTCAGTTTGGCTGGTTATTCATCATTAGATCCGTCGGACGCACACAACAAACCTCCCACAGTCAACATGCCCCAAATGTCAGCCACATTTTTGTATTTCTTAGCAGCTCTCAATGTGTCTGCGTACCCATAGCGACCGCTCAGCCGCTCCCCGCTCTCTCTTGCTCGCACATTAACATGTCTAGAAATATTACATACATGGAAAACTGACATCTGCATTTAGTCTCCTGAACCGAACTTTCTCTCTTTCTTTCTCTACCTCTCTTTGTCTGTTGTACACAGACAAGGAAGGAAAAAAAAAACACAACAGCCAACATAAATACATTTATGAAACGAAAACACATCCACCCCGCCACCCATCACTTTGTGCCTAAGTGTGAATGTGTTTCACTGCAATGAAATGGGAGGTAATTAAATGGCATTTGGCGCAGGGCTCCGGCAGGCGCCATCTATCTGCATGAACGTTGCTTATAAGGTTAAAGGGCTGAGTGATGTCTTAGCTACATTTGGTGGCATGGCATTATCTCCTGTTCGCAGCGCCAAAAATGAGCTCCATGCACATCAGCAGAAGCCTCTTGCAAAGATCCGGCGAAGATCTGGCCCAGACGCGGCGTGGATGGGGACTGTGCCGGCTCAAAGACAAACTGGTTCCAGACGTGATGCTGTTTTAAAAAAGCATATTGGAGCCCGTGTTTCACCATTACGTGCCTGTCCCACCAAGTCACACCAAAATTTTTCTCCTGTGAGCTGCAAGTGGGATGTACGAAGGTCACCTCCACAGGGTCCTGAGGGGTAGGTTGATCAGTATGAACCTTGACCTCCGACCTTGCCCACCAGCGGCCCCCTAGAGCAAACCAGCTTCCTGTCAAACCCAGGAAATTGTCCGTGTGTCTGTGTCAGCGTGTGTGTGTGTGTGTGTGTGTGTGTCTGTGGCCTGCTCGGTGATGTGAGGCTATATTTAACGTCTGATGAAATATTCATCAGCAGGGGCTGTGGATTGGGGAGGATGTGCCGAGCCAGCACAAACACTTCAAATGGGAGAGAGAGAAGCAGGGATAAGATGGGTGGGCTGCTTGTCTGCATGCACTGATGTGCGCTGACAGCTTAAACCTGCATTTAATCAACAAACAAACCAATCAGTCGATCAACCATCTATCTATGTATGCATGTATGTATGTATGTATCTATCTATGTTTCTATCTATCTATATCTAAATATATGCCATGTTTTGATCAAGAGGGTATTATTATTCTTGTTTGTTTTGGCTGCACTGTCAAGGCATCATGCATGCAAAGAAGCGAATTTGTTGTTTTATTAATGCAAAAATGCAGAGATTATTTGCTTCAAAGACGAGAGCGCTCACTGCTTCCATTTTTCCCCCTGCCTTGCCTGTGTAATGCACCTAAATTAATTACGACTTCCCTAAGAACATCCGAGCTGTCACTCCACGACAAAGAGGATTTGCTCAGGGGGTGGGGTGGGGGCTGGTGTTGGGGGGAATGTAGAGGAGTAGTAAACTCAAGATTCCCATTGGAGATGCACACTTAATCTTGGCACAAATCAAGTAATTTGATTCAATCACTGGAAGAAATGCAGCCGTATTTATGTGATTGCACATTACTGATTCCCAAATGTTATCAGGAAACATCAGTCAGAGAGGGCTCGATAGAACAGAAGCGAAGGAGCATGCTGTTATGCTTGTTAGCTATAAGCAAGAAAGATGGCTAAAGATGGAGCACACTGATATGGCTCTAATTATTCTTGGCCTGGTCAGAGGAAACACCTGAATCCCAACTGGTTTCGGTTTCGTTTTTTTTTTTTTTTTTAATTTAAATGATTTATTTCTTACTTTAAGTCAAAGGATGTGCTGGTTCCTTCAGTTCCCAGGGCAAATCAAAATGCCTGTCTCTCTTTCCTCTCCTTTGCATTCCTCTCTCCTCTCTTTCCCTTCTTGTCTCACTTCCTTTTTTGGGGTTGCTGTGCCTGTGCTTTGTGGGAGGGTGTGTGTGTGTGTGTGTGTGTGTGTGTGGAGTGATTCAGCTGTGCGCGCCAGAGAGAGTGGCGCCCTGTCTGCGGCTTGATTAAGGAAACAGGGTGTGATGTACTGCTAGCAGGTGGCGTCGCAGTTTAATATGCATGAGAGCATGGGCACAGAACTGCAGCATCTGCATGCGGGCCCAGTCAGAGCTCTCTCACTCTGTCTCTCTCTATGTCTCTCTCTCTCTCAACTGCCTCTCCATTTCTATCTTACTCAGCCTCTCTTTCATTTCCCCCCCAAGAAATTTTCTCCATCTATATCTCCATCTCTCTCTCTCTCCTTTGCTCAGCCTCTCCTTCTTTCTCCCCTGATATTTCCTCCATCATTCTCTCTGTCTTTCCTCTTGCCCAGGCTCTCTCTTTCCCTCTCTCTCTCCTTCCCCCAAATCAATCCATCCCTCGCTCTCTCCCTCTACCCCCTTAAGCACACCACCACCACCACCATCACCTCCACCCCTGTCGGTCTGAAATTTCCTCCATCTCTGTCTCCATCTCTATTTCCCCCTGCCTGCCTGCCTGCTGGCTGGACTCCCGGGATATGGCACTGGGACTGGGCTTGGCCTGAGCGGGGAGCACACATGTATCAGGCCCCACTGACACACAGAATGAAACGGGATAACACAGGAACTGCAGGAAATTGAGCATGGTGACCCCGCTGTATGTCCAAATGGCAGCTGCCTGGGAATTCTGTGTGTGTGTGTGCGTGTGTGTGTGTGTACAAGAACACCAAACAGAAGAGAGCCTAGAGAAAAGAGCCTATGCTTGGGGTAGCATATGGTTGTTGTATCTATCAAGTCACAGTTTCCATCTATTGATTCATTTGCCTCGAGATGTTACCCATGAAACCACTGGTAATTAGCAGTTAGCCGTTAGCGCTAGGCTACACCGGGAGAGGCATTTGGCCGACCTACAGGCGTCCTGCTAAACAGGCCTGCCTGTCCTTCATACGCTCAGAGACGCTCCATGCATCACCTGTGCTGCCGTTAGTTGGCACGACTCTCCATGTAATTACTCACGAGGCTTTGGACGCCGATCAAAAGCTGGGATCGGGGCGCTTCACCTGGGCATTTTTCCCAACTGTTCTGCAGGCACTTTTGGCCAGAAGTGTGATGTCATTAGCCTCAGAGTGAGTGAGAGAGAGAGAATGAGAGAGAAGTAAAGTCACATGACGGGCACCCACCACACCCTGGCGCTCTATGCTCATGATCACGTTTGTACCTATAAATAGCAACTTAACAGGGCAGCATGAGTCACCCCATAACCCAGAATTCACGAAGCAAGCAGATTTACTTGAGTTAATACATATTAAGTTGGTGAATCAAACACAGTTTGCATTCTCAAGTTCAAATCAACCAGAGCACATGCACATGGTTATATGCATTGCATACATGAAATGCATGCTAAAGTCATATTAAAATAAACAAATACTGTGATAATCACATGAGTTTCCACCAGAATGTCCCTTTTAACAGCATGACCAAGCATAGTAACACAATTCACATCTAGTAGCGCATAGCAAAGAAAGGCCTTTCTTTCTAATTTCCACACTGGCGTGTGGATCTGCTTTTGAAAATGCAATATCTATGAAATCATCCACGCCGCTTGTCTGGACTGAGCCGCCTGCAGAGTGGGGTGCAGTCTGAGTTTACATCTCACTCACTCATTTATTCACTCTCTTTTTCTTCTCCTCTCCTCTTTCTCTTCCTTTTTTTCCCCTCTCATCCATCATGCATTTTCTTTATACAATCCATCAGCATTTGTGGAGTGGCAAATCTAAAACCGAATCCTGAATCAAACAGCGGCCTCGCTCGCTCAAATGACAGAAATGCCACCAAAGAAACAATGAAAATGCTCTTGATCCTTCAAAGTGTCTACGGAAAATCACAGGCATTGGCCCTCAGTTACAATGAACTGGAGAGCAAGATATGCCTTGTGTTTCATTTTAATCCAAAATTGTGCACATGTGTGATAACTGTTTACATGTGACTGTCTGCTTCCGCCTCTATAATTAACTATAATCAGCATGTTCTTTATAATGTGGATAGCGTTTCATCATACTACAGAAAGACTCAATTAAAAAGCTTGTATGTTTACATTGATATGAGGGGCAGTCATCAACCCATAAGATGACAGCCACGTTCTCACACATTTAGGCTATCCATACATAATTGTCGTTTTGTCTATGCCACGGTAATTGGCCAGATAATTGGAATTTACAGAAAATTACATCTTGTCAGTGTCTTGGAAAGATTGTGATGTTACAGCACCATATATTTTGCAGCACCATATATGTGATGATAACATATACGGTGTTGCAAAACAGTCACGCAAAAATTGCATCCGTTACATCTCTCTCTAGAGTTATTTTAACTCGAACCAGAAAAGAACAAGGGTAAGGGATTAGATGTGTTTAACCTGACTGTTTCAAGGAACGTTATGACAGCCGATGCATCGCCCTAGCATAGCACTTACCTGCATTATTTGATAGCGCATGGAAAGATTTATTGCTGTGTTGTTCCTCTCATCCTCTGATCCCTCCTTTAATATCTGTCATGTTTAAACTGCTTTGCCGTACGGCTTGCTTGCCAGCGAGCGCAAAGGTAGTTTGATAACGCTGCTGCAAAGCACATTTGAATTGAATTTGAATTCGGCTGAATCGAATCACACTGGCTGCAGTCAACTCTGGTAGCCTGCAGGGACGCACTGTCGCCCAATTCTCACAGAGTGATTCTTCTTTTCAACCCAATGGTTGGGTACACACACACACACACACACATCCACTATTCAGACAGATACACGAGGGGGTGGACATGCCTTCATGGGCACCAGAAACAGGATTACAATATGAGACCCTGTACATTCTTTCTCTCCATGTGTCTGTCTGTCTGTCTCCCTCTCTCTCTCTCTCTCTCTCTCTCTCACACACGCTCTCTTTCTCTTCCTCTCTTTCTTTTTCACCCCTGATCCAATCATGCGTACACATCCGGAACAAGAGTGAGGTCACGGCGCTCTCTACCCCTGAGGGGGGCCCCGTCACATACCCCAAGGCCACTGGCTCGGAGATGAACCAGCCATTCTTGTGTGTGTAAGTGTGTGTGTGAGTGGTCTGTACGTGTATGTTGTATATGTGTGTGTGTGTGTGTGTGTCAGGCATTTTGTTGTGTGAGTGTGCTGTGTGAGAGTGTATGTGTGTGTCTGTGTGTGTGTGTGTGTGTGTGTGTGTGTTTAACCTCTCTGCCCTCTTCTGGTGCCAGGCTTCATCCTGCTTAGCATTCAGCCCGAGGAGGAGGGCCCTCTGCCCGGATGCAGACAGGCTTCTTCTATCTTCATTCCCCTCCCTCTCTTTCTCTCCCTCGCTTCTCTCTCACACACACTCCCTCTTTCTCTCTCTCACTTCCCTTTTCTCACACCCCGTCTCCCTCTACTTCTCTCTCCCTTGTACTCCCAATCTCTCTCCCTCCCACTCCCTCTCTCTCTCTCCCTCCCTCCCTCCCTCCTCTCCCTCACCTCCTCTTTTTTTCCTCACTTCCTCTGTTTCCTTCTCCCTAGCACATAAACACACATACACACAGACATTCCACACACACATACACACAGACAGACACACATGCACACTCACTGAACACAGAATCACATACTGTGACACTAGGATTCTTATTTTTTGGTACGTGAGCGTGTGTGTCCATAGGTGTGTGTGCATTTCTCTGTGTCGGGGTGTGTATGCGAGTGTGTGTGTGTGTGTGTGTGTGTGTGTGTGTGTGTGTTTAGCAAGGTGGAAAATGAGTGAAATGACACATTCGGAAGTGGCCGCGCTGATCCAGAGAGTGCTCTCACGGATGCGGTGACTGCCGCCTGATGACGCAGAGTTGGTGGGATTTTTGCACAAGGATGGGGGGTTGGGGGGTGAGGAGGCAAATGGTCCTGAAAATATAAAGCCAAGCAGTCATAGGCCATTTGAATCTGTCATTTGCATGTCCGACTCACGTTTATCCATCTGTCATGGTAAATGCAGCACTGGCCATCAAATAGTCACAGGAGGGTTAATAACAGTGTGCCATTTCTTCCAGTCTTGTCTGAGTGATCACTGTCACTGTCAATTCACTTGTCAGAACTCTCTCTCTCTCTCTCTTTCTCTCTCTCAGCTGTCTATCCATCTCTTGACACCACTCAACAAAAAAAAAACCCTTTCATTTCATTTCAAATAAGCATAATATTAGCTCTGTTGCTTTACCTTTAAAACATGAAACTAAAGAAAAACAAACACCACATCTACTGATTAAGGTGGCATGCAAAACAATCCAAATTGCCAAGACCATAGATGACAAGGCAGCTACCATGTCTGCATTAGTGCCTCTCTCTCTCTCTCTCTCTCTCTCTCTCTCTCTCTCTCTCTGTCCCTGCCTGTCTGTCTGCCTCTCTCTCCTTCTTGATATTTTCATTACTGTACTGCACTGAAATGGCAGACACACACACACACACACACACAACACACACACACACACACACACACACACACACACACACACAAAACACTCCACCCTGCCTCACATTCATTTGCACATAAAAAGCAAGTTCAGGCCTTCACATGCCGCTGCAGCACTAATGCTCTCCCTAAGAGCTTGAGTGTTGGCTAACGTAGCACAAACGTTGCTACACATCAGGCAATGCATGCTGATAAGGATTCAGTCCACTCAACATGTGTGCAGAGCACACAGTGCCACACGAATGAATGATTAGCACATTCATATATTAAACGTTTACAGTTACCATGAAGCTTACGGACTGCAGCTGATGCCTATAGTGATAGTTTTCACTGGCTTTTAATTACAGAAATGATTCCATGAGCATATGCGTTTCACATTAGAGGCATGGCGGAAGCAGACGTGTTTAGCATATTCTACTCTCTCCATATGGTCACAGCATAAACATGTTCATTCACTTCTTGTCTATGTCTCTCTCTCTCTATCTCTCTCTCTCTCTGCCACTCTTTCTTTCCTTTTCCACATGTATTACAGGGCAATCAGGCACAGAAGGCAGAATACTGTACAGATGCTGATAGTACTTCGTAATCTTTCGGCGACAGAGAGTGAGAGAGAGAGAGAGAGAAAGAGAGGCTGAGAAGAGAGGAAGGAGGGAGAGCTTTCATATTGAATAAGTAATATTTGCAAGAACAATCTGTTCTTTAGTGACTCATTCTTCAAAGAAGAAGTTTTGGACATCTCTGTCAGCTGTCTTTTTTTTTTGGTTTGCTTTTTCGAGACTGGTGAGTGGAGTCGAGTGAGTGCCTCCTTTTTGTTCCCACCTCAACCCAAATCACCACTTTAATAGTGAGTGCCTCTATGCCCCCCCCCGCCCCTTACTCCCCCATGCCCCATCTACTCCCCACCCTTGTGAAAATGGGCAAGAATGCCATTCTAGCTCTCCAGCTATGAGAGACGCAGGCGGGCTAAACTCACAGTCTTTTGCTGGTGATGGGGGCAAGGCAAGAGCCATAGGGCATGAGGGTCCTTTCAGAGAGCACTAGCTTGGCAGGTGTATGGCCCAGGAGCACCAGGCAGAAGTATAAAAGAAAGAAAGAGAAAGAAAGAAAGAAAGAAAGAAAGAAAGAAAGAAAGAAAGAAAAAAGGAACTGAATTTAAGAAAGAGAGTGTGTTAAAAAGAATAGAGAATGGCTAACACGGCTTCCTGTGCTTCTGAAATCACCTGGTAGAGGAGTCATTTGGACACGTTCAATTGCTGGCTTCTGATCCAGACACAAAAGAGCCAAGCTTAGCTTCCTGTGCGTAGGAGTGAATGTATCCCCACAGCTTAGTACCAGACTGGCTTTTTCAGTTCAAACTGATCAAAATGTATTAAATATTTGTGTCTGAGGTGAACGTTGCTTGCAATGAATTGTGTAACATACATGTCAGCTTGTTGATTATATATTGATTACACGTTGATTCATGCCCTAAATATTCATTGTATTTATTCAGTATGGGAGTACCACAATGTAAAACCCAAAGGGTGCAAATTTTAGTCCTCTCACAGCTAATCCAGTCTTTCTCTCTCTGTCTCTCTCTCTGTCTCTCCCTCTCTGTCTCGCTCCCACCATATTTGTCTTCAAACACCTCAGGTCCTGACCTCTGTCCTATGAGGTTACCCAGCAAGCCTTAATGCGATGCTTGGCATAGCACTCCGGGCTATGAAGCCTCTTATGCCTTCACAATGACAAATTGGCAGGATTAGCACCCCGCGCCCTTGGGGATATCAAAGCCGGCGCGGCCTTGGACCGTGGGGCTTGCCGAGGCCAACCAGCACTACTGGCCACTGGCTTGGCCTCCTCTTCTCCACCGCTCTCGCCCACAGGCAAATAGAAACTCGGACCATAAAATGAAAACAGTCAAGCAGTCGTTGTTCTTGCCATCGTTAATCTTGCATTGACGGTGATTTTCAATGGCAGCTCCAAACCCCACCCCCCCCCCCCCCCCCTTCATTGTTATGATTGCTGACAGTGTCACTCTTAGCGTCGAGCTCCATACACACATACCAAGACGTCCATTTTATGCCAACCCCAACCCCCATCACCGCTGCCACCACCATCTCTTCCTCTTCTTTTATCCCCTCCTCCTCCTCCAGTTTCTCTCCTCCACCTGCGCTTCTGGGCTGCCACATAAATTGTTAGGCTATTATCGATCACACCAGGCCTAATTAAGGGAGCTGGGGAATGGAAACATTTGTAGTGGCGGGCCTTGAGGAATAGAAGGTGGAAAGCCACTCGTTTGGGGTGGGGGGAGTAGAGTGTAGAGTGGAGTGGAAGCAGAGGGGGAGAAGGGTGGAGGGTTGCGGGTGGGTGGGTGGGGGGGTGCAGGGGGAGGCATTGGCTCGACTCAGTACGTCTCCTGTGTAGCGGCTGAGCGATTTAGGGTATGATGACTGGCAACGGCAGCCTGGAAATTCATGACAACAAATAGTCATTCCACGCTTGTTAGGGTCTCATTTCCTGGCTTGGTCAAAGCGGCAGCCGTGGCGGGTTTGCTCTAGTGCCTACTCTAGCTGAGATTGCCCCCCCCGCCTTCCACACACACCTTTCCCCTCCACAATGGATGTCAGCGGTGCCCTAGTCAAGGTTAACAGAGGAAGATAGTCTTTGTTCCAGTGGTATGCCAACACCAGCAATAAACCCTCCACCCCATTGTTCCCCATGGTCTCTATCATTGACATAGTTTTCTGCTTCACTGCTCTGCTTATATTTCTAACAGTTACCTTATGAACACAATGCATTTCCACTCCGTTGATCTACAACCAGTCCTTTAAATGGTGTCGCCATCTGTTCCCATCCACTATCAATCATGCGTGCATCATGAAATCTTATATTTATCATGTAGGCTGCATGTATGCTAATATGTTCTCTCCAGCACCATGTATGAATATAAATTCGCCCCCCCGCCCAGAACCTCTCTTAGTGTTCTGTCTTTATAACCAGGTGGTCTCCAAGTGGATGGGTTCTACCCACGCACTCGGTTCTAGTTTATGTTCCTTCTAAAAGCTAAAGTTTTTTTTCCCCCTACTGTTGCCTAAGTACTTGCTTGAGGGGGTCAGGCAGTGGGCTTTTTAGAGTGCCCTGAGACAACTACAATTGTTATTGGCTCTATATAAATAAAAATGTATTGAACCAAACTAAATTGAATTGAGTGTGATGTGTAGGTGCTTGAGGCCCCTTGCACTCTTTCACCCTCTATCTAGCTCTTTCTCTCTCTCTCTCTCTCTCTCCCCTCGGCTCTCTCTCTTTCTCTCTCTCTCTCTGTTTTCTTATCATCAGCGAGCAAAAACAACATGGCATTTATGTGATGCACAGATCAGTGCATAGCCTCCATCCATCCTAGTATTAAAGAGGCGGAAGCATAGACTGAGCCACCCCCACCCGCTCTCTTTGTATCTTTCTCCCTTTCTTCCCCCTTTCTCTCCCTTTTCTGCCCTCTCCTCTCTTTCTCTCTCTCTCTCTGGCAGGCGGGTGTATGCTGAATGCACAAAGCCACCTGGAGCGATGGCTAAACCTGAGAGAGCCGCATCCCTGCTTGCCAAAGGATAAACCAGCATAAATGCTCTATAGCTTCCTCTCTTCCTCCACCCCTCTTTCCCTTCCTCTGGCTCTCTCTCTCTCTTCCATCCGCTTTTCTCTTCTCCTCTTTCTGTACCAGCTTTTAATTTCAACCCCATCCACCCCCACCCCTACCCCACCATACACACCCCACCGCACCCTCAACACACACACACACACACACACAAACCCTCTCTGATAGGTTACGCTCTACTGCAGACAATTCATATAATTAACCTGTCAACAGGATCAACCTGAGCTAGGTGCCTTCCTGTCCAATTTAATATTGTCCCCAACCATCGGGATGGCTTTATCTAACTTGTGCACACTCATTCTGAAAACTGTTCCACCCTCTCTATTTGTACTTGCACACACACACACACACATACACACACACCACCTCCCTCCCTCTCGTTTCATTCAGTCTATCCTGATCTCTTTCTTTCATCTTCCTCTATGTCCCTCACTCTCTTTCATTCTTTGTACACTTCTATCCCGTCTTTCCTCCAGGTGTCATTCCATTAATAGGAAAAGACTGGAATTGTTGGAAATCAATCAATCAATCAATCAATAATCAATAATGCATCCAGACCTCTCAACCCTCTCTGCTAATCAGCGAGCGAACTGCACTTCTGTGCCGTACTCAGAGCGCTGTCAACCTGCTTTTGTCACCTGTGTGAATGCCACACTAGAATGCACTACAGTGTATCTCAGACAGTAAACGAGTCGCCGCGATGGGACGTGCTTCATGTAAAAAGATGATAGTGGATGTGTGTGTGTGTGTGTGTGTGTGTGTGTGTGTGTGTGTAGTGAGGTGGTTTGTGTCAGGGAAAAAGAGATGAGAGAAAGAGAGAAAGAACGGTGGAGGGAGAGAAAAGAGAGATTTCCCAGGCCACAGCCACGCGGCGAGGCGACGTGGGCGACGATGGCAGCAGCGTCGACGCGCTGACGTACAAGCAAACAGAACCGACGGAGAACCATTCTGTTGGGGCTAAGACTGATGAGAGTCTGGGGAGGGGTGCGGAACCTGATTAAGGCTGTGGAGGATATACAGACACAGAGGTAGAGGAGAAGAGAGAGAGAAAGAGAGAGAGAGGAGGGACAGGCAACAGAGGAGGGAAATTAGCGAGTGAAAACAGAGGCAATGACGCGTGAAGGAGTCGCCTCCCACCCATCACAAACAGACACATACACACACACACACTCTCTCTCTCTCTCACCGACCCACCCACCCACATGTACACGCTAACTCACACCAAACACTCAGTACACACACACACACCACACACACACACATGCGCACACACACACGCACAAGTGAATGATGGTCCTCTCTCTTCCTCATTCTCTTTCTTGTCTTCTTTTCCCCTCTTGGCTCAGTGCAAATCAAAACATACAGACACACACGCACACACACACGCACACACAAACACACACACACACAAGCACAAGTAAATGATGGTCCCTCTCTCTTCCTCATTCTCTGACTCTTCTTTTCCCCTCAGTTCCCCTCTAGCTCAGCGCAAAGCAAAACATACAAACACACTCACACACACACACACACACACATACATCCACACACACATCCTTCTGAGGATGCATGATAAAAGGATGACAGACAGCGTGAAAAGAGAAAAAGAGAGGAAGAAATAGACTAAGAGAGAGAGAGAGAAGGAAGAGGAGGAGAGCTTTCGAGAGGGACAGACTGTAGGGCTCTGTGATGTGTGTTTTGCTCTGAGATGGGGGCGTACGTACATGCCAGAAGACCTCCCAGAGATGCACTGAGCGTGGACTCAGATACTAATGATATGCGCTTAGAGTCAGTTACTAATGGTATGCATGTGTATGTGCGTGTGTGTGTGTGTGTGTGTGTGAGAGAGAGAGAGAGAGACCGAGAGAAAGAGAGAGGGAAAGAGAGAGTGAGAGAAAAACAACTGTCATGAGTAAACATGATCCAAAAGCGCAGCTCGCAACTTAATGCACACACACATACACACACACATGCAAAAATAAACACGAACATAAGATACATGTCCAAGCAGATACACTCTCTCTCTATATACATAAGTGCAATAGCATGTTTGTGGCTTTTCATACTGTTTACAAACACAACTGTATGTTATGCATGGGCAATCAGTAAGATAAACATGAACGGAGGCTTAAACATAACTGTGCGCAGATCTTGCTTCACAGAAAAGTGAAAGTTCCTTTATACATGGAATGTACACCTTAATGTACACCTTAAACACACACACACACACACACACACACACACACACACACACTCCCATTGAAAACATAGAAAGTACTATCTCTCCACACACACCTGATTCCACTCACACGCACACACACACACACACACACACAGACAGACACACACACACACACACACACACACACACACACACACACACACACACACACACACACAATACATCTGTTTGTGATTATTAGCAGTTGAGTGACACTCCCTTGTGCCTTTAGGCAGGCAGATTTTTCAGCAGGAGATGATTGGGTGGGGGAGTGGAGGGGAGCCCAAATACAGCACACCAGGAGGAGAGAGGAGAGCAGAGGGGAGGCCGGGTAGGATATGTGTGTGTCTGTGTGTGTGTGTGTGTGTGTGTGTGGGTGTGTGTGTGTGTGTGTATGTGTGTGGGTGGGAGGGGAGGGCTGCTGACGCAAGCAGCATCATCATCATCATCATCATTACCACCATGATTACTCTAACCTTTGGGGGAAATGTGTGTGTGTGTGTGTGTGTGTGTGTGAGTGTGTGTGTGTGTGTGTGTGTGTGTGTAAGGGTGGGGTGGAGGGTGGCACACAGGAGAGGAGTGTTTAATTACATCTACCAGGAGAGCTTGGTTAACCTCGGTGACTGTGAAGCCATTTGGTAAGACTAAGGCTTATCAGTCTTTAAGCCATGGGAAAACATCAAAGATGCACTGCTCAACATGAATGTCATCTCTCTCACTCACTGTCTCTCTCTCTCCTTCTCTCCTTTCTCTTTCTACATAACAGAAAGACAAACAGAAGTGCATGTGTATGTATGTGAGTGTATGAGCGTGTGTGTGGTGTGCGTGTGTGTGTGTGGTGTGTGTGTGTGTGAGACCCACTTCCCCCTTGTTTGAGACACACGTTATTGCTACACTGGTCAAACTTAAGCTGTTGTGATGTCTCTGATGGTGCAATTTCAGCACCACTTTTGTGGACAGCGCCATTCTAGGATCGGCACTTCATCTCTGCAAGCCCATTCAGGCAGCTACCTTTCAACTGAGCCAGATGACAGAGTGGAGAGGGAGAAAGAGAGAGAGAGAGAGAGAGAGAGAGAAGAGAGAGAGAGAGAGAGAGATCAAATAGACAGAGAGATGAGAAAGTGACAGACAGAAATACATTGAGAAACAAAAAGAGAATGAGACCAATGCTCTTAACAACTGTCCTGGTAATAGTATATCTACAGTCAGCTTCACTGAACTGAACTGGTATCAAGAGAATGACAGAGAGAGAAACAAAGAAAGATAGATAGAGAGAGAGAGAAAGAGAGAGAGAGAGAGGGAGGGAGAGTTTTTTTCCCCTCCATGATTTCCACAACCAATGTGAACATTAGGTTAAACGGCTGAGGTTAACCAAACTCCTGGTGGATGCAATTAAACACCACTCACACTGTCCTGATCCTCTACCAGAAAAATACAGTGAGAGAGAGACAGAGAGGTGCACTAGGGGAGGACTGAAATATAGATGTCAAGGGTCAAAGACCACACAAATGCTGATGTTCAAGATGAAGAAAGGAGAAAGGCAGCATAAAAAAGAAAAGGCACAACATCAAAGAGTCTAGTGTCTGCAGCTGCCTTCCCACAAGCCACAGCGAGATGCTAGTTGGCCCGCATGGGATCCGGTGCTGACAGGGGCCACTGACATGACCAGAGATCGGGGTGTGGGTGGGGGTGGGGGGATGATCTGTTTGTTGTTCATCGCGTCTGACAAGGAGCACAGCGTCAGTAACGCTGGGTCAGCACGGTCCTGCTCATCCCTTATATGCCGTGATCCTAGGGAGAGACACACACACACATACACACACTCTCTATTCCACACCATGACATGAGAGTCCCTCCAACTGCCACCTCAGCAGTCTTGCGCAAATACACATGCGCACACGCACACACACACACACACACACACACACACACACACACACAAAGACACTGTCATACGTGTTTAAATGTTCTGACATCTTTACACACATATATGCAGACACAGACACCGCCTCGCACATAAATAACCTAAACCTGCTCACTCAGACACACACACACACAGACACACACTAACACACAGACACATACACACACACACACAAGATAGGAACAGCTGACCCTAAGTCAGACAGGAGAAGTCCTCTGTGCCACCCCAGCCAAAGTGACAGCCAGATGCCTGCAGTCACGGTAACCGCTGATCTGAGGACAGGGATGTGTGCTTAGCAGGAGGGAGAGAGAGTACAAGACGGGGGAGGAGAGAGAGAGAGAGAGAGAACGAGTGAACACATATGACAGGACAATGCCAAGGGGAAAAGAGGAAGACCATGAGGGAAAGGAGAGACAGAAAAAAGTGTATGTGTGTGTGTGTGTGTGAGAGAGAGAGACAGAGAGAGAGAGAGAGAGAGAGAGAGAGTGGAGGGGGCCAAGAGAAAAAGAACTGACGAACTAAACAAAAAGAAAGTACAGTGACCGCCATACGCCCTGAGCCAAAGCACTGCATGGGGTCCCACACAGAACAGGTTCCAGATCAGCCTGAGAGAGAGAGAGAGAGAGAGAGAGAGAGAGAGAGAGAGAGAGAGAGAGGCATAGAAGCATGGAAACACAGAGGGAGGGAGAGATGGAACGGCTCAAAGAGGACCATAATGAATGAGGGAGGGAGGGATGGAGGGATGGAGAGAGAGGGAGAGCAACAGGGTTTACTGAGGTGGATTTACACAGCATTCTCTTGGCTTCATTTGGAATTTTCATTTATTTATTTCTTTTTTTTGAACTTTAAGCTTTGTGTTGAAAACAAGCCAAATCCGGGCATGGCTTTGAGGACAATGCTACCGCTGCTGATGTTACTGCTGCTCTGGAGCTCATCTCTGTCCCTGGTACTCATAAATCCCACTTACGGTGTGTGTGTGTGTGTGTGTGTGTGTGTGTGTATGCGTGTGTAGGGGGGTAGTGTTTGGGGTGCTGAGGAACAGATGACCCAGTCATTTCCGTCCGGAGAGAACAGTAAATCACCTCTTTAAAAAAAAAAAAAAAAAAAAAAAAAAAAAGCTTTGCCGGCCCAAATCCGGCCCGCCTCCTGCCCACCTCCGCCCAACCTCCCCCAAAGCCCTCGCCTCTCTCCCCAAACACTTGGGGTCTGTGCGGCAAATGAGTAGATATGGACTCGCCTGGAAGGTTACAGAACTGTCCTTTTTTTTGGACGGAGGTGTGTGTGTGTGTGTGTGTGTGTGTGTGTGTGTGTCTGTGTGTGTCTGCAGGAGGGTGATGTCCCCTTCACTTTCATCACATTACCTCCCCTTTTATGGAATAATTAACTGCACCTCTTTTTTGGGCCTCTTCTGTAATCTTTCTTGTCCTTCTTCTGGGCCTAATTGCTCTCCTCTGTGCTACATCACAGCCAGTGCCACTGCCTTTGTAGACTTGACTTTGCAAGAGTCTTGCCTGCACCAACTCCTCACACACACACACACACACACACACACACACACACACACACACACACACACACATAGATACACGAAAAGACCCATTTGGGTTGAAGACAGACCCCCCTAGGATGTTCCCTAACCTTTCTCTGAACTTGCCGACTGATGTTCCACCCGCCTGCCTTCCCCAAGGGCCCCTGAGTAGAAAACAGGGTCTGGGGTGGACAGAGGAGGAGGCAGAACTTACAAACAGAACTGGAGCGCTTTCAAACCCACATACACCCTTTACACATTTCCATTAAGTACAAAATAGAAAAAGGAGCCTCAAAGTTCACGTGAAATAGAACTCATAATTGTGCTCACTGGGCATGAAAAGTTAGGCTCAGCAAGCGCTAATTGCTAACTCTTGATCGCAGTAATGGTAAAAGCTTGACTGTGAAATGAAATTGCAAGACTCTTCAGCTATTGGTTGCAGTGCTACATCAATAGATCATCGGTCCACTCTACGCTATTCAAAGACTATACTGTACCATCACAGAAATGATTAATAAAACTTCACTAAAATGCCTTTTCAGGACAAAGAGGAAACGCTGTTGGAGAACATTCATAACAGACCATGTCAAAGTACACGGCATCTTCATGCTGGTCAACTCTACCCTACGAGACACATGACACCATACCATCACCAAACAACCACTACAAAAACGAGTAATACACCCACGAGAGCGATGACAATATGCTGGTGTGCCGATACAAGCCCACGTCGCTATTCATTGTCCTCTTATTGGTCACCAGCAGCCCACCAGACAACACTTAACTGTCACACAAATACAAATACATTGCAAAAAAGACCATGGAAGGCTACTGTGTGGCTTCAGTGACCTTGAGGCTGCTGTCTAACATGCCCGAATGACCGTAAAGAAGCCCACAAATAGGGAATAAAGAATATATAAAGAATATAGCTCTCAGTTTCCAATCCCCATCCAGTGGTGGGCAGACACTGTCGGTGGCGAGTGACCCGTGCGCTGGCCTGGGCTGGTCAGAATATCTCCCCCCTCATAGCCACTGATGTATGGTTCCTCCAAAGCCCTGCTCTTCTCATCAGCAGGGAGGAATCCAGGCTATATTTCATGGCTGGGCACTTTTTTCACAGCACATCAAATGATCCCACTATTCAGTCACAAATACCTAGTGTGTGTGTGTGTGTGTGCGTGTGTGTGTGTGTGTGTGTGTGTGTGTGAATACATGAACATTGAGCCTGAGTCTGTTTGAGAGTGTGTCTGCAGATCTGTCTGTGTCTGGGAGTCAATTAGAGTATTGTCATGATTCACAAGGCCACAGTGACACCAGCGTGTTTATTCATCAACAATGTCACTGTTCACTGAGTTTACACCGAGCCTGTGTGTATGTGTGTAGATGACATAGTATTTGTGCCTATGTGTGTGTGTGTGTATTACTTTCTGTCTGAGCCTGGATGAGTAAAGGCTTATTCCTGTGTGTGTGCTTCTGTGTGTGTGTGTGTGTGTGTGTGTGTGTTTGCTGTCTGAGTATTTGCCTGAGTGTACTCTTGTCAAAATATTTACAATATTATTACAGTCCAATTCCAGGACATTTTAACTATATAAGCATCTGCATCTGTCTGTCTTAAGTGACAAAATATAGATGGTGTCAGCTGTACCCTGTCAGCTGCCCTGGAGACTATTGGTGAAATTACATACCTAGCTGACCCCAGGACAGCTATATCTGCAGTGTTGGAGTGATTGCACCTCAAAAGGACAGAGAGAAGGGGTCAATAGCAATTACAGCCATCCACATAGCTATCCATCTCAATCACCATGTTTGTGGATGACACATGAGCTTGTGACTGATGCTTTGCTGACACTGGTTATATTTGGGTTTGCAGAGAGAATGGGATGATGTCTGGCTAGCAGTGGAACATGTGTGTATATGTGTGTGTGTGTGTGTGTGTGTGTGTGTGCGCGCATGTTTTTTTTTGTGTGTGTGTGTCTTTGTGTGTGTTGCGAGACCAGTGATTTGAGGCCATGAATGAGTGCTTCCTCTGAGCATGTGATGAGGACTCTGCTTTCGCTGCTGGCTAACTGCCAATCAGCAGCAATGCTTACAGCCTTTTACCTGAAGCGGAGTCTGCTAATCACAGATTCTCTCAAACACACACACATACACACACACACACACACACACACACACACAAATGTATTCCCACAAATTTATTCTAAAGTGCAAACATGTTAACACAGTACGAGTGCATGTTTCTGTAATATAGGGAAGGATACGGAGTGAGAGAGCAGTGTAATGAGTGAGAGATACAGAACGAATGAGTGAAAAAGAAAAAGAAAGAGAGAGAGAGAGAAGGAAGGAAGGAGGGAGGATAAGGGGGAAAATAAAGGGGAGAGGCAAAAAACTGCATTCACTGCAGAGCCAGGCTATTTTGGGCTCCCTGGAAAACATGCTGAAGGAAAAAAAAAATGTCTCCGATATTAAATTTCACTGGAGGGGTGGGAGCCCAGCAGAGAGATAGAGATAGATGGGGATAGGCAGATGATAAAAGGAGGTGAAGGGGAGAAGTGATGGAGAGAAAGAAAATACACCTCTAAGAAGATCGTAGGAGAGAGCAAAAAGCCAGATACTGGAGATATAACAGGCAACGAGAGCAGATTCTCCAAAACAAAGAAATGAGAGGAGAAAGAGAGAGAAATAACCCAACAACGAAGTGAGGGAGAAAAGTGTGTGTGTGTGTGTGTGTGTGTGCGTGTGTACATAGTGTGTCCATCGAGAGCAGAGGAGAGGAAGAGAAGAGAGAGCGAGTCACACTTGAATTGTCTCATCTCGAGGCCGTGGAGAGGATCATCAGACTGGTGGGTGAAAAATGACTGCACTTCTCCTTCTCCCTCTCCCCCTCCCCCCTCCCCACCCAAGGGCTACGACAATTCCCCCCCACCCTCCCCGTCCCCGTCGCCTTCCCCTTCACCACTTTAATAAACTGGAAGTGTGCGATAGCCCAGCCAGATATACTGCCAGAGTGTTAATTAGAGACGAGCCTTTATCTGGGACAGCCACTCACAAGCCGGCTGGCCTGTGTCGCATTACCGTAAAGCTTGGTGTATTATCCCCCTTCCCCACTCAGCCCCTGCAGGTCTGTCCCTGCGGAAGCGTGAACAGATCGACACTGGCCTGCAATGTCAATAGCGTGGTGGTTTTTCATCGCTACACTCAGACAATCACACATATTATATTAAAAAAATGCAAAAAAATCCAGACCCACGTGTTCACACACATGCCCAAACACACACACACACACACACACACATATTTGAGATGGGTTACTAAATGCAGCAACAACACAGGGCCGCAGTGACAAAAACAACACAAAAACAAGGCTACCATGGACTTAGGACAGATGCTTTAGTCTGGATTGCATCCAAGATTTCGCTTTTTTGGTTGTTGTTGTTGTTTGCTGATAAATTGCCTCACTGTGATGACCGTGCCATGACCCAACTGGAGGGAGAGTGAATGTGTACATTTATATGTGTGTTTGAGTCTGTGTGTGTGTGTGTGTGTGTATGAGTACGTGCAGGGGTGAGTCTGCTGTGGCTGTATACTGACTCTGTGTGTGTGTGTGTGTGTGTGTGTGTGTGTGTGTGTGTGTGTGTGTAAGCATTTTACAAAGCTGGCACAGGAGACTGCAGTGGAGCAAGGGAGAGCAGAGGGGGTCATTACGGGGACAGTGTGGAGTGGACAGCAGGGCCCGGGCAAGGCCATTCGGGGCCCGGGGCCAGGCCTCGGTGCCAGCACCTCCATGCTAACGCTAACACCAAGGCCCTTCCCAGCGGAGCGCAAGAGAAGGATTTGGATGCTGAGGGCTCACCGCGCCCTGAGCGGCCTAAGGCCTTAGCATTACCAATCGTCCACCAACAACAACACCACCCCCACCCACCACCCTGACCGCCCACAGGCACCATCACCCGCGTCCATCCGTGCCCACACCACAGATGGATGTCCGGCAGACAGACACTGTTTGGGAGACGCTGCTAGACAGTGCAGAGTGCAGGCCCTGGCATGGAGCCCCCTGGCTGGATATGCTGCAGTGAGAGTTTAGTCCTGATCCGAAGAGAACTCTGTTGAGCCAACAGACACTCTGCCTTGCAATTCTTTTCCTCTCTCTCGCATGCATTCACTCATCCTCTCATCCCTCCATCTCTCTCTCTTTCTTTCCTTCTAACTCTTTCTATTCTTCTCTCTCTTTCTGTCTTTCAGTCTTTCTTCTCTTTTAAATCAGCCCTCTTAATCCATAAGTACACACACACACACACACACACACACACACAGACACACACACAGACGGGCACACACAAGAGATAGAGAGCCGCAGGGAGAGACAGAATGAAGAGAGAGAGAGAGAGAGAGAGAGAGAGAAACAGAGAAAGATAGAGAGAGAGAGAGGCCGAGAGAATTTTTTCGTCACTCGTCTCGTTTTCTCAGGAGCGCGCGAGCGGCCTCGCCATGCTCCCAGGGAAATACTGCTGCGTGGTGTAACACCTTCTGATAAGCAGTGGATTCTGTTTTCCAGCTGGGCTGAGACATCACGCTCAGGAGCACTGGCAAGGGCAGAGGTGCGAGAGGGGAAGTGGGTGTGTGTGTGTGTGGGTGTGTGTGCGGGGGTTAGGGGGAAGGTGGTTCAACACGGTGGAAGGTAAGGTGTGTGTGGGGGGGGGGGGGGGTACAGAATGAATGATAAATTAAAAGGGAGGGAGGGAGGGAGGGAGAAAAAGGGATAAAGAAAAGAAAAAGAGATAAATGGGGGGAAGAGGGGAAAGAAAGAAAAATGGGGAGCGAGAGCAAGAGAGAGAGAGAGGGAGAGGGGGGAAGGGATGTAGAAATAGAAATTGAGGATGGGAGAAAAAAGGGGATAGGGGAAAAGAGAGAGAGAGAGAGAGAGAGAGGGTGAAAATGAATCTCTCCAGTAGGCTGTAATGGCAGGCCTCTGTGAGGCAGAAGGTGAGAGGATCTTAATCCGTTTCTGTGGCCACCTCTGCCTGCCCTTGTGCTCTCTGCTCCCCATGCCAGGGCTGGTGGAAAGGGGAGAGGAGGGGTGTGTGTGAGAGTGCGAGAGGAGGGGAGGTGTGTGTGTGGAGGGGGGTGGGACGGGGAAGGGGGGGGGGGGGTCTGGAAGGCTGCAAATAGAAGGTGACAGTCTGTGAGCGGGGGTCTGCAGCACCAGAGGACGCTAATCGCTTCAAGCTGCCCCTCCTCTCCCTACACCTTCCGCCTCCATCTCTGAGAGAGAAGAGGAGAAGGCAGAGAGAGCCTGTTCACATCTGTTCAGCAGAAATACAGACAATGGTGTGTGTGTATATATATATTTTTATATATATATATATATTGTTCGGCCCTGTACACATACACACACACCTACACACACACACACACACGTGCAGAATGAATTACAAGCAGGTCTAAAAACGTCCATGGCAGCTCTCCCCCTCATGAGAGAAATAATCACCATTAATCATTATGGTTGACTGACTAGTGGAAAGCGAAGCAGAGAGAGAGAGAGTGAGTGATAGAGAGAGAAGGAAAGAAATAGGGAGAGAGAGAGGGAGCATCAGGGAGAGATTTGCAATTAGTACCGGCAGCACTGGAACCCCCCCCCCCCAAACTATCAGCGCGCCGCATTCATTTTCGAGCCTTGTGCGCCATACCATTGGCTAGGGGGGGCTGAGCTGCCTCGAGAAAACCCCCAGCTGTTTATTTACACTGTCGCCGACGGCAACCCGAGCCAGCGCTGGCGCCTTCATAATGAGGAGATCTTTTTAAATTTTTATTTTTTGTTTTTTATTTGCTCAAACGACACGGCCTCCACGGCAACTGCAGCATCCAGCAACAGAGCCTCCACCAACCACAACATGGCCTCCCTCCGTCGGCTTCAGCTCCGCCGTCAGAAATTACGGGTCATCAAACCGACCAAGCACGCCTCGGAGAAAAACACACGGAGTCCATTTCCAATTTAACCACTGCCTGATAAAATCAGCCTGGACGCCTCATGAAACAAGCTAACGTCATTTACAGGTAATCGTAAACCATTTGTCATGGGACCGCTCCATCAGATATAAATGCCGATTGAGCTGAACCATTTATTACTGACTGTCACATGGGGGACACTTCTGCCCATTTCCACTGATTTGTTTATTTCTATACATAAACATACATTTGCATACGTTTATATGAAAGCATACCTCTACATCCATTTCTTTATGTCTCTTTTCCAATTGTGTATTTACCTGTTGATCTAGCTATCTATTTATCTATCTATAGTGTACAAACAAATCATACAGTATGTTGTATAAAGGTCTTAGGGTGTGAAAAAATGAGTATTTTGTGCAGGTGTATGTGTGTGTATGTGTGTGTGTGTGTGTGTGTGTGTGTGTTTGTGTGTCACTCGGTCTACGGAGGTCTGCTCTTTTTTAGCTGAGTCTCCTCAGGACTCCAGTGTAGCTGAATGAATGTGCATGGCTTGGCGGGCAGGAACGGATGTTCTGGATGAAATCACCTTTTGTCCGTGAATATCTGTGTGTGGGCAGCCACTCTCAAGCATGCACTCCGTGTTCTTGCCCTTAATCCTTGCCCTCCCTCCCTCTCTCTCTCCCTCCTTCCTTCTCATTCTCAATGTTTCCCTTTCCCTTTCTCTCACGCTTTCTCTGTCTGTCTCTCTCTCACACCTCTCTTTCTCGCTCTCTCTTTTTCTTTCTCTCTCTATCTATCTCCCCTATGTAAACTCTGACACTGACATGAATGGCCAAGGCTGGAGAGTCACTTCAATTTGCCCGGGTGAAGCAGACTGTGTGTGTGGCTGGCAGTGGAGATTATGAGGGTTCTGGCCCTGGCACACCAGTGTCGGAAGGGGCAGACAACGGGGGAGAGGGGGGTGTGGTTGGTGGGTATGTGTTTCCAGATGAATCGCCATGATCACCAGGGGAAGGCCATGCTAGCGGGCATGCACGCCATTTGAGACTAACAAGTGGAAAACTTCACACACACGCACGCGCACACACACACGCACACACCACACACACACAGGTATCCCCAACATACACAATACAAAATGTGCCACTTATACACATAGTACAAAAATAGTTACACACACAGGCAGCGAAAAAAAGGTGAGTTCACCCACAGACAAACACACACACATACTTACACTTACACACACACACATACACACACATATGCAATGAAACTCATCCACAAATCTAACAGGACAGCCCAATTGTCCAGTGAATATAATTGTGCCATCATTACAATAAATCAGTGGGCCCTCTGAAAATGCAATCAAAACTATGCTCTGTTCAAAACCTGAAAATATACTCACTTTAATGAGTTTCCACTCTCATACCTTCCCCTCAAATATTGCTGAATTATTCTAAAAATGATTATTGCAGTAATAAATATGAATTGATCCACTGTTGGCAGACTGCAGTTGCCATGGTGAAGTTTAGCAGAGAACACCATGCAGGTGCATCTCTTCTTTTTTTTCTTTCTCCTCCCTCTTTTGCTTTCTTGCTTCTTCCCTCTCTTCTCTCTCCTTGCGCTGGGTCTGAGCACGATCAGAGAGACAAGCTAGCCGAGGCTTGGGTGCAATCCAGAGAACTGGCTTTCACCACAGACTCAATGTATTTACATGATGATTTATCTAATGATTTAGCAAGCCAACTCCCACTGTAGCCCAGAAGAGGGGGGGGGGTGAGATAGAGAGAGAGAGGGAGAAAAATGTTGTGAATAATAGAAGATATTTTTATCGAAAAAGACGTTGCAGCTTCGCTACGCACAACCCAGAGGGCACGATAACAATACAACCATCACGTAAATACACCTATGAGAGCGGCATTTAAGAAGACGCCAAGATGGCAGACGCTAATATACAAAGCTAATATGACAGGCAGATGTTGGTAGCATACTGTCGCTGGGCTACAACCCACCCCATTGCCTTCTTTGCCCCCAAACAACAGGTAAATAAAAGCAACCAAAACAATCTTAAGCATGGCAAGCAGGAAGGTGGTACAGATGGCTGCTTTTAATGACTTATGGAACGAGAGACTGCAAGCTAATTTCTAAAAGTAGAGTCAAAGACGTTTCCCCCGAGGCAATGACAAAAGCTGCTGTGACAGTCAGTTTAGCATCGACCTGAGTGTTTGTAAGCATCTCCAGGCTTGAGAACACATGAAGGGGTAAACACACAAAAACACACACACACACAAACACACACACACAAACACAGTGTGTGCATGTGTGTGTGTTTGTGTGTGTGTCAGACACAGAGTCAGACAACATGTCAAGAGCAGCAACATTACTGAAATGTTGCAGCATAAAAAAAATGCTGTTTCACAGATAATATGTGCAAACACAAACAAATACAGGCACGTGTGTGTATGTTAAAACTGCTAACAGTACACACACACACACACACACACACACACACACTCTGCTAACATATCTACACACACACAAACACAGAACACACCCTACATAAACACACACTGAGCCACACACACACACATTTACAGGCAAACTCAAAACACATACCTTCACACACACACAGACACACACGCACATACTCACTCTAACGTGTACAGTGCCCTGCTGCCTTGGCTGAGTGTCTCTTCAGCAGGGGAGAGTGATGAGATCGCTGAAGCGTTGCACGGCCGTTTGGCCCTCCAACGGGGTCAAAGAGGGCCCGCTTTGGCACCCGTGGCACCCATATCATTCACCGAGTGATGCGTGACCCCACCAACCACCAACAGCCCGCCACCCCCCAACCTCCCCAACCCTCCCCAGCTCACACAGTCCCAAACACCCGTGGGTCAAGTGGACCGATTCAACAGGACTTTTTTTCATTTGTATCCCTCGCTCTCTCTCTCTCTCTCTCTCTCTCTTTCTCTCACTCAGTCTATGCTGTGCCTGATTCCCCACACACAAGTGTCACTTGAACCCCTTTACCCCTCTCCCAACCCCCTCTTCATCACCAACTCCCCCATCGTTTTCTGACGATGACTGGCTGTTTGCGCCGACGCTTGTCCTCGTTTGTCTGTTTACTCATTAGCAACATCGTGCAAACTCCCACTCCACTCTGCTCCGCACCGCTCCGCTCCCCGCCCCGCTCGACACAGACTCTCCTGAACCCTTGCCAAATCTTCAATTCAATCCGCACCTCGTTTCCCCTTTCCCTGACAACGGTGGGTGTTGTTTTTGTACACTCACACACACACACACACACACACACACACACACACACATAAACACAGACACCATGGCATGAAGTTAAAAAGGGAGTGCAGTTCAAAGCAGGCCAGAAAGGTGGAGAGAAAGAAAAAAACAAAAAGAAGAAAGCCAGAAAGAGAGAGAGAGAGAGAGAGAGAGAGAGAGAGAGAGAGAGAGACATCCTTCTGTCGGATTTTTTCTGATCAGGTTATCTCCACGAGCATTTCCCTCCTTTGAAGAAGCGCATTCCACATCTATATATTTCCATTAGCTTTCTCATCATGCCTTTGACAGTATGGGGGAAAGCTGCTGGAATGGAACCCTCCGCATGCTCAGCTTCAAAGCAATTTCCCTCGTTTTTGTCTCACAGAGTTCAACAATCAAGCGGAGGAGATGAGGAAGACATAGGGGAATGGTGAGAGAGAGAGAGACAGATAGATAGAGAGACAGAGAGAGAGAGAGAGGATAGAGAGAGAGAGAGAGAAAGAGAGAGAGAGACAGATCTAAGTTGTCTTCTGGAACTATCCCCATCTACAAGACACAGTCACATTGTTCTTCAGACTAAGTGGCTCTCCATACACTTGCCTTGCTCCAGTTTTAGTTAGAGTGAGTGTCTATGTTCTGTGACTCATTTTGTGTGTGTGTGTGTGAGTGAGAGAGTGTGTATGTGTGTGTGTGTGTATGCGTGCGTTTATATGTGTGAGTGTGTGCTTACACATGTGTATGTGTATGTGTGTTCCTGTGAACACCCACGCCTGAAGTGTGCTGTGCGGCGAGGGCAGTGGCAACACGAGATGAAAATAGATGGAAACAGAGAGAGAGAGAGAGAGAGAGAGAGAGATGGAGGCATAGAGAAAACAGAGAGAGTGGTTAAAGAGAGAGAGAGATGGAGACATGGAGAGAGTGGTTAAATAGAGAGAGAGAGAAAGATGGAGGAATGGAGAGTGTGGAGAGATTGGTTAAAGAGAGAGAGAGATGGAGGTATGGAGAGAATGGAAAGAGAGAGAGAGAGAGAGAGATGGAGGCATGGAGAGAATGGGGAGAGAGGGGGAGAGACAGAGAGAGATAGAGCAAGAGATAGAGGGAGTGCTTATGCACATGCATGCATGAGGATGTGGGTGCCAGAGTGCATGTCCATGTTGTGTGTCACTGACTTCAGTGGCGCCCTCACTTCTCTACACTCCCCTGCCGATGTGTTTCATCTTAGGCTGGGACACACACACATACACACACACACACACACACACACACACGCACACACAATCGCACCCACTCCCACACACTGACAATCTCACTTTCCTACATTCATTATTAACACTGTTTAAAGAAAAGTATGACACTGAGTTTTCACATTGCCTTAGCCTTGGATGACTCCACCCGATTAAATCCTCTTACTCTACTTCTTATTCTCTCGCTCTCTCTTTTTCTCTTTCTCTCTCTCACCCTCTCCATCTACCCATCTTCTCTACCAGGCGGAGTGGACTGGCACGCTGCTTCCTTAATTGTTCCTTGATAATAGGCCTGGGGCTTGAAAGATCCTCCCTACCACTGCGTGCTAACTGTTCTTACGTAGCTTTAGGCAGGCTTAGCATCTTTCTCGTTGCTCCTCACTTAGCTTGAAATTTAGCATGTCACATTTCTTCTACTTTTTCTTCAAGCTGCAGTTTTTACAGCTGTTTTATTCAAACCAGAGCTTGAAGTGGGCCGCAGTTCGCAGTTCCGGCACGTCTATATTTTTGTCTTTCGGGTTCCGCCACTTTTTTTCAGCTACTTATTGAAGCTGATCCAACACGGCGGCCAGAGAATATTGATATGACTGATAAAAGACTACACTACCCCACAACAACATTGTCTATTACATGAAGCCCTTCCAAGTCCCAACCAATCGCGTAAGGGCAGGTCTCAAGCGATGTGAACTGTTACTGTGTAAATATCACACTCTCTATGGTGTCATTGCTTACTGACCAAAAAAATAAAATGAGGCTAATAAAATGGAAGCGGTCTTTTGCTAGTGTGGTTAAATAAAGCATAAAAAAGAATATGGGATGGTTTGAGTCTCTGTTCTGGTCGGTTGTTAATATTGTTAGTTAACTGGAACAAGTACAGCCTATTTCACTTCGATCTCTTCTTCTGGGTCTTTGGCTCTAAGGCTCATAGGCTATTTTTGGAAGCCTACAAGTATCACACGGACACAGGTCTGGTTCATGTTGTTTTAATAGTTAAGTATTTCATTTGTCAATTAGAACACAAAGTAGCCTAGACCTATAGGTTATTGCTTAGAAGAATGACTAAATTAAAATAGTTTTTGAACCGACGCAACCATTTTTTTTTTCACGGCATGAATGTTAAATGTCGGAAAATTAGAGTTGCAGCACTTATTTTATCCCACTTCAAGCACTGATTTAAACAAACAGGATTTGATATCTGCTTGAAGCCTCTTTCCCAGTCACTCTGTCTGTGGCCTCGCCTTAATGGAGAAATGCATAGAGCCGAGCATGTCACTGCTAGTGTCATGAATATTGAGTTGGCTATATCCACCCAATATTGCGTTCTGAGGAGGTAAATATTAGTCGACTGAACATTTCCATTTTCTGATGTGATAAATGGAAGAAATATTAGCAGGCTTTACTCTTTACAGCGAGTCATTTCTCATGGTATGCCTCTTTTTCTTGTCATGTCACAGATTCCTTCAGCATGCGCCCCACTGACCAATCAGGGCCTGTGCATAGGGAGGCAACGCTGACACTGTGTGCATAACTCAGCGCTATAAAAAGGAAGAGAAATAAATAAAAATGGATGCAAATGTAGCTCTTCGCTCTCTTCACCTTTTTCCATCACTCTCTCTACCTCTCTACCTCCTCCTCTCTCTCTCCTACTCTCCCTCACTCGTCTTCCAGCATGGCCGTAATGCTCGTCCGTGCGTGAGCGATGACGGACGGAGGGATGCGTGGACAGCCAAGCTCCTGACAACCCCACCCCCGTCAGCCCAGTGCCTGAGGCTGATGGATCCCCTGGATTGACGCGGAGATCGATGTGGGGGTTCGTGAGTGCACGTCACTGGGAAGAATTTATCACGGGGCAGCAAAGGAGAGAGAGAGGGTGAGCAAGCGAGAACACACAGTGAGAGAGAGAGAGAGAGAGAGCAGGAGACGAAAAGAGAACGAGAGAGAGAGAGATGAAGAAAGAGAGAAAGAGAGAGTGATGGAGGGAGAAAGAGGAATAGCGATGGCAGAGAGAGAGAAAGAGAGAGAGAGCACTGAAGCATTACCTCCCGCATTTAAATGGGGCCATGGCAAACAGGAAAGAGGCACAGGCACAAGAAATAAATAAAACGGAGGGAGGAAAAAAAAACAACAACACACAAAAACAACAACAAAGATTCGTTTCCTCCATGTTTTGTTTGCACTGAGAGGAAATGGGGGTTATTAAAAGATGCCTATCAGCTGCACGGTGGAAAAACAACAACGGATGAAAAAAGGAAAAAGGCCAACCTATCATTCCTTAAAACAACTCTGGGTAGGGGGCACATGAGAGACATTTTCACGGATGAGTGGAATTAAGGGTGATCAACACATGCTTATTTCCTCCTTCCTGGTCGTCTCTATTTCCCGCTCCTGTGTGTGTGTGTGTGTGTGTGTGTGTGTGTGTGTGTGTGTGTGTGTGTGTGTGTGCAAGACAAACAAAGAAAAACGATATTTCAGAACAACAAGACAGATGAGGATATTGAGAGAGACTGAGGACCATTGGGGGATGTATTGGTGTCTCTAAGCAGCACTACCCAAACATCATTCTTTACCAGGGGGCTCCCTGCTGGAAGGCACACTTCCACTACACATGCCTGTGCTCTTGAAGGCTCACACATACATTCACACACACACACAAACACACACACACACACACACACACAGACGTTTTGACATATGCTGTGTGCACTCAGATACATACTGTAGGTATATATATATATATGACACCGACTCACAGACATACACACATACACCATACACACAGACACACACAAACACAGACTCCTTTACACACAGACACACAAGGCACAGGCACATTCATGCACACACACAGCATATGAGTCATACACACAACCAGCTTATGGTGTGGCTTCATCTTTCCTCTGCAGTACGATCCCTCACAGAAGCCAATCCCGCAGCCCTGTCGGCTCGTGCAAAAAAGGGAACAGAGCACAACAGCTCCACACTTCCTGGGCAGACAGGCAGAGTCAGGGAGTGAACAAAGCAAGACTTTCAGACACTGAGACAGAGAGAGAGAGAGAGACAGAGAGAGAGAGAGAGAGAGAGCACAGCACAGTAAGAAAGAGACAGATGGAAAGAGAGGGAGAGCAAGAAAGGGAGAGTACGACAGAGTAAGACAGAGAGATGGAGCGTGAGTGTGTGTGAGCTGGACAAAGACAGAGAAAGAGAGAGGGAAAGAGAGAGAGAAAAGGAGGAGAGGAAGCAAGGGAGGGAGGGAGAGAGTGTGTGCAGAGAAGAGGGAAAAAAACCCCTCCATCCATTGTCACGCCTGCGAGCACTTTGTCGCATTGTACATTAGCGAGCACGTAATTAGTCCGCCAGCACTGGATAAATATGGCTGCCAAACAAACGAACCATGGAGAGCACACAGAGCAGCCAACCAATAAAAACGGGATATAGGCTCCGCGTCTCCACGGCGCTCGACTTACATTCCTGCCAATAGCATTTATGGCTGCTAAACATGCTAACAAACACAATACACGCCACTATGAGAAAATTAGTCCAAAGCGACCACAAGATAATTAAACATTCATAAATGTGTTTTAGGATCTTGGATCCATTAAGAATGGTTTTCAGAGAGGTTTGTGTTACTACACACGGATCTCATGTGAAATGGGAGCTCTGTGGAATACACATTATTGTTATGGACGTCATATATGCATGCACTCGTTAAAAACTAAGCAGTCAGCACACATGCATACATTAGCAATCTGGTGTTGATTAGCACAGACACATGCGATGAGAGAGCTTTGACATGCTCACAGCAGGCATCCAGAGATAATGAGTGTATTACGCCTTTATAAAGTATTTATTACAATGTCCTTAGAGTCGTATTCATTTTTTCCCAACCCGCAGGCAGCGAGTAACAATGCAGCTAAAGCCAACCTGCACACTAAACACATGTCAAGGATGCCTCATGTGTTACTTTATCTGTGCCAAGAATCTGATGAAATCTGTGGCAAGTTCCATTAAAACACAACTTTATCCTTCACTGCTATCCGAGGACTCGGGAAACATTTTGGGTCTAACTAATACTAAGCTTTGCGGTGCATTTGTATTAGCAATTCTAAAAGTTAGCATAAAATCTCACACTAATTACCAACGAATAGCAGCGCATTGACACTATGATTTAATGTGTGCTAATATGTGCTAATATGTGCTCTAATTAAAATAGCAAACATAACTTCAGTAAATGAGAATTTCAAAGTGTTGACATGATGACTACTTTATACTGAGTGCAATGCCAAACTCACAAAATATGGTCACTGTAATATACATTGAAACCAAAATCTGTGACTCCAAAGAAGTTCATATGTGTGTGTGTGTTTGTGTGTGTGTGAATTGAGACAAAGGCCTGTGTGTGCGATGGTAAATCCGGGAGGGCCGACAGCAGCCTCCTGAGCGTAGTGAAACGCTAGCGCTGCGGCCGAGCCGTGGAGCTGGGCCGGGACACAGACAGATGGCAGAGAGGGAATGGGAGTTGACAGGGCCTGATGAAGCCATCATGGACCCGTCTCCTGTGCCTGTGATCTCGCTGGAGACGCCCGCTCACTCACTCGCTAGCCTGCTAGCTTGGCTAGTAAGGCTGGTGAGTTGGCTAAATGGGTCTAGGAGCCAAGGTGTGTTTGTGTGTTTGTGTGTGTGTGTGCAAGTGTGTGTGTGTGTGTGTGTGTGTGTGTGTGTGTGTGTGAGTGGGTTGTCTGTGTCTTGTCGACGTCACTGTCACTGCGTGTGTGGGCACCTGACTGGCCACCGCTGAAGTCTGACAGGTCCCACATGTGCTGATCAGCAAGCACACACAGCCCTGTGTGACATGACCTGACTCAGGGGAGGGAGGGAGTGAAATCTGACCTAAACATATACACAGAAAACAAACACATATGTGTACACACACACACACACACACACACACACACACACACACACACACACTGTACACATACACAAACAAATCCAGTGATATATCTTTTCACATTATAATTCTCTTTCTTCCTTATGTGGTTTCCTGAGCCAAACACGTAAACACCCAGTGGAGTATCATAAAAAGGCATGCCCACAAACACATAGCACAATGCACTTACCTCAGACATACTAATCATAGTCTACCATGGCCCCCACACACACAAACACACACACACACACACGTACACACTCTTATTGTGGCACTTAGTCTCCCCAGCACTCCGACCACATATGTGATCGCAGCAGGGTGTGTCATTAGTCTTACAAAGGCATTTATTTCCATATTCCCATCGGTGTGCAATGTCAGGCAAGATGTGTGTGCGCATGCGTGTGTGTGGTGTGTGTGTGTGTGTGTCTCTTTATGCGTGTGAATGCATGTGTGTATGTGTGTATGTGCATATGCGTGTGTGTGTGTGTGTGTGTGTGTGTGTGAGTGAACAGGCACTGCGACTGCGTTACAGTAAAAGCTGGAGCTCTGAGCGTCTGGTGCCTCTGACTGCCTGACGCTCTGGTGCCCCTGAGCCCCAACTCATCTGGCTCTGACTGGATTTCATCTGCAGTCCCCGGGCAGGTGAGCCAGAGAGATCAGAGAGACAGAGAGACAGAGAGAGAGAGAAAAACATGGGTGAATGAGAGACTGAGAGAGGGAGAGAAAGTATGAGAGAGAAGATGAGAAAAGAGAGAGAGAAACAGACAGAGAGTGCAAAACAAAAGAGATAGACTAAGCGGACAGACTAAGAAGATGAAAGAGTGATTGAGACATGGGAAAGGGGTGGGAACTGAGAGAGAGAGAGTTAGAGAAAGAGAGAGAGAGGGGTGCAGACAGATTGAGTTAGTGACTGTGTAAAAGCCTATGAATGTGGATGGGTTCAAGACCTAAGAAAGAGAGAGATATCAGTGAAAGGAGAGAAAGAGAAAGAGATTAGTGAAAGGAGGGGAATGAAAAGAGGAAGGGGGTGTAAGTGAATGATGAATGCGAAGGTGGCCTGTGAATAAATGGCAGTGGAGAATGAGGTGCTAGACCTTCTCTCAGATTCTCTTAGGCACACAGAAGTGAGTGACGCTCAAGGTTAGTCGTGAGATGAGATGAGAGTGGGATGTATATGAGAAGTGGAAGGAGGGAGAGAGAGGGGGAGAGAGAAACAGAGAGAGAGAGAGGACCTCACAGGGAAAACCTTCAGCAGATGATTGTGATGAGCGAAGGGCAGAAAGGAATGAAGCATCGAAGAAAGAAAAACAAGACGCCTCCTGCATCTATTACATCTGCCTGTGTGTGTGTGTGTGTGTGTGTGTGTATGTGTGTGTGTGTGTGTGTGTGTGTGTGTGTGTGCGTGTGCGTGTGTAGGCAGTTCTACAACCAAGCATTCAAGCTGTCCTTCGCATCCAAAACAAAGCTAATCCCGAATATGAGATATTGTGAATACGAGTTCTCTCTCTCGCTCACTCTTTCTCTCTCTCTCTCTCTTACTTTCTTTTCCCTCTTTGTTTACTCAGACACATTACTAGAGGGCCTAGTTGTTCTCCAGAGCCTCAAATCAAAATATAACATCTTAACATCAAGATCATCACCACCATTACTGTGTGAGGGGCTATAGATTAACATAGTTCTCAAAATAGAAGTACGTAAACATATGTGCTGTACATTATATTTCATATTATATGTAGGCTATAATACCATTACCGTTAACAGCTAAAGAAAAAGTATGGTGAGAATCAATCAATAGCCTTGTTGTTTGAGGTCAAAGAGTGTTATCGGTAGGAAAAACAACAAGAAAATTTGACACAGCATAAACCAAACCGGAAGATAACACTAACCAAATGGGGCATAGAAACACATTTTCAGTTGCATCTTCCTATGCCCAATTCAGTTAACTTCAGCTGCCAGTTTGCTATTTGATCTATACTGTATCAAATTTTCTGGTTCTTCAACACCAGATTTCTCCTTTCATAAATGTTATAGGATATGTTGGTATCTATGTATGCATACATGTAGAGTATGTATGTATGATCCATTACATATGGATTACTGTATGTCTTTCTCTGTGTTTATGGCTGCTTGTCTCTCTCTCTGTGTGTGTGTGTGTTTATTGCTTATTTATACACGAACAGTATGATCTCTCTAATCTCTATGTATCCAACTCTGAGTATGCTGTCCCTGGATCAGTAAGCCCTCCAGAGCCGTGGACGTCACCGCCACTGTTCTGATGTCATGACAAGCATGCCAGCGCAGTCCCCTGTGTTTGGCATGCTACACCCACAGCAGATTACACAGTGCCTGTGTCATTACAAAACAAAGCCTTCACTAACATGCACACATACACGTATACACATACACATACACATACACACACATACATCTGCACAGCAGAGTTCAAGTGTTCAGTCAACTCTTTTGTTAGCGCATGGTCCATGCTGGTATGGTTTATGGTTCACGCGCACACACACATAAACACACACACAGACACTCATACTCTGTCAAATACAATACTCTCCCCTGGCCACAGCCCCACCCCAACCCCCCACCCTCTCTCTCTCTCTCCCTCTCTGCCCCGTCATGAAAATGGATTCCTCCTCCTCCTCCTCCTTCCTCTGTGCGGTGCTGTATTTGTGGCAGCTGGCAGGGCTTATTCTGGCTTCAGCTCCAAGGCCACAGGCTTAATCTTTGATCTCTGGAGCTCGCCCATCACTCTCTCTCTGTCTCTCTCTCCCTCTCTCCTTTCTCTCTACCACGTACACTCTCACTCTTTCTCTCTTTCCAACTCTCTCTCTCTTTTCCCAATCCCACATCCATCCCTCTTTCCACTTGTTTTATACATCTCTCTCTCAACCTTCTCTCTCATGCCTGCTTGCCTCTCAATCAGTCACTCTCCCATCTCTCTCTCTCTCCATCCTTCTCTTTCTCTCCACCCCTCCCTCTCTCTCTCATTCTTTTTTTTTCTCGTCCCATGGTCAGATGGACAACAGGTCTGTCCAGCCTCCACAGCAGCCCTAAGTAATCTATCCGTCACTAAGCTGGTGGCATGTGCAAACAGAGGAGCGAGACAGCGGGAGAGAGAGAGAGAGGGAGAGAGAGAGAGAGGGAGGGAGAGAGAGAGAGGGAGAGAGAGAGAGAGGGAGGGCAAAAGAAAAAAAATAGAGAAAAACAGAGGGAGGAAAAGAAGATAATCCAGAGCTGAAGAGAGAACCAGGAGAAAACAAAAGAAAGGGAAAAGGTGTGTTGACTGAGCCTTGTGTGTGTGTGTGTGTGTGTGTGTGGTACGGCGCGCGCTTCTGTGTGTGTCCTCTGCCGCACGTCAGCCCCAGCGAGAGGAGCACACAGCGGACAACATCATTCTTGCATCAGGAGAAATGATGAGACATATCTGGCAGGGAAGAATCCACCTAACGCCTGTCATCTCTGCAGCGTCCCAAACCATCAGAGAGAGCCAGAGGCCTTTGCCTAACCCCCCCTCACCCCAGACACAACCCCCTCTTCCTCCACCTCTCACCCTCTTACACCTCCTCCCTATCCCCAACCGCTACAACCTTCCCTGCTTCCTCCTGCTTCCATTTCTGCAGTGTTAAACACAAACTATTCTGGAAATAAAATGTATTCTGTTCTTTTTTTTTTTTCATTTTGTGGGCAGGTCATATACGTACATGCACATGCCGCATTGGCAATGTCGGATCTGTTGCTGTCAAATACTTCCAGTCGACTCCCGAGTCTGCGTCAGCTCAGCACTTCCTGAGTAATTGGTACCGCGTGGCAGCCTGGGCTGGCTCACTATATCAAAGCTATGTGTTACATGCGGTAGAGGAAATGTCTGGTAGCATTAGCTCCACGGAGCGTGAATAATCACAGGCTAAGGATAGAAATGGATTGGGGGGGGTAGGAGGGGTGATGCTGGCTGGGGTGGGCTGGTGTGTCTGTGTGTGTGTGTGTGTGTGTGGGGGGGGGGGTGTAGTCCCTAGTCCCATGGAGGGAATGGCGAGTATCTCTCTCTTGGCTAAACTTTCAGGAGTAGCTTGGCCCCACTGTCTGTCGGATTAAGATGCTGCTTTTAGTATCTCTCACTTATGTGCCAAAAAAATAGCTCCCATTTTTTTTTTCTCCTCAGTGCTAGGCTGGCTGCCTCTCCCTTCCTCCCCTCTCTCCCCCCGTTCACTCCTTCCCCTCCCTTCCTCATCTCTGCGGATGGATAGAATAATTACCCACACTTCTCTATTCATATAATGACATGGATAATTACCTGCATCTCTTCCCAAAGACACAATAAGGAGTACTGGCTAGGAGGAACAAAACAAAGTGCAACGGTGGGAAGGCTGAAATGCAGACTGTCAAACAGAGAGAGAGAGAGAGAGAGAGAGAGAGAGAGAGAGAGAGAGAGAAAGAGTGCTCCCTTGCTTTTCCTCTCTCTCTCCTCAGATGCCACATCCCTACCGGCACCAGTTATCACCACAGGAGTCATTGTGCTACACTGAATTTCTTCCCCTTCCGGTACTTTCTGCCACCTATAATGGTACACTCACTCCACTCCATATTTGTTATTGATTCTGCGGCTTAAGTAAAGTTTGTGAATGGATTCCGTCTGTGAAAAATATTTCTCTGCAGCAGTGAAAAACAACTAGATCAATATTAACAAACGGAAACGTGACACAAGAAGAACTTCACCAAAGTGACTGGATGGGTCAGCTGCTCAGTAAAACTACGGATGGCCTCCATCTGTCAGCTGATCTGCAAAGGTCATAAAGTCCGGAACAGGGCAATGTTTTCATCTTAAACAAGTTTGTTTGCCCACATGTGACAGATGGGTTTTCGGGAAACTGAGAGGCAACGCTAATTGTGTTTATTTGAGATCTTCGGCAGTTCCAGGAACAGAAAGCAAGCAAATAAACACAGAAAACATTGATGAGTGTTAACACTTATTCCTGTGGATAGCGACGAACAGCCGTAATTATTGTCGTCAAAGCAGTAACAAAAGACAGCCTTTCAGACCTCATTCATTTCAGAGGGGCTGTATTTGTTGGATGCTGCAATCATATGAAATTCCTGCGCGCGGTTCTGAAATCGCTCTCAAGTGAGCGCAAGGGGAGGGGATTACGTTCGAGAAAACGCACATTGGGTGGTCGCTTCATTTCTTCCATCCTCACCAAATTCAATCTGTCACTGCCACTGGCTGGGGTCAAGATTGCTGCTGTCCGGCGCATAGCTACGTATCTGTAAATACAAACAATCCCTCAGAACGCACCGCACGCAAGCATTCATGCATGCATGCATGCATGCATGCACGCACGCACGCACACTCACACACATGCATACACTCTCTCTCACACACACACACACACACATACAAACACATAGCCTGCTCCTTTTAATCCATGTCCTCTGTGGAGCCCAACCAGGGTTGAACGATGAAAATCTTCAGAAACCTTATTGTCATCTCTGTCATTTTTGACATCTCTGACATATTTTGAAGCATTTTTATTGTGTTTTTGTTTTTCAGTCTTAACTGGCATGAAGGAAAGGAACAGGGAAGGCAAGGGCGTGTAAGGGAAAGCTCTCCAACGAATCTAACAGTCTTCCAGGAATGCAGGAAAAAAAAATCCACATCATTGAATTTTATATTTACGTTACATATTTCATACACTTCTCCCGGCACTCCTGGATTTATCTTGCTCCCTCTCTGAGATGCGTGCCGGGGTTCAGTAAGAGAATCTGCATCCCATTACACCCCAGAGCTATGAAAATCTTATGACGATTCATCTGTCTCGCGGATTAGTCGTCCCCGGTGTTTAGGTGCCAGTTCCTGCAGACTGGGGAGTGTGACTCAGGCTGGAAGATGGTGGCTGTTTACGTGTGTATATGAGTGTGTGTGTGTGTGTGTGTGTGTGTGTGTGTGTGTGTGTGTGTGTGTGGTGGGTTGAGGTAGTACGGTGAAGTAAGGACTCGCTTGCTGGAGAGACCACCGTGATGTCTTTGTTATGCAGATCTAGAGTGGGAGCTCAGGCGAAGATCCCACAATGACCAATAAAGGTGGCAGGCAGAGACAGCAGCCAGGCTTATATTAAAGATCCGCTGTTGTGTTGGAGCCCAGAT